>CM060669.1:23850000-24330000 GCA_030686955.1 Odontamblyopus rebecca
AATCACTCTCCTTTTTCAAACTCCTAAAAAGAACACTCATATGGATCACAGGCTTTTGAAAATGAAACAGTTTTGCTGTTTGTTTTTTTTGAACATTCAGACTGTCTTAAAACATTTTTTTGTCTTTCTAGTTTTTGCATTGTGTCACCAGGGTAACTGCAAAACATTCCACCATAGAGATACACGTGGAACACCCACAGTGTGATGTCACTGCAAAGTTCCAGCCAATAATACCATAGCTGTCCACTTTGCACCGTTTGCAAAGTGGACAGTCATGTAAAACCTGGAAAAGTCATAGAAAATTAAAATACAATTTCCAGGCCATGGAAAAGTTTTTGGATTCGGCTGGTTTTGGAAAAGTTTTGGACATAAAAAAAAAAACAAAAAAAACAAAAAAAAACAAAAAAACATTTGGGTTCCAAAGATAAATGTGTAAATTGGGGCCTGCTGCTTAGCTTTTTAATCCTAAAAGGTGAGCTGTTCGACGGGCTACACGCTCTCGCGCTCGCGGGGGGGGGGGCAGTACCCCGCAGCTCTCCGCCTTTACGCACGGCCCGGGGCCTTAGCCCGGGGTCACCGCGCAGGCTCGGAGAAGGTGTCTGCACTCGTGAGTGCCTGCAGGTGCAGGACCAGAGACAATGAGGGGTGTGCAGGCATCTTTCCATCTCTATGAGCTTTGAGTTCCACGTTAAACTTGCGCAAAGCAAGAAGCTGTTTGGGAAAGGGACTTTGGACTCTCATATTTACAGCTGTCTTTCTTAAATGTGACTGTCTGTTCTCTATGCGTTGAAAGTTCCGGGAACCGGAACTTTTCAAGACATAAGCACCATGAAAAAAAAAGAAAAGAGAAAAAAAAGCTCTATGCTCAAAAGGAAACTGAGCCTAATAAGCCTAATAAGATCATCGCTACCGCTTATCTATTAGCTTGAGAAGAACCAGATCTAGACCAGGTCTAAAGTAGGACTATTAGCCAAGTATAAACCTTTGCCATTTCAGCCGGGGTGCTCCCATCGGTGCTCCAGCTTTTACTATGAAGGTACAAAGCGGAACTGTACAATAATCTTTTCCACACGGTCCTCGGCGCATCTGGAGCCGGGGGGGGGCACAGATGACGGAGGTGTAGAAGTCCAGCGCGCTCCAGCTGTGGCTCCAGAGCAGACCGGACAGCGCTGCTCTCTCTCACCGCCTTAGGACCGCTCTCTCTCGGACTGCACCATGTCTGCACCCGCGGGCCCGGAGATGTACTCCAAACTCATCGATGATGACGGACTTTACGATAACTTCACCGGGGAGCAAGGCCCCAGAGGTACGGGCAACATGCGCGCAGGTGTCGGGCTCATGTTTGTGCACACTGGACTTTACTTATACTCTGTTTCAGCCTACTCTAAACAGGCTACTTCATGGTCATGTTTGCTGCAATTTACAAGATCCAGAGAAATCAACTTCAAATTTAGTTATATATTATGCAATTTTCTGAGCTATGTTATTATATAATGTTTCCCCATTACACGCATACCTGGAGTCGTTGTTTTACATTCATGCATGCTTACGACACCAAACCTGCATATTGAGTTCTTCTCTAAAACACTCTGTTCCACCTTGTGATGTCATGTATTGATACAGGAAGTGCTCCACTGTGTTTCTAAAAACACTTTCACTAGAGAATTTAGAATGTCCAATCTGTACTAAACAAAAGGTTAAAATGTAGCCCAGGGGTGTCAAACTCATTTTGGTCCGGGGGCCGTATGCAACCTACTTTGATCCCAAAAGGGCCGGATCAGAAAACTCAGTTCTCTCTTCAAGTTATTGTATTTTTCTCCATGTCTCGTAGTGGTGTCTAAGGTTATATTCCTCGAGCAACGCCACTTGTTCCAAACACACTGAGCACAGATTTCCCATTCACCTCTGTCAACAAATAAGAATTAGACTATTTTTCTTGGGAAATCCTGAACTCAGCATCTGCTTTTCTCATTTTTTGACATTTTGCTGATGAGGGTCGACAGTCAAAACGATCGTCCTTTAAGAGCATTTGGAAAGAGGAAAGTCTTCATTTGTGCTGCTCTGGTGGGAGTCGCAACGTACAGAAACGCCGGAGACGCTGCTATGCTAAACGGTGCAGAAAATTAACAGAAAAATCTGAAAATTTTAAGTATTTTAATAGATAAATCAGCCGAGGGCCAGATTAAAGGTCTTGGAGGGCCGGATCTGGGCCCCGGGCCGCATGTTTGACACATGTGATGTAGCCTATATACTGTTAACTTGAAAACCACCACTACGTGACGTCACACAGAGTGTTTTGAGCTCTGGAGATGTTGACAAACTAATGAGGATTACATGTGTGAATGAAACCAAACACAACCCCATGTATGTTTTTGAGGAGGAAACAGCATTATAACATAGACATAGCATTGAGAAGGTAACAGCATTCTAACATGTCACTCATGTGTTATATACACTCTTTTAGTGTAAACAGTGATGACGTAGGCATTTTGGCAACAGAAGTACAGCTGAACTCAGAAGCTCTGCGAAAGGATTATTGTCAAAAGATCACAAATATTTCCTCAACAAGCTGACTTTGAAAAATGGTGTCTGAATGCCAGATCCTTGTGCGATCAGTGAGTAAAACTTTAACACTTTAGTCCACCGGTAGAATTCTGACAACCACACACAGGACAACCAGACATTTTGGTGCTGGACATTTTTTTTATCTCCATCTTCTTCTGTCCGTGTTCAGTCTGAATGAATCGGAATGAATGGGGAACAATGCCACTTCCGTTGCCAAAATGCATCTGCCCTAAAAGGGTCTATGGCACCTTTAATATGGTCTGCAGTGATGAGGTCTCTGTATCGGACTGTTGTGGTGAAGAAGGCAAGCCATTTACTGTACCTCTCAATTTACCATCACCTATGGTCACGAGCTTTGGGTAATGATTGAAAGGACAAGATACATGCAGTGGAAATGAGTTTTGTAGTAGAGCTGCTGCTCCTCCATGAGGAGAGGAGCAGCTCAGGGCATCTGTGCTAGGTGTCTCCTGGACGCCTCCCTGGGGAGGTGTTGTCCCATTAGGAGGAGGCCCCAGGGAAGAACCTAGACACAGTGGATGGACCATATCTCTGGGCCTGGAAACACCTCTGGGAGGAGCTGGAAGAAGTGTCTGGGGAGAGGAAAGTCTGGGAGTCCCTGCTCTGACTGCAAAAAACAATGGATGAATGAACTGTAGTAAAGTGAGTGGGCCTACTGTAAATCAGAAACTGTGAATGGTGAGGCTGCTGTCATGGAGCCTGACAGGAGCAGAGTGACTTCAGGACACTCCAAACATTGAGGTGAACGCTGGGCTAAATAGTGTTCTCTTGTTAAATTACTATTAGTTTTATGAATTGAGCAAATTTGATTGCAAAGAAGAAATTAAATGCTGTCAAATGGACAAAAGTTATTTGATGGAAAACATTTTGCAGCTCATCCAAGCTGTTTCTTCAGTTCTGGTCAGATTGCTGGTGGACACTGGACACATATCTGCCTGTTTGTTAACGGGTTATTGAACTCCTCTAAGCGGAAACTGTGCCTGAGTCATATTAGCAGAAACATCCAGGCCCCTGATGGGAGCTTTCACACCTCTGAGCGTACAGCCTATCACTACGGTTTTATTTGCTTTGATTTAGGTCTGAGGATGAAATTGTAGATTGGAGATAGATGATGTCTGAGGCCGCCATTTCTGTTCAAGAATGGATTTGTAAGGACATGGATTTCATGTTGTCTGAAAATCCTCTGTAGTTTTTCAGAAACACAGCCAGGTAAGGAATAGTTACACTCTTTCTTCTGGGTTCTGATTCTCTTCGAATACTGAGGCAGCTGTTCAAATGCCCCACTTGGCTGCCCGGAATTGGAGTGAAGGGCAGAGCTTTGAGGACTCGAACTTTGTGATATGGACGAGGGTCATTGACTGCTCATGGACAGGGTTGGACATGGTGTCTCTAAATCGCAATATTGGATGAAATCTAGGAGAAAGCTTTGCATAGAGGATGCATGTTTTGTTTGCTCTAAAACAAAACAACCCAGTCTTATCTTTTGACCTCCCCAAGCCAGCACCGGTCACGACCAAAGCCGGGTTGGCCTCATTCGCCCTGAGAGTGCAGCAGAGAGAACCTGGCCCTTCCCGAACCCTTGTAGCTTCACAGCCCCCAGCCTGGTGGGAAGGTCTGTTGAACCAGCGCCCCCAGTGGCTGCAGGATCCATACATTGGGTTAACTCCACACCCCTCACCAGGTCCTCTGCTCCTGACAACTTGAACCCAAAGACACTAAAGGGTGAATACAAACCTGCGCCTTCTTTATTATACAGGCAAGACACTAAATTAAACTGCACTTATGTTGCTTTTGTAGTTTGGGTTGTTGGGGTGTCATGATTATGCATACGATACATGAAGTATTGAGTGCTATGGATAGAAGGACTACAGGGACATTATGTCATAGGAGTTTCTTGTCTACAGCTTATTTGTACTATTATAAACCTTGTATTGTGGTATTTATGGTGCTTCTTATTTTTGTTTTGTTCATTGTTCAGTTTCTGTTTCTCCAGTTTCTCCGTCTGCGGTTGGTCTGCCTCCGTCTCAAAGAAGATCCGGTCCTAGTCCCGGTTTTAGTCCTGGTCCAAGTCCCGGTCGGAGTCCTGGTCTGTACAAAGCCTTTACCGTGGCTCTGGCTGCTCTGTGTGTGATCCTGCTCATCTGCGTCATTGCCGTGTCCATCCGCAGTGAGTTCTTGTAGTGTTACGACGACTGATACTTAGAGCGAGTCTCTGCAGAAGTTTGTTTTTTTTATTTTAAACCTGCACATCCAGCTCAAATAACGTAACAATACAGATGCAGATACAAACAGGCATGGTTTGAAAAGGGGGTGGATGAAGCAAACAGTAGACTAGTATGTACATGCCAAGACGAGACAGACAAAACAAACATTCACACACTCATCAGATACAACACTGGCGCAACTGCCCGACCTTACACGTCCCTCCAGGTTTTTTTTTTTTACTCTTTTATTTATTTATTTATTTATTTTTTAAATTAATCAGACTCCTACACACTTTCAGTTCTTCTGATAATCTGCTCTACACACTGAGATGCACATTGACTTTAAGGTAGAGTGACCGGACGTTAGAGGTAAGATCGGGCCTAAAAAATCCAGCCCGACCCAACCCGACCCGCGGGTATTAAAGCCCGACCCGACCCGAGCCCGACCAATTAACTTGATTTGCAGGCCGGAGCCCGAAGCAAACCCGAAATTTCATATTTTATCTGAGGACTCGGGAGGAGGAAGGGTGATTTATGATAACAAATTAGGTTCACGTGCGCAGCCGCAGAGCATGCTCTGGCTCTGCGGCTCCTGTTAGCATGCTCTGCTCTGGCTCTGGCTCATGCTCTGCGCATGAATTTAACTGCTAAACAGGAGTCCTGTTTAACATATATTTATTAAAAAAAAGTCAGCGAGAGAGAAGCCCGACCCGACCCGACCCGAAGCAATGACATTTTAGGCCCTTACCTCTACCGGACGTCCCTATTTCCCCGGGACAGTCCCAGTTTTGAGCCCTGTGTCCCCTGTCCCAGCAGATTTATCCAAAACCACTGATTTGTCCCAGTTTTATACAAGAAATCTCCCAGGTGTCCCTATTTTTGACCAATTTGGACTAAATCAGGAGTACCTCAGGTCTAAACCCTGGACTAAAACAGGACTATCATAATTTTTGACTAATCTGATCCCCCCAACAGTAAAGAGGAGCATAAATTGTCATTTATTTTACCAAAATACAGAAATCTGTGTTTGCAAATTATTATAAAGTAGGGCCCGACCAATATATTGGTTGGCCGATATTACTGGCCGATATGGGCTCTTGGAAACATATCGGTTATCTTGCTGATATGGCTGATATTCCACATGGACATGTTTTACCTTGTTATAAAGTTCAGACTCTCTATATTCTGACAATTTAATCCAATTTACAGACCGATAAATGTCCAAATATGTGGCTCCGCATCAGTATTTATCTGCAGTCATTTGTCTGTGTCCTTCCCGCCCCTGAACGCATCACCATGTGCGTTTGTTTACACCCGTAGCCGTAGGTCTATGTGTGCGCAACACTGAGGTTATATTGTTTTTCTGGACGCTCATTTAGAGTCTGGATTAAAAGGACAGTTCTTAGTGCAGACTTGTGAGTGTTGAAATGTGTCAGTTTTGAAGCTCGTTTTGGTTCTTTGTCATTGGTTAGCGAATAGCTGCTGTAGCTCGCACACATAAACAGGCTGTTTTCTCTTCTATTAGCGACTGCTGTCCGTGGCGGTGTTGAGCAGGCCGAGGCTGAACGCAGCACAGTGCTGAAGCAGAAGAGAACTATGCGCAAGGCAAGGTCTAGTGACCCAGCAGCCTCAGCCCACATCTGCCCAGTCTACTCAAAGGACTGCCACTCTCGCATCGACCTGCACAGCCACAGCAGGAGATGCATCACCAACAGTGACCCAAACTAAATGTGCAGCCATCATCTTTCGAGATGGAGTGAGGCCAAAGAGAGAAGAGAATTACCGCAGCGCACACACATTTACCGCCAAAAGCTAACAGCGATAGTTAACTTACAGTACTTTGTTTACTGGCTAGAATGTCATGCAAAAATGCCATTAGGCCGACCTACTGTCTTTAAATATGACGTAAAGAGGCAGAAGAACAATAAATGTTGCCTAAATAAACTCAATTGAAAATCCAATAGAGCCAAAGGTAAGCTTTATGAACAATTGAAGATTTACAGTGAATTTTTATGTCATAAATATATCTGTGATTATATCGGCTACCGGCAGCTCCAATTCCTATTGTATCGGTATCATATCAGCCGCAACAAAATCCATATCGGTCGTGCCCTGCTATAAAGCAAAAATTAAAAAAAAAAAATGCAGCGACAGAAGTCCCTCAGATTATGGCTGATACGAGAATGCACAATGTTTCACGCTCTTTCACTATTTTATTTATACCAAACATCCCAACCAAGCTGTGTCTCAGTTTAGAATTTTGAAAATTTCACCCTATTTTAAAGTCGTTCTAAATTTCAGCTGATAAAATGTTTTATTACCTCTAAGTTGGTAGTTATGATGAACATTTCGATCATGAAATAAATCATTTAACTTAGCTGGAGGAGAGTTGGCAGATGCCCTGAAAATAATTTGAGCTGTTTTAAAGTTTACCAGATCATGGAGCTTTAAGTCTTATGATTTTAAAAGCAGTGGGCTTGCTGGATGCAGATAGTGAACCTCGTGAGAAATCCTAATGGCTCTTCAGGGAAATTAAGGGCATTAAATGAGTCTTAAAGCAGTTTCCCCACACTTCAACACAATCATTTAAATAAGACATAACAAATGAACGATACAGTAACAGTAGTACATTCTGATTCAGTAAATGCCTTGAACTTTTGTCCGCAAGTAACTTCTATGAGGTTTCCATGACAGAACGCACACACAATGAATGAAAAAGGCAGTGAGGAGAAGAAGCAGAACTGAAAACTATCACATAAGGAGATCTGTTAAAAATACTTCCTCTTTCATAAATGTCACCATCACTTCACAGATTCAGCTTTTATTGAGACATTGAGACACACAGTTCATCATATGTCAATAGTGATGAACATGCCAGATCCCCTTTTGTTATGTAAAGCGTTGTGTAACTTTGCTGGTGGAGGGTACGCCAGATGTTTTTCTCCATAGAGGTGTTATTGCTTTGCCTGAAATGTTTCACAGTATGGCATTAAACCTTTCTATGCTCATGGAGATCAAACCATACCAATTTACAGGCTAGAACTGTGGAGAGATGTCCCCGCTCACAGTCAGAATGCTTGTTTTTTAGGTGTTTTTGAGCTATAAAACCAACTGTAATTGAGTAAATGTAAGATTTAGCTGTTTAAATTCATACTGTGGAACATTCTGTTTAGAGTAGTGACATATCCATAGAAACCAGAAGAAGTTACATGTCAAATCTGGAGCTGGAGTTGAGTGGCACTTACTCAAATGAACCCACACCCAAGACTGCAACGTTCTGCAACGTACAATTTTTAAGAGCTTTCAATACTACTGTATTTTTCGAACTATAAGGTAGGCTTTAAATCTAAACTCTAAACTCGACAGTGTGCCTTCTAGTTGTGCTTACTGACCTCGATCCAATTTTATGTGGTACACGGCGCTCAAAAATCTGTCAAAATATTTTAGCACGACTTTGGTAAGCTATGAAGCCGCACTGCTGGATGGATTGTCGGAGCATTACGGTGATTGTAGTCAGGAGCCTCGTGGGCTAATAATACATAGTGTGGTTCAACATCATATTATGGTTTGTATGAGGAGCCCAAAATGGCACCAGAGACATGCTGATTTACACGCCCAAGTGACGCAAACTAATTCAGTGCTGCCCATAGTCCGTATATATGAGTGGACATAGCTAACCCATTAGCCGCCGTGTGCCAAACAGGAAGTGCTCCCGGAGGCTCTTCTGGCTCCTTCTCACCCTTTTCCCATTGACTCACATTGAGATCTTTTCCCTCCTCTCTCTGTAGCTGCTGCACTGAGCCTCCTCATTCTGGTCTTAAAATGTTCATATGAACCCGCTCTGCATCACCCTGAATTTTTCATTTCGCTATCTTGTTCCTAAATCAAGATATGAACATAAATATTGGGCCAATCAGACGCCTTCATTCCCAGAGGTCCCTGCCACCTAGCGTTAGCAACAGGTTTGATTGACAGCTAGTGCGTTTCGTTTCTCAGTAAGATACCTACCAACTTTCCTGCCCCGATTGACTATTTTTGAAATTAAATGACAAAATATCTCAAACAATTACAATAGCTAACATTACTAAAATCTAGCATAATTTAACCAGCATAAAGTAAAGTGAATTTCGTTAAATTGTGACTCTATATCTACATATGGATTGTGGATGCCTGAGCTAAAATATCAGTCTGGCTTAATGCCGTGCACTTTATGTATGAAAATAGACCCGTTCATTGATATTGCGCATTATAGTCCAAAAAATACGATACTACTCCTATTACTCCCACTTATGAACTATCCTGTGGTGTTGTCCAGATCAGAAGAACCATGCGAGCGGAGGAGAGCCGATCCCTCAGAATGAGAAACACAAACAGGATCTGAATGTGACTGAGCTTCTGTCCACCATCAACAGACTGAAAGAGGAGAACGAATTGCTCAAGGCCCAACTCAACAGCTCCAAAGGTACAAACACCGAGACCGGATGGACCATTTCTCATTTGTCTAAAACACCGTTAAGATCATTATATTATTATATAAGTCTGGACATTTTTTTAGGATTCATATTTTTCTTCATGACGTCAGGCTAGGGATTCCCATAACTGTTACCTAGCAACCATGTAGTAGTCTAAAATACAAGAGCACAAAAACACATTTAATTTGTTGAAATAATGCTCCTCGCAAATAGAACGCTCCACTTTCTGTCATTATCAACATATTTTCCAACCTTTCGTTGGCTTCTTGACTATAATTTATATTTACAACAGGTATTATCCCACCAAATTAAATAGAAACACAAGGGTTCTTTGGGTCAGTAGTATTTAATACAGATGAGGGCAAGCTTAAACTAATAATGGGTCTTGCCAGTAATAGAAATCATCAGGTTCAACATTTGTAAATTTACCTTTTGGATATTTGATAGTGAAGACAGTGTAAGAGTGTGAAATCACCACATTCTAGAATCTAAAAACTACCAATGCTCCTGCAGCTGTTCAGCCTCCCCCCTCCTCTTCTTCACTCCAGTGTCCGTTCAATAAATGAGAGATGGAACAATTAGTTTTTGTCTGAATTATGATACGATTTAAGATGTAAAGTCTTGAATAAGTAACTTCATTAAGTGTTTCATGTATTAATTGCAACTGTTCATTAAAGGTCCCTTATAATGCAAAACTGATTCCTCCTCAAACACACACCTCAAGTTATGTTTTGTTTTATTCATGTGTTTTTGTGTAACCGGACTGTTTCTATCTCCAGTCCTCAAAACGCTCTATTGCACCTTGTGATGTCATGAAGCGGCAGTTAATAAAAAAGTTAACAGCAAAGATCAGTAGAGATTGGTAATTACAGGGATCACCCAAATTATTCTAGTGAAGGTGAATGGAGTTTTAAAACACAGTGGGGCACTTCCTGTATTACCACATGACATTACAAGGTGGAACTCAACTTAAATCTGCAGGGTTTTTCTGTTAAACATGTGTGAATGAAACAAAACACAACTCCAGGTCTGTTTATGATGAGAAAACATTATAACAAAGATTGGAATTGTAATTTCGGCCTTTATACAGTACATATAGACTGGTTTGCTTTATGATCGTGTTAGTGTTATAAAGGCATTCGAGTTGGGCGGTATCCAGATTTTGATACGGTTAAACCTTCTTGACATTGTAATGGGGTGTATGGTATTACCGTGACTAATTAAGAATTATTTTCTAGCTGCACCTAAACCATTCAGAAACAGAATAGCAGCATTATATTTGAAGATGAGGCAAAAGTTCTGATCACACCAAACTTCACCAGTGCATCCCTCCATTTAATGATCTGGGACACGCCAAGACAAGAAAAGTGCAGAAGAGGCAGATTCAGAATAAAAAGTACAAAGCGACAGTGCACGGTGTGCGATATTTCCCACTGCAGCATGTTGTATCTGACAGACCTGCACTCTCGGCACTCGGAGAAGTTACTGTCTCCTCCGTGAAAGTCTGACTTCACCCTCAAGCGGGAACTTTCTCCTCTTCAGCGCATCTCCTCTTGACTCTCGGTGTTCAATAAAACGTCTCCATCACAAACTTTTGGGCTCAACATCACACACAAAGTGTCAGTCAGGTTTTTTTCTTCTTCTTCTCTGCGTGTGGATAGAAATCTCCGAGCGTAATGACGTTTGAAGAGGAGAGAGAGCGGAGGGGAGAAACTCGGCGCTGTCCCCCGTGTCTGAAGCGACTGTGGTGGGATCTGTGGCCTGACCCAGGGTCATAGCTCCTCAACATTTGCTGACTATTCCCTGTCATTCGCCTGAAGACAAAATGCTCCTAATATCATATTAGGTCCTTATACGCTACATATTTCTAAAATGATACCTCGGGATACTGTATTACTGTATTACCGCCCAACCCTATAAAGCATTCAGTATTATGGTTTATCATCTTTTCTTCAGCATTACTAACCCTAACTCCAAAATGTGTGATGGTGACAGGTCCTGTTTAAGCATCATGAATTGTATGTGTCTTCTGGTCCTTGCAGCTGTTCCGACCATCCCTCCTCTCCAGTGCCCTGCAAACTGGTTGCCTTTCAGTGGCAGCTGTTACCTTATCTCCACACAGTCCCGGAGCTGGCGTCAGAGTAAGGTGTACTGTGAAAGCCAGGGTGCGCACCTCGCCATCATCCACACCGCAGAGGAGCAGGTAACAAGAGAGTACAGCTATGAAGCCAGAGCTCAACAGATAATATTCATGAATAAATATGATGTAGTGTTGGGGCATGGACTAGTGCTGATTTAGGCCTGTTTTAGTGCTCGTTTGGCCTGTATTAGTGCTGGTTTAGGCATGTTTTAGTGCTGGTTTAGGCCCGTTTTAGTGCTGTTTAGGCCTGTTTTAGTCTAGCCCTAGTGGTATTTAAAAAAAAAAAATGAAATCAAACAATTAAATCAGTCAATGAGTAGAATATGATTTTCCGTGGAGTGTTGATTTAAGCACGTTGAGCTGTAAATAAGGCAAACAAAAGTGTCAGATTAACAGGGGGGCTGCTCTGGTAGGGTCAGGTATGTACTGTCTATCATACTATAAGCAGTAAAACTGGAGCACTGATTTTTCTATTACCTGCTATCATCAGCCTAGTCTTTGGGTTTGATCCCCAGGGTTTCTGTGGAGTTTGCATGTTCTCTCTGTGTCTGGATTCATTGTGGTTTTCCCAATCAATCCAAAACATGCACGCTCAAAAGGTCAAATCCTCCAGCTAATCTCCTTTCTATTCTGTCTCTCCCTCCTCCTGTATTTTCTCTCTCATTCTTTTCCTCTCCTCTCTCTCCCACCCTCCCTCCCTCCCTCCCTCCCTCATTCCTGTCTCCCTCCCCTATCTTCTATCCTCTCTCATTCTTTTCCTCTCCGCTATCTTTCTTTCCCTCTCTTCTCTCTCCCTCACTCTTCTCCTCCCTCCCCCTCTCTCTCCTCTCTTTCTCTCCTCCCTTCTTCTCTCATTCCTCTCTCTTCTCTCTCCTCTCCCTCTCTTCTCTCCTCTCTCTTCTCTTCTCTCTATTTCTCTCTCCTCCCTCTCTCATTCCTCTATCTCCCCTCTCTCCTCTCATTCCTCTCTCTCTTTCCCTTTCCTCTCTTCTCTCCCCCCCTCTCTCTCTTCTCCTCTCTCATTCCTTTTCCCCCCTCTCCTCTCCTCTCTTCTGTCTGTCTCTTCTCAGACGTTTCTGTGGGACCTTCTTCCTCGTGGATACTGGAACTGCTTCTGGTTTGGCATCACAGACTCTCACATCGAGGACCAGTGGAAGTGGGTGGACGGGACGCCGCTGGTCGGAGGGTGAGTGCTACACAGGCTATTAACCTCATATTAATGGTGCACTGTGTCTCTTTTTAAGGAGGGAGGTACACCATCTGGCCCTCTCCATGGAAACGCTGTTGCATTAGGTAGAATGTTCCACAGTATGGCATTAAACTCAACTATCTTGCATTTATACAGGTGTTTTATTGCTCAATAAAAAAAATGGATTGAAAAAGATAATGCCATATTAAGAAACAATCCAGGCAAAGCAGTAATATTGCCATGGAGACAAGCAGGGTGCCAGACTCTCAACCAGAAATGTTACATAGTGCTCTTTAGTGCACTAGTCATGTGTCTGTGAAAAGCACTATATAAATAAAGTTACCTCGCCTTACATTAGTAACTATTAAAGACAGAGCAAAATATGAAAAAAAGACAAAAAAAAGACAAAAAAAAAAAAAAACCACACACACACACACACACGCACAACATAAATTCAGTGTAATCTTAAATCATGTGTGTTAGGGATGTAACAATAACCGAAATATCATGATATTGTATCGTCAAAGTACTCACAATAATATCGTGGACCATCACAATATATCGAATCACAAGCCTCTTTGCTTAAATAAATAGTTCTGATGCAGAAATAGCTAAAAAAAAACAGGAACTACATAGACCATGATCCTTTGCTCCGTTTCAGCGCAGTCTACATGAAGAAATAACTGTTCTAAGCACTTAGAAATCTTCATTCTTTGGATTAAGTCTTGTGAAGACATTTTTAGAGGAAAAGGAGCAGATTCACAGTTTTGTGCCTCCACAAAATATTGCAATCTCGTACGGTGAAATGTATATGGTGAAAATCTGGTCCAGAGAGATTTGGATTTCGTTCCATCCCTAATGACAATAAATGTTGTACCAAATGACTGGTCAAAGCATTTTAGAATGTCAGTCTTGTTATTCTGTAGAATATCGTAATATCATGAGCCTCCCCACCATATCGTGAGCTTTCCCATGATATCTCAATAAATATCGTACCGTGAGATGTATATCGTGAAAATATCCTACAGGGAGACTTGGATTTCATTACACGTTTATGCACGTTCGTGTTTGTTTTTACAGTCCATTCACTCTATGTGTACCAATTTATAGCACAGTTTAGATGCATTTGTCTGAATATTGGCTCCAAAACTGTGTTAAAAATCACCCCTATACAATCATTGTACAAAATGAGTCTCTGTACCTGTTTTTTCTGTCTTAAAAACATGAAAAAACAAAACTAGTATTTTAAACAGTTTGCCGTGGTCCAAAGTTCTTCCTGAATTAACGTTTGCATTCAGAGCACTGAGACAAGTCCAGAGTCTGCTGTTTGTTTATATGAACCTTTTCAGGACAAGGGCGTTTGAACCATATGATGATGATTGTGTGCACTGATTCATGTCATATTTTTCTAGCTGCTCAGACTTCTGCTTTTGAGGGTTTTTTGTCCAGACGCAGCAGATTCAGACTCTTCCTCTTTTGTCATCTCATTCTTTCTCTTCCTTTTTTCACCAGATCCTATTTTCACATTATTGAGATTTTTTTAATTAAGCAAATTTCAAATTTACATTCAATCACACTTCAATCGCAGTTTTTACAATTTTGATGAAGTTTATAATTTTGCTTCCTGGTTAGACATGGGCAGCAGATGTGGCATAACATAACATAACATCCTTACCTGGCAACCATAATTTTAACAACTGCCATAACATGTCCAAAGTACACAGTAGTTATGATTAGGATAAGAAAAATAAATGACAACACATTTATTTGATTAAATTAAGCTTTAAAAAATGCCTTCCTTGTGCATAAACCCTCATGAGACAAAAGTAAACAGGATTTTGTGTTCTTTTTTTCTCAGCTTTTCTTCACAAACTGCCACTTAACTGATTTAAAACTATGGTAAATATTTAGCACGGGTACTATCCGGCCAAACCAAGTCAAAATTAGGAAAACATGAAAACCTGCCACATGCACTGTAAGTATTTTTATGTTTTTGGTTTGTTTTATTAATTGCCTTGCCCTGCTGTTGTCTCTGGTGAAGGTTCTGGGAGGAGGGGGAACCCAATAACCACGTAGACGAAGACTGTGGATACATCTTGAAGACTGATGTTCTGACCAGGGTGGCCATTCGCAGCTGGTACGATGCCCCCTGCAGCATGTCTCTGCCCTTTATCTGCGAGAAGGAAGGACCAGGACCGACCACCAAGAGGCCAAACTAAAGATCAGAACTAGGAGTCTGCTCGGTTGAAGCTCTGCCGTGTTTGTTTTTTTCTGAACTGACTTGTGCTCGTGACGTAATCTCTACACCACGGCCCACGATAAAAAGCTGTTTTTTTGTTTTCAACCATTTACACAGCGACGACAGGGTCGAGCCTTTTCAAGATTTCAACTCTGAAGGCGTTTTCAGATTTTTGCATTTTCAACCCCCCAAAACGCTGTTGCCATCTAAACGATATGGACATCTGGAGAAATGTTTTGCCCTGTCCCGTTACCGTTGTTCTGTAAACGGCCCCTCAATCAGAGCACCACGTAAAGCGAACCAGACTCCTCACTGTGAGAGAGAGAATTATTATTTTTTTTTTTTAGAACTATGTTGACAAAACAGTCTCAGGTCAAATCTATATATTTGTTGGGTATTTTTGTAAGAATTTTAACTTTTTTATATATCATTTCAATGTTTAGGTCAGTGGTTCTTAACCTTGTTGGAGGTACTGAACCCCAGTAGTTTCATATGCACATTCACCGAACCCTTCTTAATTGGAAAAATAAAATGTTTTTTTTTTTCAAATTCAAAACATAGGTATATATATATATTTTATTGGTGCACACATGTGAATCCATATTGCACATATTCGTCCGACCACTTTCTTTTTTTGCTCGACATAGTTAGTATGAAGGGAAAATATTAAGAAAGAAATGACACGACACCATCACAACAATCACAAGACTATTGCACGCAAAAAATTTCCTGCAGCCAATAACGGCCAAACAGGGCGAGTCATCATGAATCATATGAGTTGTGTGTCTTGACCCCTGCCGAACCCCTGAGATTGACTCACCGAACCCCTGGGGTTTGATCGAACCCAGGTTAAGAACCACTGGTTTAGGTGTATGACGAAGTGATTTAAATGTGGAATTAACAGCAAAGCATTGAGCTCAACAGAAGTCAATTTCCCATTCATTTTTCCCATAAACTTAATGATAAAAGTAAGGCTAATCAGCTCTGGGAAACAAAAGACCACAAAACCTATACTTTTATTTCAAATCTGTTTCTGAAGCTTTATAAACTGGCAAGTTATTAAAATATCTCAGAGAATCTTATGTTTTAAATGTATGGATGTTAATTTTCACCTAGTTGATTATCCTCCATGAAACCCTTGAAGTCTGTGAAGTCTATGGAAAAACTGAATGAGCTTGGTGTGCAAATTTTGTTTGTGTGAAATTTGTTTTTAATATTAATAATTAATCCGATTAATTAATGAATCTGATTTTCTATTTTAAATGTAACATAAAGTATACTACAAAAGTATCTGCCTCCTCCTCTCAGTACGGTGGTTGTGGGTTCAACTCCAGGCCATATGTAGTAAATATTGTCTCCAGCAGATGGCCCTCAAAGCTAAGACATTTTTCTAGTATCCCTTATCCAGGCTTTTACAGTAGAAAATACACAGAAATAACTCAACATAGTTTTTTTGGTTAAATGCAGAATTCTATGTTTATTATAAATTTCCAGTTCAACGTGATATTTTTTATTACAGAGGAACTGCCAGTGTCAAACACTCCTAAGTCTTTCAGGTCTTCACAAATTCTTAAAAACATTATTTCATAAATAAATTAAATCATAAAAGACACTGTACAAGCTCTACGCCATTTTCAGCTATCAAAAATATTCCTTAAAATGTACAGATTTCTCTACAAACTCTTAAGTGTCATAAGACAATAGAAATCTAGTTATATTTCAAAAAACTAATTTTGATTTTTGACACAAGTTTAGACCACTTAAATTCTGCTCATTTCTGCTATTATTTTTTACATATTTTATTATCCCCTTAGCAGCAAGCTTTATTTTGAACCTTGCGATTTATATACATGCAATTGGATTTAAGATTACAACAAAATTTCCCACATAAATTATTCTATTAATTTTACATATTCTCAAAAAAGTCCTAGAAATTCATTGAAAATTTGAAAATTTTCCCAGATTCGTATCATTTTTTTAAGAATTACAAGGATGACATGAATTGAGTAGAATAAATTATTTAAAATAGCTGTGACCACACTTGCATATTTTGCACACATTTGGTCGGAGAATGCAGAGGAGGAGCACGAACCCGGTATATTTCCTGTTTTTCTTTTTGCTCTGTCGTTCACACACAATTCTGCCTCTCCCTTTCCTCCTCCTCTCTTTTTTGGTCATTTTTGGTGACATTTCTCCAGATTTTGGTGCTAACGTTGGCTTTTGGTGGTTTAGTTCCACAGTTTGAGGAAGCTGTCCCAGGAGCCGGTGCACACACCCATGCCGTCCTCTGGGACCCCGGTGCAGCTGACGCGGTTGTCGTGGCCGGACAAGACGCCTGAAATGAGAAAAAGGAAAACATTAGGCAAAAATCAAGAATCTTCTGCTCTTCTGACCCTCTCCTCTTCTTCATCTGACCCCTTCATCCTCTGACCATCTCCTCTGCTTCATCTGACCCTCTCATCTTCTGACCCTCTCCTCTGCTTCATCTGACCCTCTCCTCTGCTTCATCTGACCCTCTCATCTTCTGACCCTCTCCTCTGATCCTCTCTCATTCTCTGCTTCTTGGACCCTCTACTCTGCTTCATCTGACCCTCTCCTCTGCTTCATCTGACCTTCTCATCTTCTGACCCTCTCATCTTCTGACCCTCTCCTCTGCTTCATCTGACCTTCTCATCTTCTGACCCTCTCCTCTGCTTCATCTGACCCTCTCATCTTCTGACCCTCTCCTCTGCTTCATCTGACCTTCTCATCTTCTGACCCTCTCCTCTGCTTCATCTGACCCTCACCTCTGCTTCATCTGACCCTCTCCTCTGCTTCATCTGACCTTCTCATCTTCTGACCCTCTCCTCTGATCCTCTCTCATTCTCTGCTTCTTGGACCCTTTACTCCAACCCTCACCTCTGCATCTTCTGCATCAAACCCTCATCTTCTGACCGTCTCCTCTTCTTAATCTGACCCTCTCATCTTCTGACCATCTCCTCTGCTTCATCTGACCCTCTCCACTGCTCCTCTGACCCCCTCGTCTGACCCTCTCCTCTCGTTCTTTGCTTCTCTGACCCTCTCCTCTCATTCTTTGCTTCTCTGACCCTCTCCTCTGACCATCTCCTCTGCTTCATCTGACCCTCTCATCTTCTGACCCTCTCCTCTGCTCCATCTGACCCTCTCATCTTCTGACCCTCTCCTCTGCTTCATCTGACCCTCTCATCTTCTGACCCTCTCCTCTGCTTCATCTGACCCTCTCATCTTCTGACCCTCTCCTCTGCTCCATCTGACCCTCTCATCTTCTGACCCTCTCCTCTGCTCCTCTGACCCTCTGCTTCATCTGACTCTCTCCTCCTCTGACCCTCTCATCTTCTGACCCTCTCCTCTGCTCCATCTGACCCTCTTATCTTCTGACCCTCTCCTCTGCTTCATCTGACCCTCTAATCTTCTCACCATCTCCTCAGCTTCATCTGACCCTCTCCACTGCTCCTCTGACCCTCTGCTTCATCTGACCCTCTCATCTTCTGACCCTCTCCTCTGCTCCATCTGACCCACTCCTCTGCTCTATCTGACCCTGTCATCTGCTTCATCTGACCCTCTCCTCTGTTCCATCTGACCCTCTCATCTTCTGACCTTCTCCTCTGTTTCATCTGGCCTTCTCCTCTGATCCTCTTCTTTCATTCTCTGCTTCTCTAACCCTCTACTCCAACCCTCTCCTCTGTATCTTCTGCTCCTCTGACCCTCTGCTTCATCCGACCCTCTCCTCCATCTGACCCTCTCATCCTCTGACCTTCTCCTCTGATCCTCTCTCATTCTCTGCTTCTTGGACCCTCTACTCCAACCCTCACCTCTGCATCTTCTGCTCCATCTGATCTTCTCATCCTCTGACCCTCTCCTCTCCTCCTCTAACCAGCTCCTCTGCATCTTCACCAACCAAATTCATGTCCTCTTACACTATATCTGTACAATCTCCTCATTAGTTCCTTACAACTGTAACGTCAGCATCTTTCAACATTCCTCCTCTGTACCATTTATGCACTCTGCTTCCTCTGCACCATAAACCCTACTTCAGTTCATTTCTATGGACCATGTATTCACTGTCGCTCTTCTGTACCGTAAATTCCTCCTCTTCACCATTGTCCCTCCTCTGTACCATATATAACAGACCCCATTATTCACTGACCGACTCTCTCGCCCTTGAGTGCGTCCCAGATGTGGCAGTTGAAGTCATCGTATCCGGCGAAGATGAGCCTGCCGGAGCTGGACAGAGCCACAGAGGTGACCCCGGCATTAAGTCCAGAGTCCTGGTATCCCAGAACCTCCTGGTCTGAGCGCAGGTCGTACATCTTACAGGTGGTGTCGTCAGAGCCGGTGATCACCACGTTTCCGCTCGGGAAGAACTGAGGAGGACAAAGGGAAAAGAGCAGGTTTTGTTGATTGCTTTTGTTTAACTGTTTCCAAGGACCAAGAGTCAAGAACCTTTGGCTGAAGCAGAACGTTAACCACTCTGCCACATTGGTGTAGCTATCACAGGTTTTAATCTGTGCTCACAACACCCTTACAGAGATTGGAAATGCTCAGTCTGGCTATGATTTATGGACTTTTAACTGTGATGTGATAATCCTGGTTAAATCTCCAGGTATGTTTCTGATGAGGGAACTACAAACAACTACAAACAGATTAAAAACAAAACAAAAATCTGTTAACATGTGTCCGTAGGCTGTATACATGGATGGAAATAGCTATCCTCCATACTCTAAATAGGAAATGAGCTGTCATGAAATGTGCTATATATGTTTGTTTTAACCCACTCTTGAGGATCCTGCATTTTTTTCCATTTCATAATTTTGCCCCTAAATCAAGATATGAAAATTAATAACAGACAATAACAGACTCATGGTGACAGCTGGTTGGCAACAGTGTCTGGAGAGAATTTTCCCATACTGCACCCGTCTGTGGGTTTTTTGCTCTCTGGCACCAAGGATTGTGTGTTTATTGAGAGACTGAGGATGGGACAATGTGTTTGCTGATGTCTATGTCAGATTATGTTTCCATGTTTTTCACTGTGAAGCCCATTGGGGCAACTCTTGTTGTGATTCTGGGCTATAGAAATTAAAAAAAAAAAATGAATAGACAAGACAGAGGCCTTCTTCCCCAGTGGTTGAATTTTGGTTGCTATGATACACATGTTTGGAATTCCAAGTATATAACATGTCTCAATTATTATTACATATTAGCTCCAGCTACAGCCTCGATGAGCTTCATTTGACTGGAGCTGAGGTCACACTCCCTCAGTCCACATTTTTAAATAGTCTATGGTGGAAATAGGGGGTAGGAGAAAATGTCAAAGTGTCATATACAGGACAGTACAGGATTACTCACACATGCATGAATCAGCTGCACCATTTTGCATAATATGTGCCCTTTAACCAGATAATGTTGAACTACACTGCACTACACAGCAAAAACTGGAGGGTTAAAATTTCAGGGTAAAATGTCTCAGAGTTGTTTTTAACACAAAAAGTGTTATTTTAACTATTTGAAAGTTAAGTAGTGGTTCAAGTTGGGGTTATTTGCCAGACATGACATGGTTGATGTTAATTCAGCTTCCACAAATGTTCATTCAACATCCCCTAGTGTTTATTCAACTTCCCTTAGTGTTAATTTGTCTCCGCCAACTCACCACTTCAAACTCCAAGACCAATTTGAACCTGTTTTGTACATAATTTGATCTTAAATTAATGAAGTGTAAAAATAAAACACCTCTGTGTGTTATTTAGCTAAATCAGGATAACCCTACAAAGTGTTATCTGTTTACTCTCAAAGCGTTAATATAACTCTTGATTTCGGGGTTAAACAGGAACTCCAATCCAGTGTTACTTAATTAACATTTCCAAAAAAGTTAAATTAACTCTAGAACAGATTGAACTCATATAAACCCTGAGAAAATGTTAAAATGGATTCTGTGAGAGTCAATTTTAACACTCCACTTGCTGCGTACCTTTTTATCTGTGTGGGCGGGTGTGTGTTGTTGTTGTGTTTTGTGCTGCGTTCTTACAGCAATGGCGTTGATGTCGCTGGTGTGGCCACTGAACGTTTGCTTGCACACTCCCTCCCTGATGTCCCACAGTTTGGCCAAAGAGTCGCATGCTCCAGAGATGAAGCAGTTCTGGTCCGGAGACAGAGCCAGAGACATGCAGTCCCCAATGTGGTTTGTGAAGACCACCTTCTGCTTACCGGTCTCCAGATCCCACAGGCAGCTGCAGGGACACAGGGAGGAGGGAATGAACAGATAAGAGAGGGAGGAGGAGAAAGGGGAAGGAAAGGGAGGAGAAAGAGAAATATGGGAAGCAGGGAGAGAGGATGAGAAAGAAGAAAGGGAAGAGGAAGAAAAGAAGGAGACAGAAAAGTGGGGATAGGAAGAAGAGGGAGGAGATGGAGTGGTAAAGGAGGATAGGGGAGGGGAGAGGGAGGTAAGGGAGGAATGAAGAAAGGAGGAGATAGAATAGATAGAACATAAAATTACATCATTATATTATTCATGGGGTTTTAGGAAATGATTCTTTTCTGATTGGAAGAACTTTGTGAAGACCTTTTCCCATACAAAAGATATAAAATTTAGATTTGAATTGTGTTATTGCTATAACAACATGAAGGATGACCGTTGCCATGGCAAATCCTTCAAATCAGAGAAGAATCCTTGTACCTGAAATCCATGAATACCCAACATGACGCAAACAGAAGAACAGATTGAACCATAGACTGTATAAATAAGTGGACTAAGAGAGTGTGAGTGGCTCCAGTCAACTGAAGCTCACAAATGCAGGCAGTTACAGTGGCTAATGTATTTAAAGACATAGGCTACGGTTACATGATGTTTTTTAATGTCAAATGAATTATTCTGAATTAAAGAGTTTGGAATATTCTTCTTTGTGTTTACATGGAAATAATAATTCTGAATTGAGGTTTCCATGGAAAACACGTTAAATCGTCTTTATTTTATTCTACTCGTCAGGAAGGGTTCTGATTGGACAGCAACATGAACGTATTTATGTCTTTGGGAAGACATCTCGGTTTGTCGTTATGTCATGGACACAAACATGATCCAAACTTTTTCCACAGTGGTTCGGATGATAATGAAGCAGCAGCTGGAGAATTCTCTCCTCACGCTTTACGTATGTGAGCTGAGGAGGAGAAGGGAAGAGTGTCGGAGAAGGAGGAAGAAGACAAACTGAGTCTGAGGCTGCGGCACCTCAGCTCACTCCCACATCCCGCTCACAAATCCAAAGAGCAGTGGAGGAAAGTCCGAAGAGACGACTGGAGGAGCCAGATCGTCCGGGTCACGTCAGAAGGACGACCCAACGAGCACCAACCACCAGGATTATTTTGAAGAAGAAGAAACGTTTACATGATCCAGGAAGAAATTCATTCAGGTTTAAAATCAGAATAAACCACCCACTTACTTCAGAATTAAGATTATTTCTAATGAATCATTATCATTAGAAATAAAGTGTTTACATGGTCTTTTTTTTAAAGCAGAATACATTTTTATTCAGAATTTAATTATTTGGAATTAAAGCTCTCATGTAAATGTGGCAATAGTGAAATACAAACACCAATAGAGTGGGTTAATACAAACATTTTAAGACCAAAATGATGAGGCAGTTACAGAGAGAGGGCGACAGTTTCTCAATGTAAAGTCAAGTGGAGTTAGGGGAGCCGGAATCACATCTATGCTCACTTCCAGCTTGGAATGTGGCAGCTAGTGGGTTAGATACCGTATGTCCATTTATATATACAGTCTATGGAAAAAACTCAGAGATAGCAAGAGCATGTTCTGACCAGGTGGTGTCTCCAGACGCTGTGATGATCTCGGTGTCACTGAGGAATCTGCAGCATGACAAATAACCTGAGAGCAAACATCACAGAGAAACATGAGAATCTCTCTTAACTACTACACTGTCCTGATTCAGTCACTCTGTAATCACACTGCCCTTAGACGGACGAGTGTGGATCTGAGGAAGAGAGAGAATAAAGACAGAAGAGAAGGAAAGATACACAGGAGAAGAGCGAAAAGAAAGAGACAGAGAAGACAGTGTCCATGGCTGTGTCCTTTACCTGTGTGTGCGTCCAGCTCCCTCAGTGTCTTGGGGCTGGCTGCTTTGATGTTATAAACGGTGCACATATTGTCCAGACCGCCGCTCGCCACCAGGTTACCAGACGGCGCGAACGCTACGCTCATCACCCAGGCCGACTTCAGGGGTACTGCCACCAGCTGGACAGGACAGGAAATGTTAGACATGCTTTCACAATACTTTACAAAGACGTTAGGGTCAAGAACCACAACCAAACAAACATGGAGGTTTACAAGTAAAACAGAAAGAACACAACAACACAGAGGACTGAGGAACAGCGCAAATTTAAGCTGTGGTTGGATCATTACGATTAAGGTGCTTTTGGACTTGGTCCAGCTCCAGACCCTTCTGCCTTCAAACAGAAAATAGGAGGGTTTTGGCTGACCAGGCTACACATCCATCCGTCTTCTCCCGCTTAATCCGGCTGGGTCACGGGGGCAGCTGTTTGCCACCCAGTCCACTATGCACCTGACCCCCCCATGAACCCCTCTGTGAGTGGTGAGCCCACAGGAGGGTGGGCGTCATGGTCCTTGATGTTAGTTCATAGGGGTATTGCTGTTATGAACACGTGTATTCATTTTCCAAATCTCACCTTGTTTCCTGTGTGGGTGTCCCAGATGAGCAGCTTTCCATCCTGTGACGCACTGACCATTTGTCTGAGGAGAGACCACAATATTTTGTTATATATTTTATGTTATATATATGTTATGCATCTGGAAACAATTAAAAAGTGCCTCATGTTTGAAATGCACTAAAGACTAACCCATGTATGTGAGACATTTTGATTTATCCATTTAAGATTTTTACTAATAGTGGCCATAAATATGTCCAATTAATTCAAATATAAACTTCAAATATAAAAAAATAAAACAGTCAAATTAGAAGGCTTTGGAAAGGCTTTTTCTGTCCTGTGTTTGTGCCTGTGCCAGAGCCCCAGTGCATGGCGTAGATTTTGGCGATGTGACGGTTATGTTTAGGTCTTAAAGGTGAAATCTTAAAGGTGAGGTGTTACAGGAGTGATATTAAAGGTGCTGTACCTGGAGTCGGTGGCCCAGTGCATGGCGTAGATTTTGGCGAGGTGACCTTTGAGGTTTTTCCTATTTTTCAGCTGAACTCTTCCCACAGAGTCGACGCCTGAAGCTGCTCCGGCCATGTCTCCATCGTTCACCCCTTTACGCGCCGTCTGGAAATACACAAACATCAACTCAGTCTGCTGCCCTCTGCTGTGAACAGAGGGGTGAAACCTTTAGCTGCATGACACTCACAGATATGCTTTTGTAGAGAGGGAACAAATCTAAACAATAGGACTATAAAGCTGTCCATGTGTTTGTGCAAAATGTGTCTGGCCTCAGTACAGACATATTGTATATGCAGCTCTTGAGCTCAAAATAAAGTTAGCTGTGTACTATCTGCAGTGAAATGTTTTTTTTTCACCGTACTTTCAGAAAGTGGTGCTGTAATTCAACCCCAAAGACATGATTTTTGTCAGATGAAACGATTTAAAGACATAAGGATAATCCACATTTTGTGGAGCTGATCCCAAACAAATAATGAGAAATTTTAACATTTTTATATCAGAAGTTTGGAGATTTCTTTCAAAAACACTGAATCTTCTGTGGAATCATATAGGCCACTGCTCCGTCTGAAATTATGACACAAATTCTAGAATGTGAACGCAGCATAGTGAAAAAAAGGATATGTTTTGCTCAATTTTTTCCAGGTTTCTTCATATATTCTTACCTCGATCTGTTTGCGGAGGCCGTCGCACTCCTTTTTCAGTTTATCAATCTCGGCTTTATCCGCTGCCATGGCGACTGTGGGCTGCTACTGAACCAGGAACCACTCTGTAACAGGGAGGGAGAGAAAGCAGGGTAAGTCTAAACCACTTTTTATCGCACTTTTTATCAACAGCATTCCTGAACAAAACAAAAAACATCATGACAGAAAAAAGAACAACCTAAAAATAATACTTTACAGTGATGGTAGGGTTGTTCTATATGTCTGTCTTTGGCTTGAATTTTCAGCAGTTACCATGGTGACATAAAGCACACATTAGCAAGCACTGTCCACTGTATTTTAAAATTGAAAAGTAAAGAAAAAAATACAAAATGGATTTAAACGGCACATTTTCAGGAGACTGTGATCAGTCCGAGCACTCATGGTCCTGTTTAGGAGTTTGATCTTCGTCCAAAAGGCGAGAGTGACCAAAAAAAGCGAAGAAAAAAAAAAAAACTGTCTTGTGATCATAACTTGTGGAAGATTTGTTTAAACACACAAATCAGTTCCAGTTGTACTTATAAAATAAACTTGAGTAACAGAGCGTCAGACAGAGTAGAGCCTCCAGTTAGCATCACACCCCCCAAAGAATGTTGATGTCATCAGCTGCAACGTATCAATCAATCGGGATTTTCTAATAACTGCTAGATGACTCCCACGTATAATCATGCAAAAATGAGACTCAAGTGGTAGTTCACACCTTAGGGTAGTTCAATGGACTTAAGCGCAGTTCTTACTGTAAACTACAAACTACTAGGGGGTGTTAGTTTAATTGTGTAGTTTAGGGCTGCATGATTTTGGTGAAAAAAAATGTAGTTGCTGAATTGATAAACTAATACAGGAGTCGTGTGGTTTTAGAGGTCTAAAGTACAAAGTTAGAAGCTTTTACACAATAAGTCGCCATAGATACACAGGGAGGGCATCTGTAAAGGACATTCTATCTATTTTTTACATTCTCGTTGCAGTTTATTTTGTAGGGTCATAAACGATAAACGTCTGTGCCTTCTTTCTCATTATTATTAGTTTGTACGACCACAGTATGTCATTTATTTTGCTCTATGTACATATTTGTAAAGTTCCGTGATCCATGTAGATTAGAAACCACATTATTTTTGAAACTAAGTCACGAACAGGGGTGGGTTAATATAAGTTTTTCTTCTTCCTGCTCCTTTTTCAAGAAACACACTTTTCTGTTGTTTACAATGTGTATGTATGTGTATGATTATTGCTTCTTTCTTGGCACAAACTTGAAATAGAAATGAATCCATCAATCCGTCTAAATACAGTAAATGCAGCCTTTGCGATCTGAGAGTTACATCAGCTCGAATTTCAGTTTCGATTGGGTTGCTCTGATGTAGTTAGCTCCTCCAGGACAGATATTTCAGCCAATCTCTCATCAGAGTTCTATCAGAACTGAAGAAACTACGTGGAGGAGTGGGAAAACTATTCGCTCTAAAAACCTTTGTCCATTTGACGGAATTCAACCCTCTTTTGGTATCTTCAAGAAAGGCAGGAGTTGAGATCAAATGTGCCTCATGCGTCGTCACTTTACATGTCCAAAGCAAAGGTTGATTCAACAGAAAATTCAAAAAACGAAACCAATCGCACAGGAGTAGCAGCCGATGGAAGCCACTACAATCACCTATTCTCTACTTTTCTTCTTTTCGCAAAAACAAAAACTAAAAGACTATCAGCTATCAGATTAAAATGCATCAGAATGACAAAAATCTTCTGCCGTTGACCCACCACCAATCACTCCAACACCAGATTCATTCGTGTTCATCAAATGTCTTGCTTAAGGACGCAAAAACATTGCAACCAACCAGCCAGTTCTGTCACACAGTTTGATGTCTTTTCAGAAATAGGTAACAAATACAAACCGGAAAACTTAAGACACGGGAGTGAACCAAACTACAATGTCCTTTTTTTTTAATTGGAAAAAATATATATCTATAAATTTAAAATGTGTTAATGTATTTTTAAATTTTTGCTGTCCTGTCTATAACGTGCGGAGAAAATCATCCAGAGTCGTTTAACCTCGCCGGGTGATAAACCGGATTAAGTTGCAGTGTCTTAGGGCAGGATTGGTCAAACGGTCGGAAGGGGTGGGGCTTTTCAGAGAAGTGGGAGGGTTCCTGAACACCTGCAGGTCAGTGGGTCTAGGACTGGTCCAAATCCTGGCCTGGATCCTGGTCTGGGACCTGAGCCGGAGGAAGAGGAGGAGGGAGGAGGTTTAGCGTCATCCGATTAAAGTGCCACGCTGCCTGGACTACAGCACCTTTCTCTGATTCTGCCCCCTCCGCCGGCTTAAGGTGCTCAGGTTAATGTTATTTAAAGAGCCGCTGTTATGCAGAATCCATTTTTTGGACCTTTTTACCCTTTTTTCTTCTGCAAAAAACATGCCTGAAGAGGTTTTAGACGTCATCCATGCATGTTTCGGTTAAATAGCGCACTCTCCTGGGCCCTATTCAAACCCTTCTTACAGTTAGGTGTAAGATTCCGTACGAGGCTCCGCCCACAAACATACATCACCCATGCTGCATAAATTCAATTCTCCATAAATATACAAAAGATATGACACATAACTGTACACAGCAACGTGACAAACCTAATGTGATGTGCAGGAGTTCCATTAGGGAGACGCAGGCTGATTGTGTTGTGATAGTGCTCTGAAGGGGGAGTGACTCAGTGCAGAAAGGTTAATACATTGTTTTCGGTGAATATAGCATCTTCAAAACACTAAAAGGTGATCTAAATATGTGTTGCTGTTACCTAATATAAGTAAAATAGCCCTTCTTTCAGGATGTGAGGTGGATCAAATAAAACTTGAATCCTGAAGAAAAAACATGTGATTGTTCAGTTCTTTATGTAAAATGGCTTAACCTACTCCACTATAATTCTATATATGTTCACGATACACCTGGCGACGTGCACCAGCAGTGACATCCTGAGGGAATGAACGCCTGAAACGTCAAGAGGACCTATAGTGCTTCCATGACACTTTGAATTTGTGTACTTTGAGCCATTCTGAAAACATTCCCACCGCATTGTAAGCATCTGTCGATCTGTGTCTAATTCAACTGAACTTTGACTTGAATATACGAAAGGTTGTGTTGTACTATTCGATTATCGGGAGCAACATGCCAGAGAACTGAGACATGTTTGGCTTTTTGACCCTTGAGGGCATCCTTAGCCATAACAAGGAGCGCTTGTTGGATCTTTTTAGACTTGAGTAAAAGTACATTTCGAAGTAGGCCTCTGCATTTGTCATTTTACAGTTTTGATTGGAGAGAAGCAGAGGAGAGGAGCAGAGGGGAGGATCAGAGGAGAGGGTCAGAGGAACAGAGGAGAGGGTCAGAGGAGCAGAGAAGATCAGAGGAGCAAAGGAGAGGGTCAGAGGAGGAGAGGGTCAGAGGACCAGAGGAGAAGGTCAGAGGAGCAGAGGAGATGGTCAGAGGAGGAGAGGGTCAGAGGAGCAGAGAAAATGGTCAGAGGAGTAGAGAAGATCAGAGGAGCAGAAGAGATGGTCAGAAAAGCTGAGAAGGTCAGAGGAGCAGAGGAGAGGGTCAGAGGAACAGAGGAGAGGGTCAGAGGAGCAGAGAAGATCAGAGGAGCAAAGGAGAGGGGCAGAGGAGCAGAGGAGAAGGTCAGAGGAGCAAAGGAGATGGACAGAGGAGGAGAGGGTCAGAGGAGCAGAGAAAATGGCCAGAGGAGTAGAGAAGATCAGAGGAGCAGAAGAGATGGTCAGAAAAGCTGAGAAGGTCAGAGGAGCAAAGGAGACAGTTGGGGGAGGAGAGGAGCAAAGCAGAAAGAGAAGAGCAGAGCAGAGTAGATCAGAGGAGAGAGTTCTTCTGTTTTTTTCTGTTGTTACAATGGTGAAGCTCTTTGACCTTGAAAGCAGAGCAAACATGACTAACGTGAGCTTGTTAGCGCTAATCCTAATACCTGCCCATGCTCTGATCTCGTTACATAGCATTGTAGCATCGTAGCATCATTCGCGGCTCGTACGGTTAGTAAACGTGAATTGTGACTCCTTTCGGTTGAGTTTCCGTTCCGTCGCTGTTTTTTCTCATTTAATAACTCCAGCACGACGCTCCAACAGCAGACGCTAAGCTCACACGGCGGGAAAGTGAAAGGCGTACGCGGGCGATGGTTGACTTAGACGCAGTTTAATGAGATGACGTGAGCTCAGCCCGCGACCTCCGGCTCTGACAGGATTATTCACTTTTGTGTTCAGGTTAAAGCAAAGACACTGCAACAGGAAGTCTGCCGCTCACATAGGACATGGCGGCACACTTTACGCAACCTTTCACAAACCAAAAGTTTTCAAGCAAGCAAAAGTTTGTTGAAAGGAAGTGCAAAGCTGATTTTAAACTAGCTACATTTCTTGTAAATGCAAAACCATAAGGTACGTGGGCTGCCAATGTATCGTGTATTCGTTTTTACGTCATTATTTTAAGTTAACCGAACAAATGGATTTTCATTTGAGTAGCTTAAAGTCAAAACTAGGGTGACCAGGCGTCCCTATTGATCCGGAACAGTCCCAGTTTTGAGCCCTGTGTCCTCTGTCCCGGCAGATTTATCCAAAACCACTGATTTGTCCCAGTTTTATACAAGAAATGTCCCAAGTGTCCCTATTTTGGACCAGTTTGATCTAAACCAGGACTATATCAGGTCTTTTTCAGGTCTAAACCAGGTCTATTTCAGGTCTAAACCAGGACTAAACCAGGGCTAAACCAGGACTATATCAGGTCTAAACCAGAACTAAGCTAGGACTAAACCAGGACTATATCAGGTCTAAATCAGGTCTGAAATAAGGCTAAACCAGGTCTATTTCAGGTCTAAACCAGGACTAAACTAGGGCTAAACCAGGACTATATCAGGTCTAAACCAGGTCTAAACTAGGACTAAATCAGGCTCATTTCAGGTCTAAACCAGGCCTAAACTAGGACTAAAACAGGTTTATTTCAGGTCTAAACTGGGATTAAACCAGGACTAAACCAGGTCTATATTCAGGTCTAAACCAGAGGAGCATAAATTTAATTTGTTTATCCCAAATCCAGAACACTGTGCTTCTGTATTTAGTCCTAGATTTTGCACTGACCCACGTGAGTCGAGAATGGACACCGTCACACGCTTTTTTCAGTTTTATTTATACCAACCATCCCAACCTGTGTGTGTCCCAGTTTGGAATTCTGAGCAGATTTTAAACCACCTACTTTTCTTGTAAATGCAAAATCAGTGAGCACTGTGAGCTGAACTATAAAACCAAGTCAACTCTCAGTAAATGTGTCGTGTTATAGTTTTTACATCATTATTTTCCGTTCACTGAATTTTCATTTTCATTTGAGTAGCGTAAAGCCAAAACATTGGCTCAATGCGACATTACGATTGTTAGACGTGATTGTTGTTGCGCGTAAACTTTTCACTAAAAGATGGCGCCGTTCTCCATGCATTTAAAGCCATTTGCAGACAGCCAATCAGCTCACGCAAACTTATCAGCTAACAAGGTAATCCTAAACTACTACACGGCAATGCAATGTACTTCCATCTATCCAATTTAGAGCTGAGACGCTAATTAAAAGCATAATTGGACTCATATTATAATAGAGGACTCACGGGTTTGGGAGGAAAATCAGATTGTGATTTGCGTAAGATTTGTGTTTTTCATTTTAAGCATGTCCAGGACCGTTAACGTTTGCAAAAACTGTCCAAAACAAATCCAAGAACTAAGACCCTATGGAGACACAGAGAGGGAGTCCGACATTTTGGAACATTTCAGAACTTGTTTGCAGAGGTCTAAACTACAGGATTGACAGCTTTTACACAGATTTTTGTTCTGTTTTTTGACGACCGAATGATCTCACGGTAATAAATGCTGTCCTTGCGATTTGAGGTCTAACTAAACTACTCACAAATTAAAATTTCGATTCAGTCGCGATTTTTCTTGCAAATATTTCGCACCTGTAGACTATTTCAGGACTATTTATCTGCGCTGAAATTCACAGCTAATCTTTGAGTGAAATTCGTTTTTTGAACGGGATCGGGAGCTCCGTCGAAGCAGGGGCCAGAGGGCGCGTTTGTGCCCGCCGTAAATGGCTCGTGCGCGGGATAAAAGCTCAAGCCTCAATCCTCTTTGGCCCCACTACGATCCAAAGATCACCTTGAGAGGGTTTAAAGAATCAACGCTGAGACAGAACAGTGCACAAGTCAAGGAGCAAACAGCAAAAATCCACCCAAAAGTACAAAAGCATCAAAATTAAATAAGATAAAACAAGATTCGTCTGCAAAATGATTAAAATATTATGCAGAATTTATCTCAAACTTGGTTGAATTAAGTTGAGTAAAATAACTGTACCTGAATACAGTTACTCAAAATTAGTATTCATGTATTTTCGATGCATGTATTTAATTACTTCCCAACTCTGGAGGTTAATTCCTTGCAAGAAAATTGGTTTGCATTGAGTACAAAACCTTCCGAAAAGATGGTAGGACAATTCCGTACAACATTTTTAGATAAGATTCAACCTTATTATTTACTAATATGTAAAAACTCAGTTCAGCCCAAGCTAAAAGTGCAGTGAAAACAGTATAAATATGGTAAAAAAAAAGCCTGCAGCTGCTAAAAGTTTGCAATAGTTGAGTTTGAAAAAGCGAATAGAATGAAGGTGAATGTAACTCACCTGTACACCTGTGTCCCTCGGCGAATGCTTCGTACAATGGCTCCTAACTCCAAACTCTCCCTCTCTCTCTCCCGCTCTCTCCTTCTCCCCCTCCCTCCCCTCTCTTTCTCTTCTCTCTGTCTATCGCTCTCTCTCTTCTCCTCTCTATCGCTCCTGCTGGGGATGGATCAGGATTGGAGGGGATGAAGAGATCAGGCGAGAGGGGATAAGGCTCAGAGATAGAATTGGAAACAGGAGCGAGGCCCAAAGGCAGGAAGTCACCCCATTGGCCCAGAGAAAATCAGGTTATGAGGTCAGAAGACACGGGCAGGTGAAGATGTGGACAGAGAGAGAGATAGAGGGAGATGAGAGGAGGAGGGAGGGAGAGGAGGTAGGAGAGATAAAGGGACAAATAAAGAGCGAGAGAGTTAACTGTTCACTTATGTATTTGTTCTCATTAAAATTCAGCTTTGTGACAAATTGATAATGGGACCGTTTGGAATTTTGTACATAGGGCCTCATTTCTCATGAGCCAGAGTGTTGGAGAAGTGTGGAGACACTTTTTGAAATCTTCCATCCAGTCCTTGTATTTGCCCACTCCACCGTGCACCCGAGACAAAACTATTAGAACTCCAGACTGTCAACTATAGTTGTCCCGGTCCGATCATGTGATTGGAAATCGGGGCTGATCACGTGACTGCGGACTCGAGACAGACTTGGACGTTATGTTCCCATCAGGTATTGGTTAAATAATATATGTATATTTATTATTATTATTTTTTGTTTTAATTTAAAAGGAAATATATTATCTCGGTGGATTACTGCGCCCCAGAACTAAACTAGGACTAAACCAGGTCTAAGCCAGGTCTAAACCAGGTCTAAATTAAGTCTAAAACCAAGACTAAACCAGAACTAAACCAAAACTGAAACCAGTACTAAACCAGTACTAACACGCTCAACCCTTGTTCCTTTACTTTGATGTGAAAAGTTGCACTTTTAATAAGGCTTTGTCTGTATTTTTAAATATAATAAACACTGTTTTGAAACTATTTCAGTTTGTTATATGTTAATAATATCAGAGCCATTGGTGAAAAAGCAATAAAAATTGCTCTTAGTTCTTTTCATAATGTTTTACAGAAGTATCGGATTGGGACTTGGCAGATACTCAAAATCAAATGACTTGGACTTGGATTCGGTGTGTTAATGTTTGAAATAAAACTAACCTTGCATCACATGAGTCGTTGCACGCTGAGAAACTATTTTCTCATATATCAGTCCACCGCTGCCGAGCTTTTTAGTTAGCTTTTTTAGGAAGTACAACTCGCTGCTGCTGCTCAGACAGAAATCCTTCAAATACAAGGTTGGTTTTACTTCTAAAATGATTCTGTTGACACAGACATTCACATGGACAGTCTGGAGTTCTAATAGTTTTCCTCAGGTGCTCTGTGGAGTGGGTAAGACTGTTTTTAGTGGCAGGACAACTATGGCCATCGACATGCACTAGCCTAGCACCAGCAACCTCTCCAAATACAAGGACTGGATGGAAGATTAAAAAGTGTCTCCACATGTCTACAAAAAAATGAGGCCCTATGTCCAAAATTCTGAACTGTCCCTTTAAGGAGGACATATAGTGCTTGTGGTTGCTCTGTCGTTATAATTTATGACACTAACACTTCCAATCCATTTTATTTCTATAGCAAATTTAATAAGTTTCCAAGTTTCCAAAGTGCTGCACAAATCCATACTAATAACAACAATAATAATGTTATGATAAAAATTGCTCAGATTTAATCAAACAAGTCTAAAAGCAATAAAACCAGTAAAATAAAATAAGAGCAAAACCAGAGAATAGCAATAAATGAATAAAACCATCCATCCATCCATCCAACGTCTTCCGCTTATCCAGGGCCGGGTCGCGGGGGCAGCAGTCTAAGCAGGGGCTCCCAAGCTTCCTTCTCCCCAGCCAATTCCACCAGCTCCTCCAGATGGACCCCGAGTCGTTCCCAGGCCAGCCGAGAGACATAGTCCCTCCAGCGTGTGCTGGGTCTTCCCCGGGGCCTCCTACCGGTGGGACATGCCCAGAACACCTCCCGAGGGAGGCGTCCAGGAAGCATCCGGACCAGATGCCCGAGCCACCTCAACTGGCTCCTCTCGACGTGGAGGAGCAACGACTCTACTCCGAACTCCTCCCGTGTGACTGAGCTCCTCACCCTATCTCTAAGGGAGCACCTGGCCACTCTGCGGAGGAAACTCATTTCGGCCGCTTGTATCCGCGATCTTGTCCTTTCGGTCATTACCCAGAGCTCATGACCATAGGTGAGGGTAGGAACGTAGATTGACCGGTGAATCGAGAGCTTCGCCTTTCGGCTCAGCTCCCTCTTCACCACAACGGTCCGATAGAGTGACCGCATCACTGCCGACGCTGCACCGATCCGCCTGTCAATCTCACGCTCCATCCCCCCCTCACTTGGGAACAAGACCCCGAGATACTTGAACTCCTTCACTTGAGGCAGAGACTCCCCACCCACCCGGAGAGGGCAATCCACCTTTTTCCGGTCGAGAACCATGGCCTCGGATTTGGAACAGCTGATTCTCATCCCGGCCGCTTCACTTGGCTGCAAACCGCCCCAGTGCACGCTGCAGGTCCTGGTTCGATGAAGCCAACAGGACAACATCGTCCGCAAAAAGCAGAGATGAGATCCTGTGGTCCCCGAACTGGACCCCCCTCCGGCCCCTGGCTGCGCCTAGAAATTCTGTCCATAAATACAATGAACAGAACCGGTGACAAAGGGCAGCCCTGGCGGAGTCCAACATGCACCGGGAACAGGTCTGACTTACTGCCGGCAATGCGAACACAGCTCCTGCTCCGGTCATACAGGGACCGGACAGCCCTTAGCAAAGGGCCCCGGACTCCATACTCCCGGAGCACCCCCCACAGGGCACCACGAGGGACACGGTCGAATGCCTTCTCCAGGTCCACAAAGCACATGTGGACTGGTTGGGCAAACTCCCATGAACGAGCACCCGATAGAGGGTGTAGAGCTGGTCCAGTGTTCCACGACCAGGCCGAAAACCACACTGCTCCTCTTGAATCCGTGGTTCGACTATCGGCCGGACTCTCCTCTCCAGTACCCTGGCATAGACTTTACCAGGGAGGCTGAGGAGTGTGATTCCCCTGTACTTGGAACACACCCTCCGGTCCCCCTTCTTATACAGAGGGACCATCACCCCAGTCTGCCAGTCCAGAGGTACTGTTCCCGACCGCCACGCAGAGGCGTGTCAGCTAAGACAGCCCCACAACACCCAGAGACTTAGGGTACTCAGGACAGATCTCATCCACCCCGGAGCCCTGCCACCAAGGAGCTTTCCAACCACCCCAGTGACTTCGGCCAGGGTGATGGATGAGTCCACCTCTGGGTCCCCAGCCTCAGCCTCCTCTTCGGAGGACGTGACGGTGGGATTGAGGAGATCCCCAAAGTATTCCTTCCACCGCCCGACGACATCCCCAGTCAAGGTCAGCAGCTCTCCCCCGCACTGTAAACAGTGTCGGTGGAGCACCGCTTCCCCCTCCTGAGGCGCCGGACGGTTTGCCAGAATTTCCTTGGGGCCGTCATATAGTCCTCCTCCATGGCCTCCCTGAACTCCTTCCAAACCCGACTTTATGCCTCTGCAACCGCCCGAGCTGCAGCACGCTTGGCCCACCGGTACCTGTCAGCTGCCTCAGGAGTCCACCGGGCCAGTAAGGCCCGGTAGCACTCCTTCTTCAGCTTGAGGGCATCCCTTACTTCCGGTGTCCACCACCGGGTTTGGGGATTGCCGCCGCGACAGGCACCACAGACCTTGTGGCCACAGCTACGAGCGGCCGGGTCAACAATGGAGGCCAAGAACGAAGCCCACTCGGACTCCATGTCCCCAGCCTCCCCCGGGATCCAGGAGAAGCTCTCCCGGAGGTGTGAGTTGAAGGCCACACTGACAGAGGGTTCCGCCAGACGTTCCCAACAGACCCTCACGATACGTTTGGGCCTGCCAGGTCTTTCCGGCTTCCTCCTCTGCCAGCGGACCCAACTCACCACCAGGTGGTGATCAGTTGACAGCTCTGCCCCTCTCTTCACCTGAGTGTCCAAGACACACGGCCGGAGGTCAGATGACACGACAACAAAGTCGATCATCGACCTCCGGCCTAGGGAGCCCTGGTGCCACGTGCACCGATGGACCCCCTTGTGCTCGAACATGGTGTTCGTTATGGACAAACTGTGACTAGCACAGAAGTCCAATAACAGAACACCACTCGGATTCAGATCAGGGAGGCCATTCCTCCCAATCACCCCTCTCCAAGTGTCACTGTCATTGCCCACTTGGGCGTTGAAGTCCCCCAGTAGAACAATGGACTCCCCGGTTGGTGCACTGTCCAGTACCCCTCCCAGAGACTCCAAGAAGGCCGGATACTCTGCACTGCTGTTCGGCCAGTAGGCCGACATCACAGTGAGTGACCTGTCCCCGACCCGAAGGCGCAGACGAGGCCCTCTTGTTCACCGGGGTGAACTCCAACACACAGCGGCTGGGCTGTGGGGCGATGAGCAGGCCCACACCAGCTCGCCGCCGCTCCCTGCGGCCAATGCCAGAGAAATGGAGAGTCCAACCCCTCTCAAGGAGTTGGGTTCCAGAGCCCAAGCTGTGCGTGGAGGTGAGGCCGACTATATCTAGCCGGTAACGCTCGACCTCCCACACAAGCTCAGGTTCCTTCTTCCCCAGCGAGGTGACATTCCATGTCCCCAGAACTAGTCTCCATGTCCGGAGATCTGGTCGCCGAGGCCCCTGCCTTCGACTGCCGCCCAGAACTCTCTGCACCCAGCCCCTATGGCTCCTCCTGCGGATGGTGGGTCCAGGGGAGGGCGGTCCCACGTTGTCCCTTCGAGCTGTGCCCGGACACCAGGCGCTCGCCATCGAGCGCCCACCCCAGGCCTGGCTCCAGGGTGGGGCCCCGGTGGGGCCCCGGTGGTGCCGATCCGGGCGACGTATCTTGCCTCTGAATAGTACTCATCCTATGGGGCTTCTGAACCGCTCTTCTTCTGACCCGTCCCCCCGGACCTGTTTGCCTTGGGTGACCCTACCAGGGGCATAAAGCCCCTGACAACATAGCTCCTGGACTCATTCGGGTACTCAAACCCCTCCACCACGTTAAGGTGGCGGTTCGAGGAGGGTGAATAAAACCAATAAAATAAATTAAAATTAAATAAAAGGCACAGAGGAGCACACAACTCATGTGGTGATAAAAGCCAAAGAGTAAAAGTGAGGGTTAAGATGAGACTTAAACCCTCCACTGTGGGGCTGTCGGGACGTGGGGGGGCAGAGCGTTCCAGAGTTTGGGGCCGGTCACAGAGAAGGCCCCATCCACCCTGGCTGGAGCTGGCCCTCGGACCTCAGAGCACACACGGGGAGAAAATCTGGGTGAGGTCTGAGATGTACTGTAGGGTCGGTCGAGTCAAAGCTTTAAAAACAAACAAAATCTTAAAATCTCTTCTAAAATGAACAGGAATCCAGTGTAACGATGCAAGGAGTGGGGTAATGTGCTCTTTTCTTCTGGTTAAAAGTCGTGCCGCAGAGTTTTGAATTAACTGTAGTCTGTAAAGTCCGTTTTATGAGATGCCGAATGAATAAAGTGTGTTAGAGTAGTCTAGGTGTGATGAAATAAAAAAGCGTGCACGACTTGTTCAAGAAGTTTAAAAGATAAAAAAAACATTTGACTTTTGATAAAAGCCACAAATGTTAAAAGAAAGAAAAAAAATTGGTTTGTCAAATTCAAAATCACTGTCTACGGTGACACCAAAGTTGGTGACTGCTGGGTGCACATTGTTTTCGAAAATCATGACATTATAATTTGCACATTTTAAATCACAACATTGATCTAAAATGACTTAATAAAAGAAACAAGTCCGCTAACTTCTACCATTTTTCCATTTGTACGAAATTGAGTACAAATGAGGCACTGCTAAATCCTACGTGTATCACTGATTAAGAAAATAAAAATAGGAGAACCAAGTATGTCACACTGTGCAGTAAAAATGGGGATTGACGGGCAAAATGGCTCGAATCACTTCAAAAATGACTTTGAGAGGGTCAGTGAGAAGAAACTACTATGAAGGCCGCTATACACTACAGGATTTTTCAGTCTTAGACAATTTTTAAACCTGCAACAAAATGAGCACACCACAGACATGAGGAGAATCTTATGAGACTAAAAATCTCTGATCGCAAAGACTTCAATGGGATCAGCTGTTTCTTGTCTACAGTAAAACCACTTGCTCTGAGACTCTGAAGTGTTCAAATATCAGAGCTCTGCACTTCTAGTTTAGACACAAGTCCAAACTGTGTTATTATTATTTGTGAAATGTGGAGCAATACTTCAGATAGAGGATTTTTAAAGCATAAAGTTTAGCAATAAAGTCCACAGGAAGTAGAGTCACTGTCGCTGATCTGCAGCTTCACCTCGATCCGTGCGCTGTGTGGATGTAAACAAACCCGCATGAGGAAAAACTGTCTTTACTTTTAGAGAACGCTGAAAACTGGATTCATAGCACACTTTTGTGGACTGGATGTCATTATTTGTGGAGGACAATTTCTATTGATAATGTGGATCAAATGCTGTTTACCACTTTATGGGAGGTGAGTAATAAAGTCTTTATTTTCACTGTATCCTGAGTTTGTATCTTGCGCCTTTGTGTCCATCACTCCTCTGCCCCTGACTCTGATTTATCGGCTGTTTCCGTCGCGTTGTTGATATTTGGTGGTTACGATCTGACACTGACACCACACAGACGAGGAGCAAAATCGCACAAGGACACTAAAAGTCGGGTCACGCCTCCACAAACTATGGGAGAAGAAATCACAGCCAAAATTGGGCAGATTCTCCTGTAGTGTGTGGTGGCCTTAACACGATAAAAATATCTGAAAAGTCGGTTTTGCAGAATAGGTCTGATTTAAATGGAAATGTTGGGCAGTGGTGGTGTAGTAGTCTGCCCACTTATGGGATGGTGATCAGTTCAAATCTGGTCCAATAACAAAGACACATTGTTCTCTCGCATTAGTTAAGAAAGGTGGTAAAAAATTGTTGCTTATTGCCCTTTACTTAAACAGTAAAGGGCAGAAGCAACAATTTTCTTCTGGTAAGGTTCACTTTACTGTCTCATAAAGGGAAATGTATCCTCTTCATTTGACCTATCCTTCAGTGTGTCTGGTTTAAACCTGCATTTGACCCATCCTTCAGTTTATTTATTTTATTTATTTTTTCCTTCAGAAAAAAACAGGAGGGATTGTAGTTTTGGTACTTCAAAAATGTCAGCCTTTGCGAGGGCGTCCATTCAATTTGATTGTGATTGATCTTGCAGCTTTAGTTCTAATTGGACATTTGTGTCCCTTGTCCCTGAGAAGCTGTGACTTGTTAGATCAGTCTCTGGATTGTATTACTGAGAAAGAGAATAAACAGTTCCATGTGTCAAATGAGTGAATGAGGAGAATGGAAAGTCGTAATGTGTAGGACTGCAACTATAATTGACTAAATGTGAATGAAAAAAAAGATTTGTTATTTGAACAATACAGACTCTAAAATCATAAAAAAAAGACTTTCTACAACAATCCTTTGTTGTAGAAAGAAGTTGTCTTATTAAATCAAAACATGAAAATAAAATAAACCAAGTCTCCATAGTTCATCCTCCAGCGACTTTTGGTCTTAAAATGTTCATATTAAGCTGCTCCACATGATCACGGTGCTTTTATTTACCTATTTTGTCTGTAAATAAATCTCTATTCCTATTATGGAACTCAGCTCCAAATGCGCTCCTATAATTGCTAGCTTCATGAGCTTCGTTTGACTGGAGCTGAATGTTATGGCTGATGTACACTCATATTCACTAGCAGTGAAAAAGTACTTACTCATGACTCACCTGTCACTGAGTCACTAGTGAAAAATATAATTTATTACACATGTAGTTACTGCCTGTAACTTAGTGACATTACTTTGAGTTGACATTATTTGTAATATTGAATAAATGAATTAAGTGTGCACTTTTATGTTTTATTGAACACAACTGAATAGAGATATACAACAAATGAGTGAATGTTTAAACGTCTCAAATGGATCATGTGAGTAACATCTGCAGCTGCTTCTCTGCCTCTGAGGTGGGTGTCTCTGTGGGTGTAAATAAATATTCTGTTAGCATCTGTAATTTTTAAAACTATTTTCACAGTGATGTGTAACTGCTTAGTTACAAAAAGTATTTTATTATTTAATTATTAGTATTAGTAACTAAATTATATCCAACTTTGTTATTTACTAAAATAATCTTTAGTTTCTTTAGCAGACTTAGTAATGTGTATTCACTGTCCACCTTGGCACACTGCTCCTGTCTGCTCCTTTGTGCTCCTGTGTGCTCCAGTGTGCTCCTGTGTGCTCCTGTATGCTCCTTTGTGCTCCAGTGTGCTCCTGTGTGCTCCTGTCTGCTCCTACCTGCTCCTATCTGCTCCTGTCTGCTCCTATCTGCTCCTGTCTGCTCCTATCTGCTCCTGTGTGCTCCTGTTTGCTCCTGTGTGCTCCTGTTTGCTCCTGTGTGCTCCTGTCTTCTCCTGTGTGCTCCTGTCTGCTCCTATCTGCTCCTGTCTGCTCCTGTCGGCTGTGTCTCTGTTGTCTCCCGTGGTTCATCTGCCTTTAGGGAGCAGAGCTGAGTCGGTGTCTTGGATCTAATGACTTGAGCCCAGGTAATAGGTTCTTAAGAGATATCCGGGGACAGGCCAATCCCTTTAGAGAATTAGAGGCAGGTCAGGCTAAACATGCGTCACATGGGAGGGAGCGCCACAGCCGCAAAGTGGATCAGGAGTCAAACAACCAGGGCCAAGGGGGGGTCCACGCAACTCACCAACCCAAATGAGAGCGGCCAAGAGCAGGGAGGATGGACGGGAACACAGGAGGCTGGAGTGGGAGCAAGGACTAGATCGGATTCAAAGCAGGTCTAACCCATGTCGGATAGAAAACAGGTCTTAACCAGGTCCCTGGAAGGAGGAAGGCTTTATGCAAATCTCCAACCCCAACGAGAGCAGTGGAGAGTGGGGAGGAGGGACAGGAACACAGGGGGTGGAGCAGTAATAAGGACTAGATTAGATTCAAACCATCTAACAGGTCTCAAGTCAAAGAGAATCAATGACACCAAATCCTGGAGACTGTAGAAGAGGATCTGCAGATAGGGTTCTAGAAGAGAGAAGAGTGAATATAAGACAAGTCCTGCCCTTTTAAGATCGAGTTTCTGATAACCCTTTGCACTTAACTGTATTTAAGTAAAAATCTCTCACAACTGTTGATTTTATAGCTGCAAAGGAGTTTCAGTTTGTAGAGATGAGACTCTGCTCAGTATTTCCAGTTTCTTCATGACTCTGGTCTGTTCCTGAACTCAGCTCTCCAGAGGCTCCATTCACTGCTCCTCCTATGTAAATATCCGACACTTTGCATGAACAGCTGCAGGGTCCACTGGGTCACAGTCACTGAACCATGCAGCTGTATTTTTGTAACAATAATATATCTTAAACAATAATATATCTTATATAACAATAAAATATCTTAAAGATATATTGTTTTTACAAATACTATGTAATTATTTATTTACTGACTTATTGAATTTGTAATATATTTTATTTAGTCCAAAGAAAGAGGAGGAAAGCAAAAGATGAGGCATAGTCACATGTGAGTGCAGAGAACTTTTATTGAAGTGTGTTTCTGAGCAGCTGCACACACAAAGCTGCTTTTAATGCACAGCTGTTTATTTTCAGCAGAAGCTCCAGTTGGGACAGAGGCCTGTGTGCTGTGCTGCAGTAAGTGAAGTGGAGCTGGAGCTGTAGAGGCGTGAGCTGACAGCAGAGGGCGCTCTGCAGGCTGATCCCAGTGACTGTGTCAGTCCTGGGAACACTGCAGTGTGCTCAGTGTGTGGGACACTGGACTCTGGGAGCCCTGGGTGGCCTCACAGCTCACAGCCACGCCCCCCTCCCTCCACTGCTGTGCGGGGAGCGTCAGGCTGCTGCTCCAGCTGTAGTGGCCGTCCTTTTGCGGCACCGCGGGGCTCCGGCTCTGCTCCCCGCCCGGACCGCCACCGGACACCTTCCAGGACACGCTCCAGTCTGACGGGGAGCCCTTGTTGGCCAGGCACACGAGGGTGGCCTTCCCCTGGGCCAGCTCCTCTCTGGAGGGGGGCAGCACCCAGAGGCTGGGCTCCACTCGGCCCACTGTGGACACACACACAAACACACATTTGATTAGATTTTTTTGGCAATAACAATGACAGTAATTGTATAAATGAAAGACACATACTGTATGTTTAAATAGTTTTGTGGAATATACCTGACAAAACAAAACATTTTAGCAATTTTCAGGTGGTGCGCCTCACTCCAATAATTTTGGACTTTATTTTTAATAAGTGAAAACAGAACTGAGAGGCTCCACTGAAGCTGAACAACAGAAAAGTTTCAGAGCTAAAGATAAACTAAAAAATAAAATCATAACCACATTTTTTTCTAATATCAACACTAACAAATATATTAAATTATATTCAACTGTCATACATAATTTTAAACAAATACTTACATGAAATCAATAGAAAAAAGAAAAGAAAAAAGAAAAATTAATTTTCCAAAAACCATAAACATCCAAAATTCAGATTGTGAATAAATAATTTCTCTCTGAACTGAGGTGAATTACTGTGGGGGATGATAAGAAGACACTGCTCACCCATAACTCCAAACAGTGTGTCGAATAAAACAGAATAAAATCAATTGATGTCAGGCTTCAGAAACAGAAACAGATGAATCATAATCTAAACAAAAGAATCATTAAAGTGAACATAAAGAGATGACTTACAGTTGAGCTCCAGTCTGGTTCCTCCACCGAACGTGAGCCACAGTGATACAAACTCATGGAGTGGTCGTACAAAAACCTGCAGCCGCTCAGAGAGCACCACAAAACCATTCAGCTGTACAGAGACTGGTAAACAACTAACAAACAGCTCACATTTATACATTTAAACTGGACACTGTGTTCAGAAAGAGATGACAATGTTCTTACTCAAAGAGAGGAACAACTGATAATTTTATTATTTAAAATGAAGAAAAAGAAAAGAGAGAGAGAAAGAAAAAATCACTGCACTACTGAAAATCTAAATAAAATTTTAAAATCCAACAGGGGAGAAAATACTTCCCTGGGCTATTTCTAGACACGTTTATTGACCAATATCCCACACACCATTTTGCCGTTTAGCTGAGACATGGATGAGGCAGGAGGGTCTTCAGACTGTCTTTATGACAACTGAATAACAGTAACTACGGATAGCAGTAGGAACACACTTAAGGCAATTCACAACACATGATACACATGACTTTAAAACATCACAGTACCGAAACTGCTGAGTTCAAATTGTCCTAAAAATGTAGCTAAAATCCAAACGGATCCAAACCATATTTCCATCCTGGTGCTGTCAGTGGTCAGTGCAGCCTTTGACACTTTAGATCAGAACATTGTCATGAGCTGTTTAAAAACTCCATTGGTGTGAAAGGAAAGGCTCTGGACTGCCTGCCTCATATATTGATAAAGCTTTTTCTCTGTGGCCATTGGTGATTTGAATTCTGAATCCATGGGCGTTCCTTTTGGAGTTCCACAAGGGTCAATTCTTGGAGCTCTTCATTTGAATCTTTATATGTTTACTTTGACGTCCATGATGTTTCTTACCACTCAGACACTGATGAGACTCAATTACATTTCTCTGTGTCACTCTCAAATCTGAACGCTCTGAATGATGAGAGAATTTTGTGTCACTGGTCTATAAGTATTATGGCAATAATTCATCCCACAACTTCACTCCTTATCTTTTCATTTCTCTTACTACATAAAAATTTGGGTTACCTTCAACTTGGACCTTTATTTTAAGAAACACGTTTCAAAAATTAGGCAGGGGGCACCTGTGAGGTATCGCTCCCAGGGGCACCACATTGGCCCTGAACTGTGCTCTATAAATACAATCATGACACAGACTATAATATTATAATATTATAATATTATAATAAGCACCGAATTTACAAATTTACAAGAATATAAGCATAAACGAGTAAAACAGTGCAGATAATGATGTGCAAAACAAACAGGTGCAAAAACACACAGTCATGTGACTGAATCAGAGCAGGGGGTGGAAACAGACCTCCAACAGCAGCACTCAAAGAGCTTCCAGAACCTTATTCATTCACTCCACACTCGCTGGTGCTAAGATCCTACTGTAGACACAGCTGCCCTGGGGCAGAATGACAGAAGCGAGCCTAACTGCCCCATCAGCTCCTCCACCTCAAACACTCACTCACACATCAGATTCATACTAGGCAATGGGGCTCAAGTGTCTTGCTTAAGGACAGAACCAGTGGCCCCCCACTGTTGAACCCAAGAGTCATGATTGAATCGTGAAGAAACAAACAACAAAAAGGGACATTTGTGTCAAAGAAATATGATTTTTATTCTTTTTCTTATAGCCACAGTCACAATGAGCTGAAATATGATCCTGACTGAAGACTCACTGTGTTCTTTTATCAACAAACTCCTCAGCTTTGCTCTGACCCGATACAGAACCATTTTAGGCTCTGCTGAAAAGGTCAGAGGTACTGTGAGTTCGGATATGTGTGCGGCCTCTGCTCCAGCCCTGCCCTCTGCAGAGATCAGTAGGGGGCAGTAGTGGTCAGTAGTGGTCAGCAGTGGTCAGCAGTGGTCAGTAGGGGCCAGTAGTGTCTGCAGTGGTCAGCAATGGTCAGTAGTGTCAGCAGTGGTCAGTACTGTCAGCAGTGGTCAGCAGTGGTCAGTAGGGGGCAGTAGTGTGAGCTGTGTGCCTGTCTCCTCTGACTGTGTCACTTTGCATATGTGTTGCTGCCTCTCTGCTCCAGCCGTTAAGAGCCCAGTGCTGCTCAGTGTCTGTGCGGGCCCTTCAGAGCCACTCCCACACCAACAACACAATGAGCCTGATGTCCCTGCAGCTGTTCCTGCTGGCCCTGGGGCTCCTGGTTCGCGGTGAGGACATCTGGATCACAGCACTGCTCCTCTGGAGACCTGCGGGGTCTGTCTCAATAACTCTTCTTGTGTTTTTCAGGTTCCTCAGGAGAAATCAGCCTGACTCAGACTCCTAAAGCTGCAGCTGTGGACAAAGGAGCCTCTGTGACTCTCAGGTGTCAGACCAGTTTAAGTATTCCTTCATATCTCAACTGGTATTTGCAAAGAGGCACAGAACCCCCAAAGCTCCTGATATATGCTGCTGCTTCTCGTCATTCTGGAGTGTCCAGTCGTTTCAGTGGAAGTGGTTCAGGGTCTGATTATTCTCTGACCATCAGTGAATTTGAGGCTGAAGATGCAGGAGTTTATTACTGTCAGCAGGGTTACACCTTCCCATTCACACAGTGAAAAAGACTCGTACAAAAACCTCCTCAGACTGAACTGAAACTGTTCACACTTCACTGAGTTTGACACAGATGCTGCAGATACTGTGTTCATTATTTGATCATTTTATTTAGTTTATAATAATTATATGATCATAATCATAATCATAATCATAATGTAACATCATCCATTCTAACAACACTGACTACTTGAAAGGCCTAACCCCAGTAAGTTTCACAATTGGAGCTAAATGAACAATCTAAGACCATTATTCATGAGTTGGGAATACAAAAAAATCTATGAAACCTTATTCACACAGCAGTTCATGTCAAACAAAATCCATAACCGAGTCAATTCAATATTTAAGAATAAATGAACAGCAGCTAATTATTTAAGACAAAGCTCCATTTTTTTTACTCTCAGAGACTCTCGGGGACAAACTGAACCGTGCTCACCCTGAAACAAAGATTTGTCACATTTCCCTGATGAATCTATTCATGGATTTATTAACAGCATTCAGGATTTATAAATACACATATGAAGCAAGTGAATGAAAAGCCAACCCACATAACCTGACCTCAAAGCTACATTTATTCCAAACACTAAAGTGTGTGATAGAAAAACTGAACAATTCCATTGAAATAAAGTAACGACACAAAGCTGCTTTTGATGCACAGCTCTTTATTTTCAGCAGAAGCTCCAGTTGGGACAGAGGCCTGTGTGCTGTGCTGCAGTAAGTGAAGTGGAGCTGGAGCTGTAGAGGCGTGAGCTGACAGCAGAGGGCGCTCTGCAGGCTGATCCCAGTGACTGTGTCAGTCCTGGGAACACTGCAGTGTGCTCAGTGTGTGGGACACTGGACTCTGGGAGCCCTGGCTGGCCTCACAGCTCACAGCCACGCCCCCCTCCCTCCACTGCTGTGCGGGGAGTGTCAGGCTGCTGCTCCAGCTGTAGTGGCCGTCCTTTTGCGGCACCGCAGGGCTCCGGCTCTGCTCCCCGCCCGCACTGCCACCGGACACCTTCCAGGACACGCTCCAGTCTGACGGGAAGCCCTTGTTGGCCAGGCACACGAGGGTGGCCTTCCCCTGGGCCAGCTCCTCTCTGGAGGGGGGCAGCACCCAGAGGCTGGGCTCTACTCGGCCCACTGTGGACACACACACAAACACACATTTGATTGACAATATGTCAGTTTTTCTCTGGAATTAGTGGAATTAGCCAGAAAAAGACAAATGGTGAGTCATGGTGTCTTTTTTTTTTTTTTTTTAAATTAACGGTAATAGTATAAATGAAAGACACATATTGTATCTTTCAATCATTTTGTGGAATATACCCAGCTAAACAAAAACATTTTTGCCATTTTCAGGTGGTGCGCCTAACACCAGTGATTCTGGACATTAATTATTTCCAAAAATCAACGCAAAGCAACATACATAGATATATGTGTGTTGTTCTAGAATATTAATAAAACAATTCACAACAAAAGCACCTTTAGCCTGAAATGAGTGAAAACAGAACTGAGAGGCTCCACTCAAGCTGAACAACAGAAACGTTTCAGAGCTAAAGATAAACTTTAGAAAATACCCAGAATTAAACTAAAAAATAAAATAAAATTATAAACATCAACACTAACAAACATATTTAATTATGTTCAACTGTCATAGACAATTTTAAGCAAATACATGAAATCAATAGAAAAAAATAAAATAATAATTTTCCAAAAACCATAAACCTCAAGAATTCAGATTATGACTAAATTATTTCTCTTTAAACTGAGGCGAATTACTGTGGGGGATGATAAGAAGACACTGCTCACCCATAATTCCAAACAGTATTTAGAATAAAACAGAGTAAAATCAAATGATGTCAGGCTTCAGAAACAGAAACAGATGAATCGTAAACTAAACAAAAGAATCATTAAAGTGAACATAAAGAGATGACTTACAGTTGAGCTCCAGTCTGGTTCCTCCACCGAACGTCCTCCACAGTGATACAAACTCATGAAGTGGTCGTACAAAAACCTACAGCCGCTCAGAGAGCACCACAAAACCATTCAGCTGTACAGAGACTTGTAAACAACTGACAAACAGCTCACATTTATACATTTAAACTGACACTCTGTTCAGAAAGAGATGACAATGTTCTTAGTCAAACACACTGTAAAAATGACAACTTGAATTTGTTCAGTTTACTAGGAGTTTTGCATCCACAAACAATAAAATTACCAATTGCATCTTACACTGTCTCAAGTGAGTCATTTCAACTCACTTTTGGAAGTTTCTGATAAAAAGTTGACCTTAATTAAGATTTTGAGTTGACATAATATACAAATCACAGTAGACGCTTATTTAGGACCAGGTTAACTAATCTGCGCATGCTCACTTGAAATCTCGTAGCAATCTGCTGATTTTCTCTGATTTTGCAGTGAACGAGAGTTTTATTTTGACTTGCACAAAAGTCTGTGATGTTTGTTCAGAAACATGGTGATGTTCAGAAGAGAAATTTAACAGTACAGTTTTGTACTGTACAGTTATTTTAAAGGCTGTTAGTTTTTGCTACTGTTGAAAAAAAGGTACAAATTTGCTTTGTCAGCTGTGTATTAATACTCAGTGAAAATTTAAAAAAGTTGAAAATTAGTTGAATTTAAAGACATGTTAAGGTGTTTGCCCATATTTCAGATGGATGATGCTGAAGTATATTTTTATATGCTTTTATACATTTGTTAATTGTATGCTGAAAGACTTTTTTTTTCCTTTGGGCTTTAAATTACTTATGCTGGCAAACATTTTGGTGTTCAGTTCAAAAGCTGGCGGCACGGTGGCTGAGTGGCAACACTTAGGCCTCACAGCAAGAAGGTTGCGGGTTCGATCCCCGGGTCACCCGGGCCTTTCTGTGTGGAGTTTGCATGTTCGTCCCCGTGTCTGGATGGGTTTCCTCTGGGTACTCCGGTTTCCCCCACCACCTGCAGAGCGGTTCATAGGGGGGTCAGGTGCTATGAGTATTGGGCAGCAAGCTGCCCCCGCGACCCAGCCAGATTAAGCGGGAGAAGATGGATGGAGTTCAAAAGCTGTACCAATGTAGTTGAAAGTAAAAAATAAAAAAATAAATATTTATTGTGGGTGTAGTAATTTCAACTCAATATAGTAAGTTTTCACAGGGGATAATATGAACTACATATAAGTTGATAAAATAGAAACAAACTTAAAATGCTAAGTTGGCATAACTTCAACTCCAACTTAATAATAGCAGTACTTCAAAACTTAAAAGTTTAAGTTGATACGTACAACTTAAAAACTCTGTGCAGTCAGTTGCCTTGAAAATTTGAGTTGAACTAACTTTTTCTTTTTTACAGTGCAGAGGAACAATTAATAATTGTATTATTTAAAAATAAAATGACAACATAAAAATGAGAATTGTTTATATTTAATTTAAAATTTGATTCTGTTACACATAATTTATTAAATGAAGAATAAGAATAGAGAAAGAAAAACTACAAAATCAAAAATCCAACAGGGGAGAAAACACTTCCCTGGGGTATTTCTAGACACATTTATTGACCAATATCCCACACACCATTTTGCCGTTTAGCTGAGACATGGATGAGGCAGGAGTGTCTTCAGACTGTTTTTATTACATCTGAATAACAGTAACTATGGATAGCAGTACGGACACACAAAAGGCAATTCACAATACATGACACAGTCTGCTCTGCAAACAGTAATCTGACTTTAAAACACCACAGTACAGAAACTGCTGAGTTCAAATTGTCCAAAAAATCTACCGAAAAATACAAACGGATCCAAACCATATTTCCATCCTGGTGCTGTCAGTGGTCAGTGCAGCCTTTGACACTTTAGATCAGAACATTGTCATGAGCTGTTTAAAAACTCCATTGGTGTGAAAGGAAAGGCTCTGGACTGCCTGCCTCATATATTGATAAAGCTTTTTCTCTGTGGCCATTGGTGATTTGAATTCTGAATCCATGGGGGTTCCTTTTGGAGTTCCACAAGGGTCAATTCTTGGAGCTCTTCATTTGAATCTTTATATGCTGCCTTTGACGTCCATGATTTTTCTTCCCACTCAGATGCTGATGAGACTCAATTACATATCTCTGTGTCACTCTCCAATTTGAACCCTTTGAATGAGCTTTGAAACTCTATCTCAACTATCAAAACCTGGATGAATCCAAATGTTCTTTGTTTGTACAGCACAATTCATAAACACGGTAATTCAAAGTGCTTTACATAAAAAGAAAGACATTAAAATCACAATACAAACAAATCAAAACATAAAGATCCAACTGAATGACAAGACATACATTTTTGTTACTGGCCAAAAGTATTAAGGCAAAAATTCAACCCACAACTTCACTCCTTATCTTTTCCTTTCTCCACAATATTCGACTCTGACTTTCATTTTTTTAAAACATAAACATAAAGTAAAATCACTTTTTTCCATGTACATAATATTTCTGAGGGCAAAAGTGTCCTGTTCAATCCTAATGCTGAGAAAGTTGTGCCTGCTTTTGTTTCCATTAGACTGTTGCAGTGCACTTTATGCTTGGCTTAATAATCACTCACTAAATAAACTCCAGTTCATTAAAATACTGCTGCTAGAATGTGAACCAAAACTCAGCACTTTGACCACATTACACCCATTTGATTCTCACTTCACTGTCTGCCTGATAAACAAAGAAGTTATTTTCAAATGTTATACTTGCTCTTTAAATCTCTCCATGCTTTGGCTCCTTCCTACATCTCTGACATGCTTTTAGAACTCACTCCACTCAGACCTCTCCATTCATCCAATCAACAACTTTGAACAGTCTCATTAATACAGCCCTGATCTGGTGAGGCGACTTCATGTACTATGGCCCAATTCTCTGGAGCTCTCTGCCAACTACCTGTGTCTGTTTTCCACTTTTCACATATTTACAATGCCGTGATTTTTATTCTATGTTCCTGTACTGTATCTGTGCTCTATAAATACAATCATGACACAGACCCTGCAGCTGTTCATTGCGCTCCATGTCTGTGTGGGAGCCTCATTTCCATAGACAAACACTTTGCATGAACAGCTGCATGGTCCAGTGGGACACTTTATAGTCCTGAGAGGTGCACTCTGGAGCACTGGCAGCTCCTTAATGACAACACAAGCCACATACGGCCTCCTCATCACCAACATGACTTTGGTGTGCGTCCTCATGTGGACTGTCCTCTGCTGCTGTTTCACAGGTAAAGTCCAGAGAGTCCCACTGCTGTCCTCTGTCCACATCCGTCCCTCTCAGATCAACCAGACTAAACCATCAGGTGCTTTGTGTTTGTGTGTTCAGAGTCCAGAGGACAGGTGACAGTGAGTCAGGCTGGAGCAGTGAGGGCCGCCCTGGGGGACACTGCCAACATACGCTGTACTATCAGTCACAATGTGTACAATCATGGTACTCATGGGTACCTCTTATCCTGGTACCAACAGAGAGATGGAGAGACGCCCAAAGCTCTTATATATTTTGCATCTAGACGAGCCTCAGGTGTCTCCAGTCGTTTTTCAGGCAGTGGATCTGGGTCTGACTTTACTCTGACCATCAGTGGAGTTCAGCCTGAGGATTATGCGGTGTATTACTGTAAGGCTGATGTTGATTCTTCCCGTTATGATGCGTTCACACAGTGAAAAAGACTCGTACAAAAACCTCAGACTGAAGTGAAACTGAACTGAGCTGCAGCTGCGCTCACTTCATTGTTTTTTTTTTTTTTTATCAAACACTTCTGTGTAGTGAAATGTCAGAATAAAAAGGTAATTCTAGAATGTTTCATTGTAATAAAGACAAAATAATCAGATAGCATAATAATAATTCCAATTTAAAACCGAAAGGTCAACCGTAATGAGTTGGTATTTGACCTCAAACTGGTTTAATCAAGTGCTCACTGTTAACCTCAATTTATTCAGATAATTCAGATAATTTGTCTGTGTATTTAGCCATTTGTATTGTTTACAATTACCTTTTTTATTAGGACTCAAAGTAAAAATAATAAATAATAATAATTCTTAAAATTCTAAAATAAGAACAGTAAATGTGTAAGAAAAAACAAATCTCAGGTGTCAGACGAGTTCAAGTGTAGGGGGTGCACTTGCCTGGTATTTGCAAAGAGGCACAGAACCTCCAAAGCTCCTGATATATGGTGCTACTTCTCGTCACTCTGGAGTGTCCAGTCGTTTCAGTGGAAGTGGTTCAGGATCTGGTTTCTCTCTGACCATCAGTGGATTTGAGGCTGAAGATGCAGGAGTTTATTACTGTCAGCAGGGTTACAGCTTCCCGTTCACAAAGTGAAAAAGACTCGTACAAAAACCTCCTCAGACTGAACTGAGTTTGACACAGATGCTGCAGATACTGTGTTCATTATTTGGTCATTTTATTTAGGTTTTGATTGTGATTCAGGAAAATTATATTATAGAAAAAAAATAATAAAATAAAATAAATAAATAATAATAATAATAATAATAATAATAATAATAATAATAATAATAATAATAATAATAATAATAATAATGTAACATCATCCATTCCAACAACACTGACTAGCTGAAAGTTTCACAATTCGAGCAAAATGAACAGCCCAAGACCATTATTCATGAGTTGGAAATACTAAAAATCTATGAAACTTTATTCATACATCAGTTACACATCAAACAAATTTTAAGAACAACTGTGCAGCAGTTAAATATTGAAGTCAAAGCTCTGTTTTCTTTCCACTCTCAGAGACTCTCAGGGACAAACTGAACCGTGCTCACCCTGAAACAAAGATTTGTCACATTTCCCTGATGAATCTCTTCATGGATTTATTCACATCATTCAAGATTTATAAATACACATACGAAGCAAGTGAATGAAAAGCCAACCCTCATGATCTGACCTCAAAGCTACATTTATTCCAAACACTAAAGTGTGTGATGGAAAAACTGAACAATTCCACTGAAATAAAATAAAGACACAAAGCTGCTTTTGATGCACAGCTCTTTATTTTCAGCAGAAGCTCCAGTTGGGACAGAGGCCTGTGTGCTGTGCTGCAGTAAGTGAAGTGGAGCTGGAGCTGTAGAGGCGTGAGCTGACAGCAGAGGGCGCTCTGCAGGCTGATCCCAGTGACTGTGTCAGTCCTGGGAACACTGCAGTGTGCTCAGTGAGTGGGACACTGGACTCTGGGAGCCCTGGCTGGCCTCACAGCTCACAGCCACGCCCCCCTCCCTCCACTGCTGTGCGGGGAGCGTCAGGCTGCTGCTCCAGCTGTAGTGGCCGTCCTTTTGTGGCACCGCAGTGCTCCGGCTCTGCTCCCCACCCGCACCACCGTCAGACACCTTCCAGGACACGCTCCAGTCTGACGGGAAGCCCTTGTTGGCCAGGCACACAAGGGTGGCCTTCCCCTGGGCCAGCTCCTCTCTGGAGGGGGGCAGCACCCAGAGGCTGGGCTCCACTCGGCCCACTGTGGACACACACACAAACACACATTTGATTGACAATATGTCAGTTTTTCTCCAAACTGACATATGACATTTGCCATTTCTGAGGTTTGTTGACAATAAAAAATACTGTAATTGTATAAATGAAAGACACATACTGTATGTTTCAATCATTTTGTGGAATATACCCGGCAAAACAAAACATTTTAGCAATTTGGTTTTGCGCCTCACGCCAGTAATTTTGGACTTTAATTATTTCCAAAAATCAACGCAAAGTAACATACATAGAAATGTATGTGTTATTCTAGAATATTAATAAAACAATTCACAACAAAAGCACCTTTAGCCTGAAATGAGTGAAAACAGAACTGAGAGGCTCCACTCAAGCTGAACAACAGAAAAGTTTAAGAGCTAAAGATGAACTTCAGAAAATCCCAAGAATTAAACTAAAAAACAAAAATAAAATCATAACTACATTTTTTTCTACTATCAACTCTAACAAATATATTAAATTATGGTCAATTGTCATACACAATTTTAAGCAAATACTTACATGAAATCAATAGCAAAAAGAAAGGGAAGTTTGTTTGTTTTTTTTTGTTTTTTTTAATTTTCCAAAAACCATAAACCTCAAAACTTCAGATTGTGAATAAATTATTTCTCTCTAAACTGAGGCGAATTACTGTGGGGGATGATAAAAAGACACTGCTCACCCATAACTCCAAACAGTGTTTAGAATAAAACAGAATACAATCAAATGATGTCAGGCTTCAGAAACAGAAACAGATTAATCACAAACTAAACAAAAGAATCATTAAAGTGAACATAAAGAGATGACTTACAGTTGAGCTCCAGTCTGGTTCCTCCACCGAACGTCCTCCACAGTGATACAAACTCATGAAGTGGTCGTACAAAAACCTACAGCCGCTCAGAGAGCGCCACAAAACCATTCAGCTGTACAGAGACTCGTAAACAACTGACAAACAGCTCACATTTATACATTTAAACTGACACTCTGTTCAGAAGGAGATGACAATGTTCTTACTCAAACAGAGGAACAATTAATAATTGTATTATTTAAAAGTAAAATAACATAAAAATAAGAATTGTTAATATTTAATTTAAAATTTGATTCTTTTACACATAATTGATAAAATGAAGAATAAGGATAGAGAAAGAAAGAAAAACTACAAAATCAAAAATCCAACAGGGGAGAAAACACCTCCCTGGCGTATTTCTAGACACATTTATTGACCAATATCCCACACACCATTTAGCCATTTAGCTGAGACATGGATGAGGCAGGAGTGTCTTCAGACTCTCTTTATGACAACTGAATAACAGTAACTACAGATAGCAGTAGGGACACACTAAAGGCAATTCACAATACATGACACAGTCTGCTCTGCAAACATCAATCTGACTTTAAAACACCACAGTACAGAAACTGCTGAGTTCAAATTGTTTTAAAAATGTAGCTAAAAATCCATGCTCTTCATTTGAATCTTTATATGCTGCCTTTGACTTCCATGATGTTTCTTCTCAATTTGACTTTGAAACTCTATTTCCGGATTAAAATCACAATACAAACAAATCAAAACACAAAATTCCAACTTAATGACAACACAAACATGTTTGTTTTATTAAGGCAAAAAAGTCAACCCACAACTTCACTTCATAGGAGCAACATTTGACACTGACCTTAATTTGAAGTTACACGTTTAAAAAATTAGGCAGGGGGCACCTGTGAGGTATCGCTCCCAGGGGCACCACATTGGCCCTGAACTGTGCTCTATAAATACAATCATGACACAGACCCTGCAGCTGTTCAGTGCGCTCCATGTCTGTGTGGGAGCTTCATTTCCATAGACAAACACTTGAACACAGGAACAGCTGCATGGTCCAGTGGGACACTTTATAGTCCTGAGAGGTGCACTCTGGAGCACTGGCAGCTCCTTCATGACAACACAAGTCACATACGGCCTCCTCATCACCAACATGACTTTGGTGGGTGTCCTCATGTGGACTGTCCTCTGCTGCTGCTTCACAGGTAAAGTCCAGAGAGTCCCACTGCTGTCCTCTGTCCACATCCGTCCCTCTCAGACCAGCCAGACTAAACCATCAGGTGCTTTGTGTTTGTGTGTTCAGTGTCCAGACGAGAGGTTACAGCGAGTCAGGCTGGAGCAGTGAGGGCCGCCCTGGGGGACACTGCCACCATACGCTGTACTGTCAGTCAGGATGTGTATTATGGCAGCAGCTATGGGCACCGCTTACACTGGTACCAACAGAGAGATGGAGAGAAACCTAAAGCTCTTGTATATCTTGTGTCTACTCGAGCCTCAGGTGTCCCAGTCATTTTTCAGGCGTGGTCAGCAGTGGTCAGTAGTGTCAGCAGTGGTCAGTATTGTCAGTAGTGGTCAGCAGAGGTCAGTATTGTCAGCAGTGGTCAGCAGCGGTCAGTAGTGGTCAGTAATGGTCAGCAGTGCTCAGCAGTGGCCAGTAGGGGCCTGTAGTGTCAGTAGTGTCTGTAGTGTCTGTAGTGTCTGCAGTGGTCAGGAGTGGTCAGTAGTGGTCAGTACTGGTCAGTAGGGGGCAGTAGAGTCAGTAGTGTCAGTACAGTCAGCAGTGGTCAGTAGTGTCAGCAGTGGTCAGCAGTGGTCAGTAATGGTCAGTAGAGTCAGTAGTGGTCACCAGTGGTCAGTAGGGGTCAGTAGTGTCTGCAGTGATCAGCAGTGGTCAGTAGTGTCAGCAGTGGTCAGTAGGTGTCAGTTGCATCAACATTGGTCAGAAGTGGTCAGCAGTGGTCAGCAGTGTCAGCAGTGGTCAGCAGTGGTCAGCAGTGGTCCGCAGTGTCAGCAGTGGTCAGTAGTGGTCAGTAGGGGGCAGTAGTGTGAGCTGTGTGCCTGTCTCCTCTGACTGTGTCACTTTGCATATGTGTTGCTGCCTCTCTGCTCCAGCCGTTAAGAGCCCAGTGCTGCTCAGTGTCTGTACGGGCCCTTCAGAGCCACTCCCACACCAACAACACAATGAGCCTGATGTCCCTGCAGCTGTTCCTGCTGGCCCTGGGGCTCCTGGTTCGGGGTGAGGACATCTCTGTCACAGGACTGCTCCTCTGGACACCTGCGGTGTTTGTCTCAATAATTCTTCTTGTGTTTTTCAGGTTGTTCAGGAGAAATCAGCCTGACTCAGACTCCTAAAGCTGCAGCTGTGGACAAAGGAGCCTCTGTGACTCTCAGGTGTCAGACCAGTTCAAGTGTAGGGAGTGCACTCGCCTGGTATCTGCAAAGAGGCACAGAACCTCCAAAGCTCCTGATATATGCTGCTGCTTCTCGTCATTCTGGAGTGTCCAGTCGTTTCAGTGGAAGTGGTTCAGGGTCTGATTATTCTCTGACCATCAGTGGATTTGAGGCTGAAGATGCAGGAGTTTATTACTGTCAGCAGTGGAGCAGTTTACCGTTCACACAGTGAAAAAGACTCGTACAAAAACCTGCTCAGACTGAACTGAAACTGTTCACACTTCACTGAGTTTGACACTAATGCTACAGAAACTTAACACTCATACTTATTAATTGATCATTTTCTTTAGGCTTTGATTTTGTTTGATTAAAAATAAGTAAGTAAATAAATAAAATAAAGTCTGGAACATCCATTCCAATAAAACGGACTAGCTAAAAGGTCTAACCCCAATAAGTTTCACAATGGGAGCTAAATGAACAATCTAAGACCATTATTCACGTGCAGTTAGAAGTCCTGAAAGTCTATTAAATATTTTTTATACGTTTAAATTTGTACCATAATTCTTTAATTGTCCCTTGATCCCCCGAGATGGGGCATATATATATAAAAAGCAAGAATAAATGAAGAGCAGCTAAATATTGAAGTCAAAGCTCCTTTTTCTTTCCAGTCTCTCAGGGACAAACTGAACTGTGCTCAACCTGAAACAAAGATTTGTCACATTTCCCTGATGAATCTATTCATGGATTTATTTAACCTGATTTATTAACCTGACCTCAAAGCTACATTTATTCCAAACACTAAAGTGACAGAAAAACCGAACAATTCCATTGAATTAAAGTAAAGACACAAAGCTGCTTTTGATGCACAGCTCTTTATTTTCAGCAGAAGCTCCAGTTGGGACAGAGGCCTGTGTGCTGTGCTGCAGTAAGTGAAGTGGAGCTGGAGCTGTAGAGGCATAAGCTGACAGCAGAGGGCGCTCTGCAGGCTGATCCCAGTGACTGGGTCAGTCCTGGGAACACTGCAGTGTGCTCAGTGTGTGGGACACTGGACTCTGGGAGCCCTGGCTGACCTCACAGCTCACAGCCACGCCCCCCTCCCTCCACTGCTGTGCGGGGAGCGTCAGGCTGCTGCTCCAGCTGTAGTGGCCATCCTTTTGCGGCACCGCGGGGCTCCGGCTCTGCTCCCCGCCCGCACTGCCACCGGACACCTTCCAGGACACGCTCCAGTCTGACGGGAAGCCCTTGTTGGCCAGGCACACGAGGGTGGCCGTCCCCTGGGCCAGCTCCTCTCTGGAGGGGGGCAGCACCCAGAGGCTGGGCTCTACTCGGCCCACTGTGGACACACACACAAACACACATTTGATTGACAATATGTCAGTTTTTCTCTGGAATTAGTGGAATTAGCCAGAAAAAGACAAATGGTGAGTCATGGTGTCTTTTTTTTTTTTTTTTTTTTTTGGCAATAAAATTAAGGGTAATAGTATAAATGAAAGACACATACTGTATCTTTCAATCATTTTGTGGAATATACCCAGCTAAACAAAAACATTTTTGCCATTTTCAGGTCATGCGCCTAACACCAGTGATTCTGGACATTAATTATTTCCAAAAATCAACGCAAAGCAACATACATAGATATATGTGTGTTGTTCTAGAATATTAATAAAACAATTCACAACAAAAGCACCTTTAGCCTGAAATGAGTGAAAACAGAACTGAGAGGCTCCACTCAAGCTGAACAACAGAAACGTTTCAGAGCTAAAGATAAACTTTAGAAAATCCCCAGAATTAAACTAAAAAATAAAATAAAATTATAAACACATTTTTTTCTAATATCAACACTAACAAATATATTTAATTATGTTCAACTGTCATAGACAATTTTAAGCAAATACATGAAATCAATAGAAAAAAATAAAATAATAATTTTCCAAAAACCATAAACCTCAAGAATTCAGATTATGACTAAATTATTTCTCTCTAAACTGAGGCGAATTACTGTGGGGGATGATAAGAAGACACTGCTCACCCATAATTCCAAACAGTGTTTAGAATAAAACAGAGTAAAATCAAATGATGTCAGGCTTCAGAAACAGAAACAGATGAATCACAAACTAAACAAAAGAATCATTAAAGTGAACATAAAGAGATGACTTACAGTTGAGCTCCAGTCTGGTTCCACCACCGAACGTGAGCCACAGTGATACAAACTCATGAAGTGGTCGTACAAAAACCTACAGCCGCTCAGAGAGCACCACAAAACCATTCAGCTGTACAGAGACTTGTAAACAACTGACAAACAGCTCACATTTATACATTTAAACTGGACACTCTGTTCAGAAGATGACAATGTTCTTAGTCAAACAGAGGAACAATCAATAATTGTATTATTTAAAAGTAAAATGACAACATAAAAATGAGAATTGTTTATATTTAATTTAAAATTTGATTCTGTTACACATAATTTATTAAATGAAGAATAAGAATAGAGAAAGAAAAACTACAAAATCAAAAATCCAACAGGGGAGAAAACACTTCCCTGGGGTATTTCTAGACACATTTATTGACCAATATCCCACACACCATTTTGCCGTTTAGCTGAGACATGGATGAGGCAGGAGTGTCTTCAGACTGTCTTTATGACAACTGAATAACAGTAACTATGGATAGCAGTACGGACACACAAAAGGCAATTCACAATACATGACACAGTCTGCTCTGCAAACAGCAATCTGACTTTAAAACACCACAGTACAGAAACTGCTGAGTTCAAATTGTCCAAAAAATCTACCGAAAAATACAAACTGATCCAAACCATATTTCCATCCTGGTGCTGTCAGTGGTCAGTGCAGCCTTTGACACTTTAGATCAGAACATTGTCATGAGCTGTTTAAAAACTCCATTGGTGTGAAAGGAAAGGCTCTGGACTGCCTGCCTCATATATTGATAAAGCTTTTTCTCTGTGACCATTGGTGATTTGAATTCTGAATCCATGGGCGTTCCTTTTGGAGTTCCACAAGGGTCAATTCTTGGAGCTCTTCATTTGAATCTTTATATGCTGCCTTTGACGTCCATGATTTTTCTTCCCACTCAGATGCTGATGAGACTCAATTACATATCTCTGTGTCACTCTCCAATTTGAACCCTTTGAATGAGCTTTGAAACTCTATCTCAACTATCAAAACCTGGATGAACCCAAATGTTCTTTATTTGTACAGCACAATTCATAAACACGGTAATTCAAAATGCTTTACATAAAAAGAAAGACATTAAAATCACAATACAAACAAATCAAAACATAAAGATCCAACTGAATGACAAGACATACATTTTTGTTACTGGCCAAAAGTATTAAGGCAAAAATTCAACCCACAACTTCACTCCTTATCTTTTCCTTTCTCCACAATATTCGACTCTGACTTTCATTTTTTTAAAACATAAACATAAAGTAAAATCACTTTTTTCCATGTACATAATATTTCTGAGGGCAAAAGTGTCCTGTTCAATCCTAATGCTGAGAAAGTTGTGCCTGCTTTTGTTTCCATTACACTGTTGCAGTGCACTTTATGCTTGGCTTAATAATCACTCACTAAATAAACTCCAGTTCATTAAAATACTGCTGCTAGAATGTGAACCAAAACTCAGCACTTTGACCACATTACACCCATTTCATTCTCACTTCACTGTCTGCCTGTTAAACAAAGAAGTTATTTTCAAATGTTATACTTGCTCTTTAAATCTCTCCATGCTTTGGCTCCTTCCTACATCTCTGACATGCTTTTAGAACTCACTCCACTCAGACCTCTCCATTCATCCAATCAACAACTTTGAACAGTCTCATTAATACAGCCCTGATCTGGTGAGGCGACTTCATGTACTATGGCCCAATTCACTGGAGCTCTCTACCAACTACCTGTTTCTATTTTTCACTTGTTACATATTTACAATGGCATGATTTTTATTCTATATTCCTGTACTGTATCTGTGCTCTATAAATACAATCATGACACAGACCCTGCAGCTGTTCAGTGCACTCCATGTCTGTGTGGGAGCCTCATTTCCATAGACAAACACTTTGCATGAACAGCTGCATGGTCCAGTGGGACACTTTATAGTCCTGAGAGGTGCACTCTGGAGCACTGGCAGCTCCTTCATGACAACACAAGCCACATACGGCCTCCTCATCACCAACATGACTTTGGTGTGCGTCCTCATGTGGACTGTCCTCTGCTGCTGCTTCACAGGTAAAGTCCAGAGAGTCCCACTGCTGTCCTCTGTCCACATCCGTCCCTCTGAGACCAACCAGACTAAACCATCAGGTGCTTTGTGTTTGTGTGTTCAGAGTCCAGAGGAGAGGTGACAGTGAGTCAGGCTGGAGCAGTGAGGGCCGCCCTGGGGGACACTGCCAACATACGCTGTACTATCAGTCACAATGTGGATTATTCCAGAAGCCATGGGCACCTCTTAACCTGGTACCAACAGAGAGATGGAGAACCTCCTAAAGCTCTCATATATTTTGCATCTACTCGAGTCTCAGGTGTCCCCAGTCGTTTTTCAGGCAGTGGATCTGGGTCTGACTTTACTCTGACCATCAGTGGAGTTCAGCCTGAAGATTATACTGTGTATTACTGTAAGGCTGATGTTGATCACTACATCAACCGTCAGTATGTGTTCACACAGTGAAAAAGACTCGTACAAAAACCTCCTCAGACTGAAGTGAAACTGACTCACTTTACTGAGTTCACACCGTACACTGAGATACAATATAATGAAGAAATCCTCAGGCAAAAAATATTACTAATTCAAGTAATTTTAATCAGTTCATTTTTAGAATAATTCTTAAAATCAGCAACCAATAAATATTAAACTACTTGAGTAAATAAAGTCATATAATTAGCATAAAATTATATAAAACATAAAAACAAAATTAACTCATAAGTTAATTGTTTCATTAAAGTCAATATCGATTATTATGAGTAAAAACATCTTTATTAATATTATTGAAAAAAATGTTGAACTGTAATGAAAGTGTCAATTAACATAATAATTAACAAAATACTAACATATGTTCCCTGGTTTAATATATTTGTCATATTTATTACATTTTAACATGCTCAGTGCAGTGAACATAAAATGGTTAATGTATTTAGGATGGAATTCCTAAAATAAATAATACAGAATTCTTTTTTTTTTTTTTTTTTAAACTAAATTTACCAGGAAAAACAGAAAGAATAATTAATGCAATGAAGAAAAAGTCATGGCCCCGACCCAGCTGGATAAAGCGGGGCGAAGACGGACGGTTCCCAAACTTTTAACTGTGACTTTATTTATAACACTTTAAAAACAACACAGGTCGATCAAAGTGCTACAAAACATAACCATAAAAAACAATAAAAACAACATTTGTATGAAAACTGAATGTAATAAAAACCAAAAGTGGTAAAATGTCCCATGTCAAAGTGTGTCTGCAGCCAAAGTGAGCAAGTGTGTTTTAAGAAGAGATTTGAAAAGAGGGACAGAAGAGGCCTGTCTAATGTGCAGAGGCAGCTCATTCACAGTGTTGGTGGTGCCACGGCAAAGGCCCGGTCCCCTCTGAGCTTCTGTCTGTTCTTAGACACACTCAGGACGAGCTGCAGCACGAGTGTGTGAGGATGGAGGAGCTCAGAGAGGTTCAAAGGGACAGCACCATTCAAACACTTCCAAACTAATACAAGCTGTTTCAATGGATCCTATAGTGGCCAGGCTCCAGTGAAGGGACCATCAAACCAAAGAACATGTGCTCACATTTTCACATGTGCACACAAACTCTTTGGAGGAGTGACTGAGCCCAAAATAAAAGGAAATTACAGGAATCCAGACGAGTGCTCACAAAGGCATGGACCACTGTTTCAAAGTGCTGTGGTGCCAAAAGGTGCTCAGCTTTTGCCTGAGGTGGAAGAAGCTGCTCCTTACAACACAACCAATTTGGCTGTCAAGCTGAAGATGTGGATCCATTTAAAACCAAGGTTTACAATCTCAGGTTTAGAAAATGTTCTGAGGTTTCTCAAATCCACAGAGGAGACTCCAGCTCAAAGAGGTCCAAACACCATGGCCTCTGTTTCCAACTCATTAAAGTGGAGAAAATGTAGATCCATCCACACTCTGAAGTCAGTCCCACACATTTGGAGTCAGGTTAACACAACAGAGAGTGTTGGTCTGCAGCTTCATTTCATGGATTTAAGTGTACAAGCTAAATATGAATTATCTTTTTTTGGAAATTGTTTGTTGTACACAAGGAAAAAAACAACATTATAGTTCATTATGAAATATGAAAGGCCCAAAAACACACCCTGAAGTCCTGAACACATTTCCTCCTTCAAGTGTAAAATGGAAACATTCTGATTTTGATGGTACCTGTCCATATTTAACCAATACAACTGTGCTTTTGTGTAATTATTTCATTTTATTCATATTATTGATATGTTTTTTCACAAACTGAATTCTTTCGGCTCATTCAAATACATTCATTTATTGTAGTCACTAGTCACATTTCTATACTTTGAATTGTTACATTTGATGGATCCATTTAGTGATATTTCAAAGCCACTCAAAGTGCTTCCAGAACCTTCTTCATTCACTCCACACTCGCTGGTGCTAAGATCCTATTGTAGCCACAGCTGCCCTCAGAGCAGAAAGACAGAAGCAGTCAATCTGCCCCATCAGCCCCTCCACCTCCAACACTCACTCACACATCAGATTCATACTAGGCAATGGGGCTCAAGTTTCTTGCTTAAGGACACAACCAGTGGCCCCCACTGTGGAACCCAAGAGTTATGACTTGAATCGTAAAGAAACAAACAACAAAAAGGGACATTTGTGTCAAAGAAATATGATTTTATTCTTTTCTTTCAGCCACAGTCACAATGAGCTCAAATATGATCCTGACTGAAGACTCACTGTGTTCTTTTATCAACTCCTCAGCTTTGCTCTGACCCGACACAGAACCATTTTAGGCTCTGCTGAAAAGGTCAGAGGTCACTGTGTGAGTTTGGATCTGTGTGCGGCCTCTGCTCCAGCCCTGCCCTCTGCAGTGTCAGTAGGGGTCAGTAGTGTCATCAGTGGTCAGTAGTGTCAGCAGTGGTCAGTAGTGTCAGCAGTGGTCAGTAGTATCAGCAGTGTACAGAAGTATCAGCAGTGGTCAGCAGTTGTCAGCTGTGGCCAATAGTTGCCAGTATTGGTCAGTAGTGGTCAGCAGTGGTCAGTAATGTTCCATAGGGGGCAGTAGTGGTCAGTAGTGTCAGCAGTGGTCAGTAGTGGGCAGTAGTGGTCAGTACTGTCAGCAGTGGCCAGTAGTGGTCAGTAGTGGTCAGCAGTGGTCAGTAGTGGTCGTGGTCAGTAGTGTCAGCAGTGGTCAGCACTGTCAGTAGTGGTCAGTAGGTGTCAGTAGTGTCAGCAGTGGTCAGCAGTCGTCAGTAGGGGCAGTAGTGTGAGCTGTGTGCCTGTCTCCTCTGACTGTGTCACTTTGCATATGTGTTGCTGCCTCTCTGCTCCAGCCGTTAAGAGCCCAGTACTGCTCAGTGTCTGTACGGGCCCTTCAGAGCCACTCCCACACCAACAACACAATGACCCTGATGTCCTTGCAGCTGTTCCTGCTGGCCTTGGGGCTCCTGGTTCGGGTGAGGACATCTGGATCACAGCACTGCTCCTCTGGAGACCTGCAGGGGTCTGTCTCAATAACTCTTCTTGTGTTTTTCAGGTTCTTCAGGAGAAATCAGCCTGACTCAGACTCCTAAAGTTGCAGCTGTGGACAAAGGAGCCTCTGTGACTCTCAGGTGTCAGACCAGTTCAAGTGTTAGTTCATGGCTCACCTGGTATCTGCAAAGAGGCACAGAACCTCCAAAGCTCCTGATATATGCTGCTGCTTCTCGTCATTCTGGAGTGTCCAGTCGTTTCAGTGGAAGTGGTTCAGGGTCTGATTATTCTCTGACCATCAGTGAATTTGAGGCTGAAGATGCAGGAGTTTATTACTGTCAGCAGTTCAACAGCTTTCCGTTCACACAGTGAAAAAGACTCGTACAAAAACCTCCTCAGACTGAACTGAAACTGTTCACACTTCACTGAGTTTGACACTAATGCTACAGAAACTTAACACTCATATTTATTAATTGATAATTTTCTTGAGGCTTTGATTGTGATTCAGGAAAATTATATTATAGAAAAAAAATAAATAATAATAATAATAATAATAATAATAATAATAATAATAATAATAATAATAATAATAATAATAATAATAATGTAACATCATCCATTCCAATAAAACTGACGAGCTGAAAGGTCTAACCCCAATAAGTTTCACAATGGGAGCTAAATGAACAATCTAAGACCATTATTCATGTGGAGTTAGAAGTCCTGAAAGTTTATTAAATCTTCTTTATATGTTTAAATTTGGACCATAATTATTAAATAATAACAATTGTCCCTTGATCCTCCGAGATGGGGCATATATATATAAAAAAAGGAAGAATAAATGAAGAGCAGCTAAATATTGAAGTCAAAGCTCCATTTTCTTTCCACTCTCAGATACTCTCAGGGACAAACTGAACTGTGCTCACCCTGAAACAAAGATTTGTCACATTTCCCTGATGAATCTATTCATGGATTTATTTAACCTGATTTATAAATACACATACGAAGCAAGTGAATGAAAAGCCAACCCCCATGATCTGACCTCAAAGCTACATTTATTCCAAACACTAAAGTGTGTGATAGAAAAACTGAACAATTCCACTGAAATAAATAGACACAAAGCTGCTTTTGATGCACAGCTCTTTATTTTCAGCAGAAGCTCCAGTTGGGACAGAGGCCTGTGTGCTGTGCTGCAGTAAGTGAAGTGGAGCTGGAGCTGTAGAGGCGTGAGCTGACAGCAGAGGGCGCTCTGCAGGCTGATCCCAGTGACTGGGTCAGTCCTGGGAACACTGCAGTGTGCTCAGTGTGTGGGACACTGGACTCTGGGAGCCCTGGCTGACCTCACAGCTCACAGCCACGCCCCCCTCCCTCCACTGCTGTGCGGGGAGCGTCAGGCTGCTGCTCCAGCTGTAGTGGCCGTCCTTTTGCGGCACCGCGGGGCTCCGGCTCTGCTCCCCGCCCGCACTGCCACCGGACACCTTCCAGGACACGCTCCAGTCTGACGGGAAGCCCTTGTTGGCCAGGCACACGAGGGTGGCCTTCCCCTGGGCCAGCTCCTCTCTGGAGGGGCAGCACCCAGAGGCTGGGCTCCACTCGGCCCACTGTGGACACACACACAAACACACATTTGATTGACAATATGTCGGTTTTTCTCTGGAATTAGTGGAATTAGCCAGAAAAAGACAAATGGTGAGTCATGGTGTTTTTTTTTTTTTTTTTTTTTTTTTTTTTGGCAATAAAATTGACAGTAGTTGTATAAATGAAAGACACATACTGTATCTTTCAATCATTTTGTGGAATATACCCAAAAAAAAAAAAACATTTTAGCAATTTTCAGGTGTTGCTCCTCACACCAGTAATTTTGGATTTTAATTATTTCCAAAAATCATCGCAAAGCAACATACATAGAAATATGTGTGTTGTTCTAGAATATTAATACAACTATTCACAACAAAAGTACTTTTAGCCTGAGATGAGTGAAAACAGAACTGAGAGGCTCCACTGAAGCTGAACAACAGAAAGGCTTCAGAGCTAAAGATAAACTTTAGAAAATCCCCAGAATTAAACTAAAAAATAAAATAAAATCACAACCAAATTTTTTTCTAAGATCAACACCAACAAATATATTAAATTATGTTCAACTGTCATACACAATTTTAAACAAATACTTACATGAAATCAATAGAAAAATGAAAAGAAAAAAATATATATATTCTTAAATTTTTCAACAACCATAAACCTCAAAAACTCAGATTGTGAATAAATTATTTCTCTCTAAACTGAGGTGAATTGCTGTGGGGCTGATAAGAAGACACTGCTCACCCATAACTCCAAACAGTATTTAGAATAAAACAGAATACAATCAAATAATGTCAGGCTTCAGAAACAGAAACAGATGAATCACAAACTAAACAAAAGAATCATTAAAGTGAACATAAAGAGATGACTTACAGTTGAGCTCCAGTCTGGTTCCTCCACCGAACGTGAACCACAGTGATACAAACTCATGAAGTGGTCGTACAAAAACCTGCAGCCGCTCAGAGAGCACCACAAAACCATTCAGCTGTACAGAGACTGGTAAACAACTGACAAACAGCTCACATTTATACATTTAAACTGGACACATTGTTAAGAAGGAGACAACGATGTTCTCACTCAAACAGAGGAACAATTAATAATTTTGTTATTTAAAATGAAGAAAAAGAAAAGAGAGAGAAAGAAAAAAATCACTGTGTAAAAATCTAAATAAAATGTTAAAATCCAACAGTGGAGAAAACACTACAATGGGCTATTTCTAGACACGTTTATTGACCAATATCCCACACACCATTTCGCCGTTTAGCTGAGACATGGATGAGGCAGGAGGGTCTTCAGACTGTCTTTATTACAACTGAATATTGTTAACTACAGAGAGCAGTAGGGACACACTAAAGGCAATTCACAATACATGATACAGTCTGCTCTGCAAACATGAATCGGACTTTAAAACACCAAAGTACAGAAACAGCTGAGTTCAAATTGTCCTAAAATGTAGCTAAAAATCCAAACGGATCCAAACCATATTTCCATCCTGCTGCTGTCAGTGGTCAGTGCAGCCTTTGACACTTTAGATCAGAACATTGTCATGAGCTGTTTAAAAACTCCATTGGTGTGAAAGGAAAGGCTCTGGACTGCCTGCCTCATATATTGATGAAAGCTCTTTCTCTGTGGCCATTGGTGAATTCTGAATCCATGGGCGTTCCTTTTGGAGTTCCACAAGGGTCAATTCTCGGAGCTTTTCAGTTGAATCTTTATATGCTGCCTTTGACGTCCATGATGTTTCTTACCACTCAGACACTGATGATACTCAATTACATTTCTCTGTGTCACTCTCCAATCTGAACCCTTTGAATGAGCTTTGAAACTCTATCTCCACCATCAAAACCTGGATGAACCCAAATGTTCTTTATTTGTACAGCACAATTCATACACACAGTCATTCAAAATGCTTTACAGAAAAAGAAAGATATTAAAATCACAATACAAACAAATCAAAACATAAAGATCCAACTGAATGACAAGACATACATTTTTGTTACTGGCCAAAAGTATTAAGACAAAAATTCCACCCACAACTTCACTCCTTATCTTTTCATTTCTTCACAACATTTGACCCTGACCTTAATTTTAAGAAACACTTTTTAAATATTAGTAAAATCACATTTATCCATGTATCTAATAGTTCTCAGGTCAGAAGTGTCCTGTTCAAACATGATGCTGAGAGAGTTGGGAATGTTTTTGTTTCCATTACACTGTTGCAGTGCACTTTATGCCTGGCTTAATAATCACTCACTAAACAAACTCCAGTTCATTAAAATACTGCTGCTAGAATCTGAACCAAAAGTCAGCACTTTGACCACATTACACCCATTTGATTCTCACTTCACTGTCTGCTTGTTAAACAAAGAGGTGATTTTCAAATGTTATACTTGCTCTTTAAATCTCTCCATGCTTTGGCTCCTTCCTACATCTCTGACATGCTTTTAGAACTAACTCCACTCAGACCTCTCCATTCATCCAATAAACAACTTTGAACAGTCTCATAAATACAGCCCTGATCTGCTGAGGCGCCTTCATGTCCTATGGCCCAATTCTGTGGAGCTCTCTGCCAACTACCTGTGTCTGTTTTTCACTTTTCACATATTTACAATGGTGTCATTTTATTCTATATTCCTGTACTGTATCTGTGCTCTATAAATACAATCATGACACAGACCCTGCAGCTGTTCAGTGCACTCCATGTCTGTGTGGGAGCCTCATTTCCATAGACAAACACTTTGCATGAACAGCTGCATGGTCCAGTGGGACACTTTATAGTCCTGAGAGATGCACTCTGGAGCACTGGCAGCTCCTTCCTGACAACACAAGCCACATACGGCCTCCTCATCACCAACATGACTTTGGTGTGCGTCCTCATGTGGACTGTCCTCTGCTGCTGCTTCACAGGTAAAGTCCAGAGAGTCCCACTGCTGTCCTCTGTCCACATCCGTCCCTCTGAGACCAACCAGACTAAACCATCAGGTGCTTTGTGTTTGTGTGTTCAGAGTCCAGAGGAGAGGTGACAGTGAGTCAGGCTGGAGCAGTGAGGGCCGCCCTGGGGGACACCGTCAACATACGCTGTACTGTCAGTCAGAATGTGTACAACAATAACCACTTAGCCTGGTATGACCATCATCATTAGATGACCATCAGGTAAGACTAGCACACAGAATAGCTCAGGGAGTGTCAGTGACGCTAGGGAGCAGAGTAGACCAGTGACGCACTGCTCTGTTAGCGAGAACAGCTCCAAACAGGCTGAGACTGTGTGTGCCCCACGTACAGGGGCCTCCTCTGAGCCACCCTGCATGAACAATTCTCCCAGACTGGCTGAGGCTGTGTATTTCCCACGCACAAAAAGCACAAATAAATCACAGCTAAACTCTGATAGGAAAGGCATCAGATCTCCTAACTTAATAAAAATAAATACATGCGTCGCAAATAAACAAAATAAATGTATAATAAATGTATAAAAAGCACAAATAAAACTCAACTAAACTCTGATAGGAAAGGCGTCAGATCTCATAACTTAATAAAAATAAATACATGTGTCGCAAATAAACAAAATAATAAGTGTGTAAAATGTGGACTGCTAAACATCAGGTCCCTCTCCTCTAAATCTCTTTTAATAAATGAATTAATTGGCGACTTTAATATTGAACTCCTACCTTTCACTGAAACATGGCTTGAGGAAAATGATTATGTTAGACTAAACGAATCTACACCTCCAAGTCACGTGAACTTTCAAAGTGCCAGAAGCACAGGTCGAGCTGGCGGTGTGGCCGTCATTTCTCACTCCAGCCTAATTCTCAGCCTCAAATCTAATTATACATTCCGCGCCCTTGTAAGCCTCGCACTATCTATTATGTGCACCAACTGGAAAAATCAAAAAGCTGTTATATTCATAACAATCTACCGACCTCCTGGTCCATATGCCGAGTTTCTGACAGAGTTTTCTGACTTTATTTCAAGTTTAGATTTGGAACGGGAAAGGATTGTTATAGTTGGAGATTCATGTTGATAACAGCAGTGAGTGCCTCAGCAGTGCTTTTGGTGCTCTCCTGGATGGGGTCGGTTTACCCAGAGTGTGAACAAGCCTCACTGTCACAATCACACTCTTGATCTCGTCCTAATTTATGGTATTGAGATTAATGATTTAATTGTAATTGCTAAAAACCCTATACTCTCTGACCATTTTTAATTACCTTTCAATTCGTACTAAAAGACTATCCAGCTCGGCAGGAGAAAACTATAATGAAAAGAACAATATCAGAAAAATCGGTAGCCGAGTTCAAAGAAATAATCGAGCCAGTATTAAATGATATGCCATGTGACATTGAGAACAACTTTAATCCAATTATCATGGATCAGTTTGTTGATAGGACAATACTCACCTTAAAATCTGCTCTCGATGTTGCAGCTCCGTTAAAACAGAAAAGCATTAAACCAAGACCTCCAGCTCCATGGTTTACTCCAGAATTGCGATCACTCAAACAACACGTGAGACGCACAGAGAAGCTCTGGCGCCGCTCCCGCTCCGAGCAGTCTCTGAAGGCATGGAAGCTCTGCCTGCTCCCTTATAAGGCCGCTCTGCAAAAAGCGCAAACCAGATACTATTCAAACCTAGTAGAAGTAAACAAAAGCAACCCCAGATTTCTGTTCAGCACTGTAGCCAGGCTGACAAACTCGCATACTGCCCCTGAGTCTCTTCTCCCTTCAAAGTTCAGTTGTGATGACTTTCTTGAATTCTTCGATTACAAAATTACAACCATTAGAGACAAGATCAACGAAGCCGCTCCAAAAATCAGCCCCGAGCAAATTCAGCAAATCCAGTCCGTAACACCAATATCCCACATAAATCCTCTAACAGCATTAGACAAATTTACTCCTGTCGATGAGGTGGAGATTACCTCAGTCATCATGTCGTCCAAACCATCAACTTGTTTGCTCTACCCTATTCCAGTCAAACTGCTCAAAGAACCTCTCCACCTAATAATAGGTTCCATCCATAACATAATAAATATGTCGTTAGAAAATGGCTATGTTCCTCAGTCCTTTAAATATGCTGTAATTAAACTGCTTTTGAAAAAACCTATTTTAAATCCTGATGAACTAGCCAACTACAGACCTATTTCGAATCTTCCAATTCTCTCAAAGATTCTGGAATGAGTTGTGGTGAAACAGCTTTGTCACCATCTGCAGGGCAATAATTTATATGAAAAATTTCAGTCTGGTTTCAGAGCTCACCACAGCACAGAAACTGCTCTGCTTAAAGTGACAAATGATTTGCTACTAGCTGCTGATAACGGGCTGGCTTCAGTCCTGGTCCTACTGGACCTCAGTGCAACGTTTGACACCATTGATCACAACATTCTACTGCAGAGGTTAGAATGTGACATAGGTGTCAGAGGGACCGCCCTCAAATGGTTTAAATCCTATTTATCAGATAGGTACCAGTTTGTTAGTGTAAACCAGTGCACCTCTCCCTGCTCTAAAGTAGCTTGTGGTGTTCCACAAGGATCTGTGCTTAGTCCAATCCTGTTTACTCTGTATATGTTGCCATTAGGTAACATTATCAGAAAACATGGCATTCATTTCCACTCCTATGCTGATGACACTCAGCTGTACATATCAATGAAACCAAATCAGACCGATCAAATCGATAAACTCAGTGCCTGTGTGAAGGACATCAAAACCTGGATGACCCTGAATTACCTGCTCTTAAACCCTGAAAAAACAGAGGTCATTGTTGTCGGTCCTAAAGGTCAGAGAGATTCTCTGTCAGACCAGATAATCTCACTTGACAATGTGAGTATAGCCTCTAGCTCTACTGTAAAAAACCTTGGAGTCGTATTTGACCAAAATCTCTCATTCACAGCTCATATAAACCAAGCTTGTAAAACTGCATATTTTCACCTGCGAAACATAACTAAAATCAGAAATATTTTGCCTAAAAATGATGCTGAAAAACTTATCCATGCATTTGTTACATCCAGACTAGATTACTGTAATTCTCTGCTCACCGCCTGCACTAAAGGTACTTTAAGAAGCTTAGTTGGTCCAAAATGCAGCGGCCAGAGTCCTAACAGGAACTAAAAGATATGATCACATCAGTCCTGTGTTAAAATCACTTCACTGGCTTCCTGTCGAGCTTAGAATTAAATTCAAAGTTCTCCTCCTGACATACAAAGCCTTAAACAATATGGCCCCATCATATCTTCAGGATGCCATTCTCCCCTATCAACCAAATAGAGCACTTCGCTCTCAGAATGCAGGATTATTAGTGGTTCCTAGAGTGTCTAAAAGTACAGTGGGGGGGAGAGCCTTCAGTTACCAAGCTCCTGTGTTATGGAATCAACTCCCTGTTGATCTTAAACAGGCACCCACAGTCTCTTTATTTAAGACCAGGCTTAAAACCTTCCTCTTCGGAATAGCTTATCACCAGGTTACTTAGTTGATGTCACTAAGATAAGCTGCCGCAGGAGATAACAAGCTGGGGAAAGTGTGGCAACCTGAGCACTGTCCTCTGTTTCCTCCTATTTTCTCATCAGCATCACTCACTATGTTCTCATCTGTAGTTTGTTCATTGCTATTCACATGTTGTCCCCTGTCCCACTCCCCCTGTGGAGTGTAACTCTTTCAGACGCCTGATGGCAGCTGGACCCCTCTCCTCCTCCTCGCCCGGCTCCTCCTCCACTTCGCGCGGCTCCTCCTCCTTGCCCGGCCTCCTCCTCCTCGCCCGGTCTCCTTCTCGCCCGGTCTCCACCTCGCCCGGTCTCCTCCTTGCCCGGCCTTCCCTCCTCGCCCGGCTCCTTCCCCACCTGGGTAGATGTGGCCATACCGAACTGGCCCACGGGCCTGGACATCTATAGCCTGTCCGTCCATGGGAGTGGATCTCTCCTTCACTGTAGTTCTCCCCGAGGTTTCTTCTTTTTCCCAGGACCCTGGGTTTTTTGGAGTTTTTCCTTCCTGAGAAGGAGGGTCTAAGGACAGGGGATGACTGGACGATGTTTCATTTGCTGCTTTACATGAATGTTGTTTATTCCTGTTTTGATATGTCTGTGTGTATGTTTGCTCATCCATATCTTGGAACGCCCTTAGATGGTACTGTTGTTGCGATTTTGGGCGCTACAAAAATAAAGTGAATTGAATTGAATTGAATTGGTACCAACAGAGAGACGGAGAGACACCTAAACTTCTTATATATCTTGCGTCTATTCGAGTCTCAGGTGTCTCCAGTCGTTTTTCAGGCAGTGGATCTGGGTCTGACTTTACTCTGACCATCAGTGGAGTTCAGCCTGAAGATTACTCTGTGTATTACTGTCGGAGTTTTCACTACCCCAACAGTCAGTATGTGTTCACACAGTGAAAAAGACTCGTACAAAAACCTCCTCAGGCTGACGTGAAACTGACTAACTTCACTGAGCTCACACCGTACACTGAGATACAATATAATGAAGAAATCCTCAGGCAAAAACATTACTAATTCAAGTAATTTTAATCCATTTGTTTTTAGCATTTTTAAAAAAAAATCTGAAACGAATAAATATTAAACTGCTTCAGTAAATAAAGTCATATCATCAGCATAAAACAATATAAAACATAAAAAACAGAATTAACTCATAAGTTAATTGTCTCATTAAAGTATCAATATTATGAGGAAAAACATCTTTATTAAATATTATTGAAAAAAACGGCACGGTGGCTGAGTGGCAACACTCAGGCCTCACAGCAAGAAGGTTGCGGGTTCGATCCCCGGGTCGCCCGGGCCCTTCTGTGTGGAGTTTGCATGTTCCTCCCCGTGTCTGGATGGGTTTCCTCCGGGTACTCCGGTTTCCCCCATCAACCCAAAACATGCCCGCACCCCTATGAACTAACATCAAGGACCATGTTGTCCACCCTCCTGTGGGCTCACCACCTACAGAGGGGTTCATAGGGGGGGTCAGGTGCTATGAGTATTGGGCAGCACGCTGCCCCTGCGACCCAGCCGGATTAAGCGGGAGAAGATGGATGGATGAAAAAACATTTGAACTGTAATGAAACTGTCAGTTAACATAATACTAACACATGTTTCCTGGTGTAATATATTTGTCATATTTATTACATTTTAACACGCTCAGTGTAGTGAACATAAAATGATGAATGTATTTAGGATGGAATTCCTAAAATAAATTATGCAGAATTCTTTTTTTTTCTTTCTTTTTTTTAACTAAATTTACCAGGAAAAACAGAAAGAATAATTAATGCAAAGAAGAAAAATTCATGGCCCTCGTGACCCAGCCGGATAAAGCAGAAGAAGATGGACTGTTCTCAAACTTTGTAACTGTGACTTTATTTATAACACTTTAATAACAACACAGGTCGACCAAAGTGCTACAAAACATAACCATAATAACAATAAAAACAACATTTGTATGAAAACTGAATGCAATAAAAAACAAAAGTGGTAAAATGTCCTGTGTCAAAATCTGTCTGCAGCAAAAGTGAACAAGTGTGTTTTAAGAAGAGATTTGAAAAGAGGGACAGAAGAGGCCTGTCTAATGTACAGAGGCAGCTCATTCACAGTGTTGGTGGTGCCACTGCAAAGGCCCGGTCCCCTCTGAGATTCTGTCTGCTCTTAGACACACTCAGGACGAGCTGCAGGACGAGTCTGAGGATGGAGGAGCTCAGAGGTTCAAAGGGACAGCACCATTCAAACACTTCCAAACTAATACAAGCTGTTTCCAATGGATCCTATAGTGGCCAGGCTCAGCAGTGGTCAGTAGGGGGCAGTAGTGTGAGCTGTGTACCTGTCTCCTCTGACTGTGTCACTTTGCATATGTGTTGCTGCCTCTGCTCCAGCCGTTAAGAGCCCAGTGCTGCTCAGTGTCTGTACGGGCCCTTCAGAGCCACTCCCACACCAACAACACAATGAGCCTGATGTCCCTGCAGCTGTTCCTGCTGGCCCTGGGGCTCCTGGTTCGGGGTGAGGGCATCTGGGTCACAGCACTGCTCCTCTGGACACCTGCGGGGTCTGTCTCAATAACTCTTCTTGTGTTTTTCAGGTTGTTCAGGAGAAATCAGCCTGACTCAGACACCTAAAGCTGCAGCTGTGGACAAAGGAGCCTCTGTGACTCTCAGGTGTCAGACCAGTTCAAGTGTAGGGAGAGCACTCGCCTGGTATCTGCAAAGAGGCACAGAACCTCCAGAGCTCCTAATATATGCTGCTACTTCTCGTCACTCTGGAGTGTCCAGTCGTTTCAGTGGAAGTGGTTCAGGGTCTGATTTCTCTTTGACCATCAGTGGATTTGAGGCTGACGATGCAGGAGTTTATTACTGTCAGCAGTACAGCAGCTACCCGTTCACACAGTGAAAAAGACTCATACAAAAACCTCCTCAGACTGAACTGAAACTGTTCACATTTCACTGAGTTTGACACAGATGCTACAGATACTGTGTTCATTATTTGATCATTTTATTTAGTTTTTGATTGTGATTCATGGCAAATATATTATAGAAAATTATAAAACCTAATAATAAGAATAAGAATAAGAATAATGTAACATCATCCTTTCTAACAACACTGACTACTTGAAAGGCCTAACCCCAGTGACTTTTACATTTGGAGCTAATTGAACAATCTAAGATCATTATTCATGAGTTGGAAATACTAAAAATCTGTGAAACATTATTCATACAGCAGTTACACGTCAAACAAAATCCATATCCGACACATTTCAAAATTTAAGAATAAATGAACAGCAGCTAATTATTTAAGACAAATCTCTCTTTTACTCTCAAAGACTCTCAGGGACAAACTGAACAGTGCTCACCCTGAAACAAAGATTTGTCACATTTCCCTGATGAAGCTATTCATGGATTTATTCACTGCATTCAGGATTTATAAATACACATATGAAGCAAGTGAATGAAAGGCCAACCCACATAACCTGACCTCAAAGCTACATTTATTCCAGATACTAAAGTGTGTGATAGAAAAACTGAACAATTCCACTGAAATAAAATAAAGACACAAAGCTGCTTTTGATGCACAGCTCTTTATTTTCAGCAGAAGCTCCAGTTGGGACAGAGGCCTGTGTGCTGTGCTGCAGTAAGTGAAGTGGAGCTGGAGCTGTAGAGGCGTGAGCTGACAGCAGAGGGCGCTCTGCAGGCTGATCCCAGTGACTGTGTCAGTCCTGGGAACACTGCAGTGTGCTCAGTGTGTGGGACACTGGACTCTGGGAGCCCTGGCTGACCTCACAGCTCACAGCCACACTCCCCTCACTCCACTGCTGTGCGGGGAGCGTCAGGCTGCTGCTCCAGCTGTAGTGGCCGTCCTTTTGCGGCACCGCGGGGCTCCGGCTCTGCTCCCCGCCCGCACCGCCACCGGACACCTTCCAGGACACGCTCCAGTCTGACGGGAAGCCCTTGTTGGCCAAGCACACGAGGGTGGCCTTCCCCTGGGCCAGCTCCTCTCTGGAGGGGGGCAGCACCCAGAGGCTGGGCTCTACTCGGCCCACTGTGGACACACACACAAACACACATTTGATTGACAATATGTCAGTTTTTCTCTGGAATTAGCCAGAAAAAGACAAATGGTGACTCATGTCTTTTTTCTTTTTTTTTTTGGTAATAAAATTGACAGTAGTTGTATAAATGAAAGACACAAACTGTATCTTTCAATCATTTTGTGGAATATACCCAGCTAAACAAAAACATTTTAGCAATTTTCAGGTGGTGCGCCTAACACCAGTGATTCTGGACATTAATTATTTCCAAAAACCAACGCAAAGCAACATACATAGAAATATGTGTGTTGTTCTAGAATATTAATAAAACAATTCACAACAAAAGCACCTTTAGCCTGAAATGAGTGAAAACAGAACTGAGAGGCTCCACTCAAGCTGAACAACAGAAAAGTTTCAGAGCTAAAGATAAACTTTAGAAAATCCCCAGAATTAAAATAAAAAATAAAATAAAATCATAACCACATTTTTTTCTAATATCAACACTGACAAATATATCAAATTATGTTCAACTGCCATACACAATTTTAAGAAAATACATGAAATCAATAGAAAAAATAATTATTATAATTTTCCAAAAACCATAAACCTCAAGAATTCAGATTATGAACAAATTATTTCTCTCTAAACTGAGGCAAATTTCTGTGGGGGATGATAAGATGACACTGCTCACCCATAACTCCAAACAGTATTAAGAATAAAACAGAATACAATCAAATGATGTCAGGCTTCAGAAACAGAAACAGATGAATCGTAAACTAAACAAAAGAATCATTAAAGTGAACATAAAGAGATGACTTACAGTTGAGCTCCAGTCTGGTTCCACCACCGAACGTGAGCCACAGTGATACAAACTCATGAAGTGGTCGTACAAAAACCTACAGCCGCTCAGAGAGCGCCACAAAACCATTCAGCTGTACAGAGACTGGTAAACAACTAACAAACAGCTCACATTTATACATTTAAACTGACACACTGTTCAGAAGGAGATGACAATGTTCTTACTCAAACAGAGGAACAATTAATAATTGTATTATTTCAAAGTAAAATGACAACATAAAAATGAGAATTGTTCATATTTAATTTAAAATTTGATTCTGTTACACATAATTGATAAAATGAAGAATAAGAATAGAGAAAGAAAAACTACAAAATCAAAAACCCAACAGGGGAGAAAACACTTCCCTGGGGTATTTCTAGACACGTTTATTGACCAATATCTCACACACCATTTTGCCGTTTAGCTGAGACATGGATGAGGCAGGAGTGTCTTCAGACTGTTTTTATTACATCTGAATAACAGCAACTAAGGACAGCAGTAGGGACACACAAAAGGCAATTCACAATACATGACACAGTCTGCTCTGCAAACATCAATTTGACTTTAAAAACACCACAGTACAGAAACTGCTGAGTTCAAATTGTCCTAAAAATTTACCTAAAAATCCAAATGGATCCAAACCATATTTCCATCCTGCTGCTGTCAGTGGTCAGTGCAGCCTTTGACACTTTAGATCAGAACATTGTCATGAGCTGTTTAAAAACTCCATTGGTGTGAAAGGAAAGGCTTTGGACTGCCTGCCTCATATATTGATAAAGCTCTTTCTCTGTGACCATTGGTGATTTGAATTCTGAATCCATGGTCATTCCTTTTGGAGTTCCACAAGTGAGGGCCGCCCTGGGGGACACCGCTAACATACGCTGTACTGTCAGTCACAATGTGTACAATCATGGTACTCATGGCTACCTCTTATACTGGTACCAACAGAGAGATGGAGAGACGCCCAAAGCTCTTATATATTTTGCATCTAGACGAGCCTCAGGTGTCTCCAGTCGTTTTTCAGGCATTGGATCTGGGTCTGACTTCACTCTGACCATCAGTGGAGTTCAGCCTGAAAATGATGCGGTGTATTACTGTAAGGCATTTCACTACACTTCTGTGTAGTGAAATGTCAGAATAAAAAGGTAATTCTAGAATGTTTCATTGTAATAAAGACAAAATAATCAGATAGCATAATAATAATTCAAATTTAAAACCGAAAGGTCTCCCGTAATGAGTTGGTATTTGACCTCAAACTGGTTTAATCAAGTGCTCACTGTTAACCTCAATTTATTCAGATAATTCAGATAATTTGTCTGTGTATTTAGCCATTTGTATTGTTTACAATTACCTTTTTTATTAGGACTCAAAGTAAAAATAATAAATAATAATAATTCTTAAAATTCTAAAATAAGAACAGTAAATGTGAAAGAAAAAACAAATCTACTCACCATTAATCAAAATATATGATCTAAACTAGCATTTCCATATGATTTAATAATATCTGTTTAAGTGTGAAATGAAAAAAGCAAAAACACATCGACAGGGTCTAAAGCAACAAACAGTGTTGGTCTAATACGGCTGGTCCCTGTTTATTATATTTAACACATGCAATTAAACTGTTCTAGTTAATTTCATTATTTGATCAAATTCATAGACAGTGTAACACAAGGAAACATGTCTAAAATAAACACAGTCGTAACAGAAAACACAGTGATCCTCAAACAGAGCAGGCAGAAGGAATTTGAGCCTATTCCATGTCACATGTAACAGTTGGTAGTAAACAGCTGATTGTTACATTCAAAACCAGACAAAGGAAGAGGGTCACATTTAAAATCCTATATTGTTACAAAAAAGACCAAATAAATAAAACAGATTCAGTGGAATAAAAGACTATTGTCTTTATATATTTGTTTGTAATGCATTTATTGATTCAGCATAGCACCCATACACAGACCCATACACACACGTGTGCATGTGTTTGCGTGTGTGTGTGTGTGTGTGTGTGTGTGTGTGTGTGTGTGTGTGTGTGTGTGTGTGTGTGTGCATGTGTGTGTGTAGTTTTTGAGTGGAAGTATGGTTGGTCAGTGACTGAGGCACTTATAATTGAAATGACATATCAGATTCTTACCCTCCACTCAGGACATAACTGCAGTACTTTCTGTTTATACTTTCATTTACTACATGTACTAGATTTGCATATAATTGAGATAGATTTTAATAATAATCATAATGCATCAGTTTTATATAGTGCTTTTCTGGACACTCAAATACCACTGCCCACTGATGGAAGTGAGGCTGCCAGTTTGCTCCATCAGCCCCTCCGCCCACCACCCTCACACACACCACTTACAAGGCAAAGTGGGTGAAGCACCTTGCCTAAGGACACAATGACATTTTTTGTGTCTGGCGCCTTGCTGTGACACTTGACTTTCCCAGTGGTCTCCCATCCGAGTACTAACCAGGTCCAGCCCTGCTGAGCTTCTGAGATCTGAGGGATCAGGCTTTGACAAGCCGGTATGGCCACCTTAGTTTTGCTTTTCTAAATGTGAGTTCTTCTTCCCTTTTCCCATCTTTTGTTAGTGTTGGTGCCACATGAACCATCTGCACTCTGAGGAGCTCAGGGATCGGCCTCCTGCTGGTCCCAGAGTCAGGACTAAGAGTCTGAGTTTCAGATTCATGCAGCTAAAACCTGGAACAGTCTGAACATGTGACACAGACTCTACTCTGACTCTGTTTAAATCCAGGATAAAAAAAAAAAAACTTCTGCTTAGCTGCAGACGACTGAAATGTTTTTATTTCTCATTCCGCACTCTTCTCTCTCATTTCATGTCTCTCTCTATTTTTAAATGTATGATTATTTATGTGTTTTTTTTAACCTTTATTTACCCAGGAAAGTCCCATTGAGATTACTAATCTCTTTTTCAAGGGAGTCCTGCCATGCACACATCACTTTCATACTAGGCAATGTGGGTGAAGTGTCTTGCCTAAGGACACAACACCAGTTTTTTGTAACTGGCGCCCACTGTGGCACCTGGAATTCCCAGTGATCTCCCATCCAAGTACTAACCAGGCCCAGCCCTGCTTAGCTTAGATCTAACGGGATCAGGCTTTGACAAACCGGTATGGCCACGGTATGTTTGATTTGTCTGTATTGTGATGTTAATGTATTTCTTATTCTATAAAGCACTTTGAATTTCTTTGTGTACAAATTTAGTTATAAACTTGCCTTGCCTTTTAATTTTTTTATGTTTAAATTGTCTTTCAATGTTTCAACTGTTGTAATATTGATTTGGACCAGATTTGGACCGCTCCGGAAGAGTCTTCCTTTGTACCATCTTCCCCCTTTGAGGAATATCCTAAAGACCTGATGTGGACCTGACCTTTGCCTGCAGCCCCACTTAACCAGAACTAGGGGGTTGGATCCTGTTCTTGTACCCTTGTAATATTTAAACTCACAGACTCAAGAAATATCCAAAAGATCCACCTATTATATGCTAAACAAATAAAACCAGACAGTTAAAAGGACCCTTGGATCTTTAATTGAACTATTTCTAATGGGCTTTTTTAGAGAAAGAAGAATGAAATGAACTATCACTGATTGTGTTTTAATATTGATTTGTAAATGTAAATGTAAATGTGAATACTTCATCTGTGTAAAAACTGTTCATGGTTCATGTCTAACGTGAGATTATTTGTGATAGCAAACCCCATCTCACTCATCTGCCTTCCCATTGGCTCAGCCTTGCCGCTAAAATTCAAGGGGTAGGGAAAGAACAGACTTTTATCAGCAGACAGACCTCAATTCAGAAGCTCACCAAGAGTTACCACCAGCTCCTGAGGAGACCGGACCCGGAGCTGCCCCAAGGAGAGACAATGCTCCTCCTCTGTAAAGTTTTGCCCGTCTTTGTGACGCGTTTTTACAGCTGCAGTTCAATCTGACCATTTTTCCAAGATCTAAATATTTGCATTTTATATTCAATAATCTTTTGACTGATTGGCCTTATTCTGACAGTGCTACCCAGACCTAACAGACATTGAGAAGGTGTTCCCACTCCTCTTTAAACTGAGTATAAAGAGTTTTTTCAGAGTCTCTGGTTCAGTGGCCTTCGTCTGTCTCAGCAAGTTTGATTCTTTAGATCCGACACCCTGAGGTCTTCGAACTACATCGAAACAGCCCGAAGAGACCACGCCCGAAGAGACCACGCCCGAAGAGACCACGCCCGAAGAGACCACGCCCGAAGGACCACGCCCGAAGGACCACACCAAACGGACATCTCCACTCTCCTGGTCATATGTGCATTGTCACAGAAAGGCCTGCTAATCGATCTAACTCGACACATAACTTTAGGTAACTCTTAACTTGCACCTAATCTTAGACCTCTGTATACTCCTTTTGTCCACATCAGCCTCATTTCACTCATTCTACACTCATTGGCATTCTACACTCATCTAAATGCTGTTTAACTTGGTCAAAAAATATCCATAAATCACAGTTTTACTTGATCAGTGTGACGTTTTACTTCAGATTCTGGTCCCTGTCATATCAAAGAATTTTACGAACCTTCAGATCAAATGTTCAGAATCAGAATCAGAAAGCTTTTATTGCCATATGAGTGAACAGGTTCGCACCATTTGGAAATTGCTGCAGTACTTGGAGCAGAATGTAGACAAAACTAAACATGCAACAAATGAAATAGAATAAAACTAAGTAGAAACAATAAGCTATAATATTATAATAAGCACAGAATTTACAAATTTACAAGAATATAAGAGTATAAGAGAAAAACAGTGCAGGTAATGATGTGCAAAACAGACAGATGCAAAAACACAGGGTCATGTGACTGAATCAGAGCAGGGGGTGGGAACAGACCTCCAACAGCAGCACTCAAAGAGCTTCCAGAACCTTATTCATTCACTCCACACTCGCTGGTGCTAAGATCCTACTGTAGATACAGCTGCCCTGGGGCAGAATGACAGAAGCGAGTCAATCTGCCCCATCAGCCCCTCCACCTCCAACACTCACTCACACATCAGATTCATACTAGGCAATGGGGCTCAGGTGTCTTGCTTAAGGACAGAACCAGTGGCCCCCCACTGTGGAACCCAAGAGTCATGACTTGAATCGTGAAGAAACAAACAACAAAATGGGACATTTGTGTCAAAGAAATATGATTTTTATTCTTTTTCTTTCAGCCCCACTCACAATGAGCTGAAATATTATCCTGACTGAAGACTCACTGTGTTCTTTAATCAACAAACTTGTCAGCTTTGCTCTGACCCGACACAGAACCATTTTAGGCTCTGCTGAAATGGTCTGAGGTCACTGTGTGAGTTTGGAAATGTGTGCGGCCTCTGCTCCAGCCCTGCCCTCTGCAGTGGTCAGTAGGGGGTAGTAGTGGTCAGCAATGGTCAGTAGTGTCAGTAGTGGTCAGCAGTGGTCAGTATTGTCAGCAGTGGTCAGTAATGGTCAGCAGTGGTCAGCAGTGGCCAGTAGGGGCCTGTAGTGTCAGTAGTGTCTGTAGTGTCTGCAGTGGTCAGCAGTGGTCAGTAGTGGTCAGTACTGGTCAGTAGGGGGCAGTAGAGTCAGTAGGGGTCAGTAGTGGTCAATAGTGTCAGCAGTGGTCAGCAGTGTCAGCAGTGGTCAGTAGTGTCAGTAGAGTCAGCAGTGGTCAGCAGTGGTCAGCAGTGGTCACCAGTGGTCAGTAGTGTCAGCAGTGGTCAGCAGTGGTCAGTAACGGTCAGTAGGGTCAGTAGTGTCAGTAGTGGTCAGTAGGGGTCAGTAGTGTCAGCAGTGGTCAGTAGTGTCAGTACAGTCAGCAGTGGTCAGTAGTGTCAGCAGTGGTCAGTAGGTGTCAGTAGTGTCAACATTGGTCAGAAGTGATCAGCATTGGTCAGTAGTGTCAGCAGTGGTCAGCAGTGGTCAGTAGGGGGCAGTAGTGTGAGCTGTGTGCCTGTCTCCTCTGACTGTGTCACTTTGCATATGTGTTGCTGCCTCTCTGCTCCAGCCGTTAAGAGCCCAGTGCTGCTCAGTGTCTGTGCGGGCCCTTCAGAGCCACTCTCACACCAACAACACAATGAGCCTCATGTCCCTGCGGACAAAGGAGCCTCTGTGACTCTCAGGTGTCAGACCAGTTCAGGTGTAGGGAGTGCACTCGCCTGTTATCTGCAAAGAGGCACAGAACCTCCAAAGCTCCTGATATATGGTGCTACTTCTCGTCACTCTGGAGTGTCCAGTCGTTTCAGTGGAAGTGGTTCAGGATCTGGTTTCTCTCTGACCATCAGTGGATTTGAGGCTAAAGATGCAGGAGTTTATTACTGTCAGCAGGGTTACAGCTTCCCATTCACACAGTGAAAAAGAGTTGTACAAAAACCTCCTCACACTGAACTGAGTTTGACACAGATGTTGCAGATACTGTGTTCATTATTTGATCATTTTATTTAGGTTTTGATTGTGATTCAGGAAAAATATATTATATAAAAAATAAATAAATAAATAAATAATAATCCATCCATCCATCCATCCATCTTCTCCCACTTAATCCGGCTGGGTCGTGGGGGCAGTTTGCTGCCCAATCCTCACAGCACCTGACCCCCTATGAACCCCTCTGCAGGATAAGCCCCCAGGAGGTGGACGTCATGGTCCTTGATGTTAGTTCATAGGGGTGATAAATAATAATAATAATAATAATAATAATAATAATAATAATAATAATAATAATAATAATAATAATGTAACATCATCCATTCCAACAACACTGACTAGCTGAAAGTTTCACAATTCGAGTGAAATGAACAATCTAATATCATTATTCATTAGTTGGAAATACTAAAAATCTATGAAACTTTATTCATACAGCAGTTATACGTCAAACAAATTTTAAGAATAAATGTGCAGCAGTTAAATATTGAAGTCAAAGCTCTGTTTTCTTTCCACTCTCAGAGACTCTCAGGGACAAACTGAACTGTGCTCACCCTGAAACAAAGATTTGTCACATTTCCCTGATGAATCTCTTCATGGATTTATTCACATCATTCAAGATTTATAAATACACATACAGAGCAAGTGAATGAAAGGCCAACGCTCATGATCTGACCTCAAAGTTACATTTATTCCAAACACTAAAGTGTGTGATAGAAAAACTGAACAATTCCATTGAATTAAAGTAAAGACACAAAGCTGCTTTTGATGCACAGCTCTTTATTTTCAGCAGAAGCTCCAGTTGGGACAGAGGCCTGTGTGCTGTGCTGCAGTAAGTGAAGTGGAGCTGGAGCTGTAGACGTGTGAGCTGACAGCAGAGGGCGCTCTGCAGGCTGATCCCAGTGACTGTGTCAGTCCTGGGAACACTGCAGTGTGCTCAGTGTGTGGGACACTGGACTCTGGAAGCCCTGGCTGGCCTCACAGCTCACAGCCACGCCCCCCTCCCTCCACTGCTGTGCGGGGAGCGTCAGGCTGCTGCTCCAGCTGTAGTGGCCGTCCTTTTGCGGCACCGCGGGGCTCCGGCTCTGCTCCCCGCCCGCACCGCCACCGGACACCTTCCAGGACACGCTCCAGTCTGACGGGAAGCCCTTGTTGGCCAGGCACACGAGGGTGGCCTTCCCCTGGGCCAGCTCCTCTTTGGAGGGGGGCAGCACCCAGAGGCTGGGCTCCACTTGGCCCACTGTGGACACACACACATTTGATTGAAAATATGTCAGGTTTTTCTATGGAATTAGCCAGAAAAAGACAAAAGGCCACTCATTTCCTTTTTTTTGACAATAAAAGCGACAGTAATTGTATAAATGAAAGACACATACTGTACGTTTCAATCATTTTGTGGAATAAACCTGATAAAACAAAACATTTTAGTAATTTTCAGGTGGTGCGCCTCACACCAGTAATTTTGGACTTTAATTATTACCAAAAATCAAACCAAATCAACATACATAGAAATATGTGTTGTTCTAGAATATTAATACAACAATTCACAACAAAAGCACCTTTAGCATGAAATGAGTGAAAACAGAACTGAGAGGCTCCACTGAAGCTGAACAACAGAAAAGTTTCAGAGCTAAAGATAAACTTTAGGAAATCCAAAGAATTAAACTAAAAAATAAAATAAAATCATAACCACATTTTTTTCTAATATTAATACTAACAAATATATTAAATTATGGTCAATTGTCATACACAATTTTAAGCAAATATGTACATGAAATCAATAGCAAAAAGAAAGGAAAAAATATATTTTTTTTATTTTCCAAAAACCATAAACCTCAAAAATTCAGATTGTGAATAAATTATTTCTCTCTACACTGAGGTTAATTACTGTGGGGATGATAAGAAGACACTGCTCACCCATAACTCCAAACAGTATTTTGAATAAAACAGAATACAATCAAATAATGTCAGGCTTCAGAAACAGAAACTGATGAATCACAAACTAAACAAAAGAATCATTAAAGTGAACATAAAGAGATGACTTACAGTTGAGCTCCAGTCTGATTCCTCCACCGAACGTCCACCACAGTGATACAAACTCATGAAGTGGTCGTACAAAAACTTGCAGCCGCTCAGAGAGCATCACAAAACCATTCAGCTGTACAGAGACTGGGCCATATGGGCAGCTACGCTGTGGTCATGGTCTAAGTACAAAGAGAGAATATTAGAACTTTCATGTTTCTCACAGTTTACATATAAATGACTCCTACAGAGTGGGCTGGGGGCCAGAAGAACAAAACCCTCAAGGATTGAAGCACTGTGACTTTTGTGGGACTTAAAAACATAAATATGAACTGAAGTGATTCTTATGTATAAATAAACAAACTCTAAATAACAAAATCCAATCCTTATGAGATAGATATGAAAGTATTTTGCAAACAATCTAATTGAATGAAGTTAAATTTAAAATATACTTCATAATTTGAAAACTGACAAAAAAAAGTCACATTTTAAATTTCATGTTGTCTGCAGCTGTATGCATTCATGTGTAGATCCTTCTCACAGGGAACTGCACTGTGGAGGTTTTTGTACGAGTCTTTTTCACTGTGTGAACGGTGTTGCTTCTTCCTGATGACAGTAATAAACTCCTGCATCTTCAGCCTCAAATCCACTGATGGTCAGAGTGAAGTCATAGTCATACCCACTTCCACTGAAACGACTGGACACTCCAGAATGACGAGTAGTGGCATAAGATATCAGGAGCTTTGGAGGTTCTGTGTCTTTCTGAAGATACCAGTGAAGATCATTATCTAAAGCCACATCTGAATGACACCTGAGAGTCACAGAGGCTCCTTTGTCCACAGCTGCAGCTTTAGGAGTCTGAGTCAGGCTGATTTCTCCTGAAGAACCTGAAAAACACAAGAAGAGTTATTGAGACAGACCCCGCAGGTGTCCAGAGGAGCAGTGCTGTGACCCAGATGTCCTCACCCCGAACCAGGAGCCCCAGGGCCAGCAGGAACAGCTGCAGGGACATCAGGCTCATTGTGTTGTTGGTGTGGGAGTGGCTCTGAAGGGCCCGCACAGACACTGAGCAGCACTGGGCTCTTAACGGCTGGAGCAGAGAGGCAGCAACACTTATGCAAAGTGACACAGTCAGAGGAGATAGGCACACAGCTCACACTACTGCCCCCTACTGACCACTGCTGACTACTACTGACACTACTGACCACTACTGACACTAGTGACCACTGCTGACCACTGCTGACAACTGCTGACACTACTGACCCCTACTGACCACTGCAGAGGGCAGGGCTGGAGCAGAGGCCGCACATATTTCCAAACAGTGACCTCTGACCTTTTCAGCAGAGCCTAAAATGGTTCTGTGTCGGGTCAGAGCAAAGCTGAGGAGTTTGGTGATAAAAGTCTTCAGTCGTCAGTGAGTCTTCAGTCAGGATCAGATTTGAGCTCATTGTGACTGTGGCTAAAAGAAAAAGAATAAAAATCATATTTCTGTGACACAAATGTCCCTTTTTGTTGTTTGTTTCTTCACGATTCAAGTCATGACTCTTGGGTTCCACAGTGGGGGCCACTGGTTCTGTCCTTAAGCAAGACACTTGAGCCCCATTGCCTAGTATGAATCTGATGTGTGAGTGAGTGTTGGAGGTGGAGGGGCTGATGGGGCAGATTGACTCACTTCTGTCATTCTGCCCCAGGGCAGCTGTGGCTACAGTAGGATCTTAGCACCAGTGAGTGTGGAGTGAATGAAGAAGGTTCTGGAAGCTCTTTGAGTGGATTTGGAATATCACTAAATGGATCCATCAAATAAAACAATTCAAAGTATAGAAATGTGACTAGTGACTACAATAACTGAATGTATTTGAATGAGTTGAGCCTTTCAGGCTCCAGGGAAGTGTTTTCACCCTGTTGGATTTTAAAATTAAAGGCACATTAAGAAAAAAAAGAAAAGAAAAGAAAAATTATTTCCTCATTTCTTTATTCATAATATGTTGAAGCGGGAAATTATTTCATATTATATAAACAATCTATTACTATAACTATGTTGTAAAATTTAGTTTGAATTATATATATATATATATATATATATATATATATATATAATGGATTGTTCCTCTTTCTTGCACACTGTCATCTCAGTGGAGTCAAATACATTGATAATTAATCTGATCTAAACATATGTTGTATAAATATTGTAGTTGGTGTATACATGGGGTAATAATGAATATTCTGTGGTAATGTTGGACTAAAACAGTTGGAGGTCAAATCAAAAGTGTTCATTTAGTCGTACTGTGTTACCATCATTATATATATTTTTACATTTTCTTATTTTCATATTTTTCTTGTAACTCTAAATAAATAAGTCATTCAAACAAGTGTCTGTCAAAAGTCTGACATTAAATCAGGATGAAGTGAACACTGCTGCAGACCAACACTGTCCCTTTAAAGATCAACCTTTAAAATGGTCATTAGTGTTACCTTCAATTCAATTATAAAACAATATACTCTTCTTAAATGTGTATTTCCACACAGATATTTGTCCTGTTTTTGCTTGTTTCATTCTACACGATCACTAACAGGACTTTAGAACATGACTTTGATTTATTCAAATGACTTTAACATAATGAATGACTTTAGAAATTTATTTATTTATTGTTTCTGTTAAAAATAAAATATGTGTAATAAGTAAAGTTTTAGTCTGGGCTTAACTCTCATTATTTTATTTAAGTGACTCAGTTTCACTTCAGTCTGAGGAGGTTTTTGTACGAGTCTTTTTCACTGTGTGAACACCCACTGACTGTTGGGGTAGTGAAGACTTTGACAGTAATACACAGCATAATCTTCAGGCTGAACTCCACTGATGGTCAGAGTGAAGTCAGACCCAGATCCACTGCCTGAAAAACGACTGGAGACACCTGAGGCTCGAGTAGATGCAAGATATATAAGAAGTTTAGGTTCCTCTCCATCTCTCTGTTGGTACCAGGCTAAGCGGTTATTGCTGAACACATTCTGACTGACAGTACAGCGTATGTTGGCGGTGTCCCCCAGGGCGGCCATCACTGCTCCAGCCTGACTCACTGTCACCTGTCCTCTGGACTCTGAACACACAAACACAAAGCACCTGATGGTTTAGTCTGGTTGGTCTCAGAGGGACGGATGTGGACAGAGGACAGCAGTGGGACTCTGTGGACTTTACCTGTGAAGCAGCAGCAGAGGACAGTCCACATGAGGACGCACACCAAAGTCATGTTGGTGATGAGGAGGCCGTATGTGGCTTGTGTTGTCATGAAGGAGCTGCCAGTGCTCCAGAGTGCACCTCTCAGGACTATAAAGTGTCCCACTGGACCATGCAGCTGTTCATGCAAAGTGTTTGTCTATGGAAATGAGGCTCCCACACAGACATGGAGCGCACTGAACAGCTGCAGGGTCTGTGTCATCAGAATCAGACCAACACTGTCTCCAGTTTAGGGTAAAATTGTCCACATTTTTTTAAGTGAAATGCAGAGTTTTCATCAAGCTATTCCCTAGTTTTTCATCAGTGATTTGATTTTTCCATTATTCATAATATGTTGGACCATCCATCCATCTTCTTCCCCTTTGTCCAGCTGGGTCGCGGGGGCAGTTTGCTGCCCAATCCTCATAGCACCTGACCCACCCTATGAACCCCTCTGTGAGTGGTGAGCCCACAGGAGGGTGGACATCATGGTCCTAGATGTTAGTTCATAGGGGTATGTTGGACCATATTAATTGAAATTATATTAATAAACAATTTCCATTATTATGTTAATTTTGATTGATAAAATAAACATGGATTGTTCCTTTTTTCCTGGTAAACACATCTCCTTCTGAACAGTGTGTCCAGTTTAAATGTATAAATGTGAGCTGTTTGTCAGTTGTTTACCAGTCTCTGTACAGTTGAATGGTTTTGTGGTGCTCTCTGAGCGGCTGCAGGTTTTTGTACGACCACATTATGAGTTTGTATCACTGTGGCTCATATTCGGTGGAGGAACCAGACTGGAGCTCATCTCTTTATGTTCACTTTAATGATACTTTTGTTTAGTTTGTGATTCATCTGTTTCTGTTTCTGAAGCCTGACATCATTTGATTTTATTCTGTTTTATTCTAAATACTGTTTGGAGTTATGGGTGAGCAGTGTCTTCTTATCATCCCCACAGTAATTCGCCTCAGTTTAGAGAGAAATGTTTTATTCACAATCTGACTTTTTGAAGTTTATGGTTTTAAGGGAAAAGTTATTATTTATTTTAGTTTTAGTTTAGTTTTTATTTATTTATTTTTTAATTGTTGTAACATCATAACAAGTTACTTAATTCAATTATTAGTATCAATATTTGAAAAAAAAAATGCATATGGACTTTTTTTTTCTATTTTAGTGGTAAATTCTGGGGATTTTCTAAAGTTTATCTTCAGCTCTGAAACGTGTCTGTTGTTCAGCTTCAGTGGAGACTCTTGGTTCTGTTTTCACTTATTTTGGACTAAAAGTGACTTAAAAAACTACCTAAGTTCTGATTATTATTCTAGAACAATATGTCTATTTATCTGGACTTTCCTATATTTTTGTAAGTAATTCAAGTCTAAGATTACTGGTGTGAGGCTCACCACCTGAAAATGTGAGCACTTTGTCTGGAATGTTCCATAGATCTATTGACAATTAAATACTGGTTTTGGTGAAGTCACATCTTGTTATTTTCTGGATAATTCCATGGAGAAAAACAAATGTAGTGCCAGCCAATAGTGTGTGTGTGTAAGTGTGTGTGTGTGTGTGTCCACAGTGGGGCGAGTGGAGCCCAGCCTCTGGGTGCTGCCCCCCTCCAGAGAGGAGCTGGCCCAGGGGAAGGCCACCCTCGTGTGCCTGGCCAACAAGGGCTTCCCGTCAGATTGGAGCAGTGGCGGTGCGGGCGGGGAGCAGAGCCGGAGCCCCGCGGTGCCGCAAAAGGACGGCCACTACAGCTGGAGCAGCAGCCTGACGCTCCCCGCACAGCAGTGGAGGGAGGGGGGCGTGGCTGTGAGCTGTGAGGCCAGCCAGGGCTCCCAGAGTCCAGTGTCCCACACACTGAGCACACTGCAGTGTTCCCAGGACTGACACAGTCACTGGGATCAGCCTGCAGAGCGCCCTCTGCTGTCAGCTCACGCCTCTACAGCTCCAGCTCCACTTTAATAAAGACAGAAAAAAGAAAACATGTGCACATGTTTTGTTTTTGTGCTTTTACTTAAAAAATGTAATCTTACTCAAAATCCATCATCATGTTATGATGATGAGAACAAACAAATAAAGACATAATTAATACTAAAGAATACTGACTTCTTTTTAGCCTTTCAGTTTTCCAGTTTGTACATTTTCTTAATAATAACAGTTGTCCCTGTAGACCTTGCAGCTGTCCCAGTGGACCCTGCAGTTGTTCATGCAAAATGTCAGACATTTACATGAGAGGAGCCTCTGGAGAGCTGAGTTCTGGAACAGACCAGAGTCATGAGGAAACTGTGGAACTACTGAAGCCTGAAGACGAGTGTGTGAGGTCAGAAGTACCTGTGAGAGGAGGCACACACCACAGAGACAAGCCAGTACCACACGATAATCATGAGCAGCTTTTGTGTATGTGTGTCTTTGCTACTACCACCTTCTGCTATAAAGACACATTTTAGAAACATGAGGTGAAGTTTGATTTATTAAAGATGCTCTCAAGGTCATTAGACATCATTAAGTTTATTCAAAAGTGTTTTTAATGCAACATTAGCTTAGGGCACACCTCCATTCCCACAAAGAACAAATAGGGGGGTCTGCGGACAAGGCCACACACCTCGAGACCGCAGGCCACCCTTTTTAATGCACCACTACATGTCACAATCTTCCACAAACGATCACTTTTAAAATCATAACAAATGGACAAAAACTCACTCAACTGTATGACAGCAACATCGAAAAATAACCAGAATGAATTAAGGATCACACCCCATGCATGGGTCTTAATAACTATTTGTTACTGTTATTACCAACACCACCACCGTATCACAAACCACCTTACCATACCTCTCTTACAGCTCATAACACAGCCATAATATCCCACTCCACCAACATCACATCCTTTTCCAATATACACTTTCTCCATTATTATTATTATTATTATTATTATTATTATTATTATTACTATTATTATTACTATTATCATTATTGTTATTATTTATTTACTTATTCTATTTTTTTCTTATTATTATTTTTCTACTCTGACTGCAAATCACCCTTTGAACCTGCTTTTTTCTAATTGTCTAACTGTCCTTCATACGACCCACAATGTTACACCCACACACACACACCCACAGACACACACACACACACACACACACACACACACACACACACACACACACACACACACCTATACCCCCTTCCCTCTTTCTCTGCTGTCTAATGTATGTAAATGCACTGTACATGTCATATGTAATTGCAATGCCATATGTTTGTACACCTGGTGACAGCAAAATAAAAAAATAAAAAAGTTGATTCAAAAGTAAAAATACATTTCACAGATCATGTGGTAGAAGTTTATTTCAGTATACAGAGATCTAGAGAGGGATCTGGCTGCAGACCTCCAACCAGAGGATCCGCACGTGACTCTCCTACATCCATACGTCCCTAAAAAAGCAGCAGCCAAAACACCACTAAAGTGCACTGTTTCCTATGACAGATTTGAGCCTGCTTTACTTTTTACAGAGTCTGTGCTCTTAGTCTACGGCAGTTTCCCTACACACAGAGTAGAGCAGAGACAACATGGAGCTAGTGCATTTCAAACTAAAAATGAAATCTTTTAGTGATTCAATGTCTTTGAAGTGCTTCGCTCTGAACTATTTGATATTAGTTTTAGAAAGAGTAAAGAAATTGTTTATAAAATACACTCATGAAAAATGATGAGGGGCATTGGTGGAAGTGCATCCTGGTGGAGGTCTGCAGCAACTCTTTTGTACAGAAGTGTAAGTCTATGGAGCTGGGGCCACTGTGGTCTCATGAAGAAGGGGAAGAAGGGGCAGCCTAATTCTATCAGGACTCACACAGATCTTCCGGTTCTTTGTGGTGGTGACTCTGTAGAGATAAATGAATGAATATATAAATACATTGAAAAAAGTGTTATTTCATCACAGTGAGGTATAAATGTGTCTGGAGCTCTCTCTGGTGGACAAGAACTGCATGTGTCTCAGGACGAGTTTCCTTTATACATACATACACTACCAGACACAAGGTTGGAATGTAGTAAAAAAAATTAAAAAGTGTGAAATAATTCCAAATATGTTTTACATTTTAAATTCTTCTTCCTTTGCCCTTTACGTTGATCAGTGCTTTACACTCTTGGCAATGAACCCTGATGTGGCACAGCTGTGAAATAACAACCATTTCAGGAAACTTCCTTATGAAGCGAAGGGTGGATATTGTGAGGACTCTGAATCTTAAATATAAAACATATTTAGAGTTATTTAACATTTTTTTCTTTGTTACATAAATACCATATATGTTTTCCAACAAAAAAGTGAGTGACTAACTGAAAAGTTATTGGCTAATGCTAGCTAGCTTGTGACTATAATAATAATGTGGGTGATGTGCCTTGCCTAAAGACACAACGAGTCATTGTGTTGTGACTGGCACCCCTCTGTGGCACCTGGAATTCTCAGTGGTCTCCCATCCAAGTACTAACCAGGCCCGGCCCTGCTGAACTTGTGAGATCTGAGGAGATCAGGCTTTGACAAGCCGATATGGCTATAATCTTATTTGAGTTTTGTTAAACTGCTCCCCTGTTGTAGTTCCAGCTAAGGCAGTTCTTTTGGTCTGATTGTGTTAAAACCAAACTCAGATTAAAGGCTAAATTGAGTAACAGAGCTTCAGACAGAGCAGTGCCTCCACTCAGCTTCATCCCCATGACACTAGCTGCAAAGTATCAACAGACACCAGACTAATATGACAGACACAGACAGACACGACCTCCACAAACCATCTTCGTTCTATGGCCTGAGTTTGGGATTCACGGTGTTACGGCCCCAGGCCTCCAGTTCTTTGATTTGTGTTGTGTGCTTTAATTTCTTTTGTCATTTGGATTCCTGCTGGTTGAGCCCTGGTCTCTGATTGGTGGGAATTTCAACCCTTGGTCACTCCCACCTCACCTCCAGCCTCCTCCCACTATTTAAGAAGATTCTTCTCACCTGTTTCGGGGCGGCTGGCCTTTGTGGCCAGTTTGACATTTTCTGTTTGTGTCTCTTTAGTGTGTTAGTCTAACTTTGTGTGTGAGACACTAGTTTAGTTTAGTTCTGTTTTGTGTCTTTTTATTTGTCACTCGATTCTGTTTGTAGGTTTATGTGACTTTTGTTTAGGGACTTTTGTGATTTTGTTATGTGTCCCTTAGTCCGTCACTTTTGTTTTTGTATAGACCTACGTGACCTGTTTAATTTACCTTGTACATTCCTTTTAATTAAATTACTTTATTTATTCCATTTTACATCTTGGTTATTTTGTTACTTCCGCGGTCCCTAGCAGAGCTGGGTCGTAACAACGGATAAACAAGGAATGAGCTTTGAGTCGAATGGACTGAAGTAAAAGTACACATCATCACTGCGGACATGCCACATGAGGACATGGACAGACCATGGTGGATGTTGTATTCTCAGGTAAATACTCTTAGGTGTAAGTTTGGTTCTTGTACTGATGATGTAAGGATGACCTGGTTTAAATCAAACTCTGGAGTGTGCAAGGATGTGGGTGGCCTACGATTGCGGCCATGATGGACTATTGCGACTGAATAAATCAAGACAATCAAATCCTATTGTCACCACAAATATAAGAGTCAGTGCACTAGGCTCAGGCCAAAGTGTGGAGACACTGGGGCGGCTGCTTAAAACATGACTGTTTATGGCTGTATTTTCACTGTGTTTGTCTGTTTTATTAAAGAACATGCAAACTCCACAGACACAGGGAAAACATGCAAACTCCACAGACACAGGAAAATCATGCAAACTCCACAGTCACAGGGAAAACATGCAAAGTCCACAGACACAGGCAAAACATGCAAACTCCACAGACACAGGGAAAACATGCAAACTCCACAGACACAGGAAAAACATGCAAACTCCACAGTCACAGGGAAAACATGCAAAGTCCACAGACACAGGCAAAACATGCCAACTCCACAGACACAGGGAAAACATGCAAACTCCACGGACAAAGGGAAAACATGCAAACTCCACGGACAAAGGGAAAACAAAAAAAACAGGCTCCACAGACACAGAGAATATGGAAATTCAACAGGTAGAACATGCAAACTCAGACACAGGGACACAGGGAGAACATGAACATTCAACAGGTAGAACATGCAAACTCCAAAGACACAGGCAGAATATGTGAGCTCCATGGACACAGACAGAACATGAAAATTCCACAAATGCAAGTAGAACATGAAAACTCCACAGACACAGACAGAACATGCTCCACAGACAGAGAGAACATGCAAGCTGCACAGACACAGGCAGAACATGCAAACTCCAAAGACACAGGCAGAATGTGCAAGCTTCACAGACACAGGGAGATCATGCAAACACCACAGACACAGGCAGAATATGCAAGCTCCACAGGCACAGGGAAAGCATGCAAACTCCACAGACACAGGCTAAACAGGAAAACTCGACAGGAATTCCACAAGCACAGACAGAACATGCAAACTGTCTCTGGTGGACAGTTAATACTGTGTGTGACTCACATGAGGCCCTGCAGAACACAGTGGGGTGGGGTTCTGACCGCAGACTTGATGTGGCGTAAAGGGATGGATCGTGGATAAAAGCGAAAACAGCATTCAGTCCACTGGGAAACACCTGACCAAAAGGACAAACTCAGACTGTAGACAGGAAATGTAAAGGTGCATTATGTCTCTGCATGCTTTAATGGAATGTCCCGCACTATGGCATTAAACTTGTCTATCATGTAATATGTGTCAGAGGGACAGTCCGCATAGGCTTCCACTGTAATGTGCCAACTGTGAGGATTTTGCCGTGTACGTATTTGTGTGTCTGTGTCGACGCTCGTGTTGGTGCTGCACATACAGAGGATTGTATCTCAGGCAGATGATTCTGATACTGTCCTACAAAGGCCGTAACATCATGTTTGGTCAAAAATTAGTTCATGTCATTTTGGTGGTATTTGACATCTCCTTTATCATGTGAATAAATATTGTGAAAAAATATTGAACTCAAAATTGCAGTAACTGTGTCAGTTACTGCATGACTCTTTATTTTTGCCATATTATACAAAGGTAGAGTACAGGAACTGCCAAATAAAGGTCAAAGGTCAATTTTGAGCTCAGTATTTTTCCCATACAAATATTTCTTCATTATAACATCTATTCAAATTTTGGGAGCCCTGCTTATTATACTTTTGTCTGGACAAAACATAAACTAAGTTTCACACTCTGGAGAGTTAAGGTCTTTTGCCTTTGTAGGGCAGAATAAGTAACATGCTTTCTGACTGGCTGATTGTGTGTTTAAACATCCCAGGCATATGTACAGTGTAGCTTTTTTCTCACCATGGTCGAGTTCTAGGTCCAGGACCTCTGGCTGAGGGAGGCTCTGCACAACTAGAGAGATCACAGCAATTCTCAGTCATAATTCAAAGTAACATTACTTTTACTTACACTTTCATTTCCACATTAAAGTTATAATACTTTCCAAATACATTTGTGAGATATTAGTTTAAGGTTACCCCTATGAACTAACATCAAGGACCATGACGTCCACCCTCCTGTGGGCTCACCACCTGCAGAGGGGTTCATAGGGGGGGTCAGGTGCTATGAGGACTGGGCAGCAAGCTGCCCCCGCGACCCAGCTGGATTAAGCGGGAGAAGATGGATGGATGGATGGATGGATAGTTTAAGGTTGTTTCTGGCTTAACCTATTTCTGGATTTTCTAAGCACACATTTATTTATTCATTAAACTCAATCAGGCATCAGAATCTTTCCTGCATACACTAATCAAAGTGTGGATACACTTTCTTTTACAAAGTATTTTTTTTCTTTAGGTTTACCACTTTCTAAATTTTAGATATGAAGGGAAGACATCAAATATATGACACAAGATATATGGAATTATGTGGCAAAGAAAACATTTAAATGAGTCTTTTTTATATGTTTAATTCTAATCCTCAAAGAGTTCACTCGTTGCTTTGTGGACAGTGCTACAAACCCTCTGGCAGTGACTTTCATGATGAATTCACATTTTTCAGGTTGGTGTGCAAATCAATAATCAAAACAATGGGTAAAGTTTTTTTTTTTTTTTTTTTTAAATCTAAAACAAATGTAGATTTTTTTAGAGTTGATTTCAGAAGCAACGTGAATGAAAAAGTGTGTCTAAACTTCAGTACAAAAGTCTGCTCTACCTTTACTGACTTGAATCTTGAGTGAAAGTTTGTTCAAACCTGTGCAGAGCAGCGTCACGACCACCAGAGCAGATCTCATCCTCTCAGCTTCAGGCAAGTTTCAGGAATGCAACAGTTTTTTCTTCTCACCGCGACTCCAACCCTGCAGCTGCTTTCTCCTTCCTTCCAGCTCAAACTCTTACCAGGACATAGGAACTGAAACTTTATACATTTGGACATGTATTTCCCAATCATGATGTTTGACAAAAAACATCTGATCATCTGGGTAAAGTTTGGGGCTGCAAAGAATCAGTGGTTAGAGCTCGGTTGATGGTTCTATTATTATTGTGTCCTTGTGCAAAACACTTCCTTGTGTTGGGTATTGGTGGTGGTCAGAGGGGCCAGTGGCACGCATCTCCAGGGCAGCTGCACATTTGTCAACTATTGATACTTTACAGTGACCGGGGGATGTCCCACATGTATCTCTATGGTGGACTGTTCAGCAGTTACCATGGTGACACAATGCACACATGATAAATAAGATAATCTGAAATCTAAGAGAAAATACATGATGGATTTAAACACTTTTTCAGGAGCCTGTGATCCCCCATCAGTTGCAAAGTCTCAGTCTGGTTTATGTTGTTATACTTTCCTGTATTGCTACCCTGACATCTGTCCTGGTTTAGATCTGAGTTCATCCTCCTCTCATCATGTTTTTATCTATTATTTGTTAGCAAATAAGTAAAAGTAAATACAATCCTAGACCGACATACTTACGTTCAAATTGTGAAACAAACTGAAAAACATGTTTTGAAACAGGATTCAGTTCCTCTCTCCACTTCCCCATACAAGAAAAACAACATCCAGTTTGTTCTCCTCTGGTCTGACCCTCTGCTCCTCTGACCCTCTGCTCCTCTCCTCTGCTCCTCTGACCTTCTCCTCTCCTCTGCTCCTCTGATCCTCTTCTTCTCTGACCCTCTCCTTTGCTCCTCTGCCCCTCTGCTCCTCTGACCCTCTCCTCCTCTGACCCTCTCCTCCTATCACCCTCTGCTCCTCTGACCCTCTGCTTCTCTGACCCTCTCCTCTGCTCCTCTGACCCTCTCCTCTGCTCATCTGCTCCTCTGACCCTCTGCTCCTCTGACCCTCTCCTCCTCTGACCCTCTCCTCCTATCACCCTCTGCTCCTCTGACCCTCTACTTTGCTCCTCTGACCCTCTGCTCCTCTCCTCTGACCTTCTCCTCTCCTCCTCTGACCCGCTCCTCTGACCCTCTCCTCTGACCCTCTCCTCTGCTCCTCTGACCCTCTGCTCATCTGACCCTCTCCTCCTATCACCCTCTGCTCCTCTGACCCTCTGCTTCTCTGACCCTCTCCTCTGCTCCTCTGACCCTCTCCTCTGCTCTTCTGCTCCTCTGACCCTCCGCTCCTCTGACCCTCTCCTCCTATCACCCTCTGCTCCTCTGACCCTCTACTTTGCTCCTCTGACCCTCTTCTCTGCTCCTCTGACTCTCTGCTCCTCTCCTCTGACCTTCTCCTCTCCTCCTCTGATCCGCTCCTCTGACCCTCTGCTCCTGACTCTCTCCTCTGACCCTCTCCTCTGCCCCTCTGCTCCTCTGACCCTCTCCTCCTATCACCCTCTGCTCCTCTGACCCTCTCCTTTGCTCCTCTCCTTTACTCCTCTGACCCTTTCCTCTCCTCTGACCCTCTCCTCTCCTCTGACCCTCTCCTCCCACAGTTGTACAGTTGTGTTCAGTAAGACACAGAATACCCATTTGTATGTTATTATTTATTAGCTTATTGTTTTACTCATTCAAACCCATGATAAGAGCCTCACAGTGCCAAATGTATTTACAGAACACAAACGAAGATGCAACGACATCAGGACGATCGGCTGTTTGGAGATTAAGAGCTGTGAGTTCAAACTGTTGAAATTACCTTAGTTTGGGATAGAAATAAAGTTATTATAACGTGATCTTTCCGGTCTTTAACATGATAATACACTTCTGAGTATAAAAAATGTTCGCTCACAACTTGCAAATAAACATAAAATATTAAGTCTTATCGCACCGACTGGTTCAAATGATTATAAAAACCTCTGTTGCTTCTGTCCCCACTTTTGCCAGCAGAGGAGGCAGGCACGAGTCCAACGGAAATCTTGAAGTCTTCAGTCACTTGCGTCCAAATACTGTACACTATCACAAGATACATGGATAAAAATACAAATACAAAAGCCGACCATCTCTTTATGTTTACGATTTTGCACGTTTTAAATGGAAATGTTGGGTGGCTGTTTAAAGAGGCGAGTATTTGACTTCTAACACATCGTATATTTAGATCACCGTGTTCCCTTTTACTGTTTTAAAAATGCTCTATTCGCCCAAAACAACATAATTTCAAGTTTAACTTCATACATTTCAGGTTAGTTTTTGATGCCCTGAGCCTCCCCTCCCTTTGCTCTCTGTGCTAACTCACTCACCCTTCAGAGAGCTGCCACAACACAACCAGCGTGCGTCCCACTAACGAAACTACCGCACATCACGTCGGGTTTGCAAAGCTGTGGCGTATTGTTGTACATCGTGGTTTTTTGTATACTTATGGAGAATTGTCGTGCGGAAGCATGGGTGACGTAGGCTTGTGGGCGGAGCCTTGTACAGAAAAAAGGTTTGAATAGGGAATAGAGAGATCGCTAGATTGCTCAAACATGCATGGATGATGTCTTAAACCTCTTGCAGCATGTTTTCGATGAGGGAACAACGTTATAACATGGGAGAAAGCTCGGAAAAGTCAATTTTTTGCGGAACAGCCCTTCTTTAAGCTCTGTAGTTGTTTTTGTTTGGGAGAAAGTCTGTCGGTCTCATCTTCATCTCTGTGAACGGGATGGACGCCTCTTTGCCTTTCCACGAGGTCCAGATTATTCCCTGTCAAATAAAACAAAATCAGTTAGGAATGTTGAAAACTTACTTGGCTTATATTTGTTGTGACAGATTAGAATCTCCACAGCAGTAACTCAGTTTGTAGAGAGCTCGGCTACTGATCACGATTACAACTCCCACAGACGAATGCTGCCGATGTGTATATATATATATATGGTAGTACTTGGTGTTTGGAGGTGATGCCGTAGTAGCAGTAGTAGTAATAGCAGTAGCAGTAGAAGTATTTGTAGTACTGGTAGTAACTGGTGTTTGGAGGTATGCCGTAGTGGCAGTAGTAGTAGTAGCAGTAGTAGTAGTATTTGTGGTACTGGTAGTACCGGGTGTTTGGAGGTGATGATGTGGTAGCAGTAGTAGCAGTAGAAGTATTTGTAATACTGGTAGTACCTGGTGTTTGGAGGTGATGCCGTTGTAGTACTGGTAGCACTGGTAGTACCGGGTGTTTGGAGGTGATGATGTAGTAGCAGTAGTAGTAGTAGCAGTAGCAGTATTTGTAATACTGGTAGTACCTGGTGTTTGGAGGTGATGCATAGTCACAGGAGTAGTACTAGTTGCAGTAGTACTGGTAGTACTGGTAGTACCTGGTGTTTGGAGGTGATGCCGTAGTCACAGTAGTAGTAGTTGCAGAAGTAGTACTGGTAGTACTGGTAGTACCTAGTGTTTGGAGATGATGCCGTACTCCCGGTAGTAGTAGTAGTCGCAGTAGTAGTATTTGTAGTACTGGTAGTACCTGGTGTTTGGAGGTGATGCCGAAGTAGCAGTAGTAGTAGTAGCAGTAGTAGTATTTGTAATACTGGTAGTACCTGGTGTTTGGAGGAGATGCATAGTCGCAGTACTAGTACTAGTTGCAGTAATACTGGTAGTACTGGTACTACCTAGTGTTTGGAGGTGATGCTGTAGTTGCAGGAGTAATAGTAGTTGCAGAAGCAGTACTGGCAGTACTGGTAGTACCTGGTGTTTGGAGATGATGCCGTAGTCGCAGTAGTAGTAGTCGTTGCAGTAGTAGTACTGGTAGTACCTGGTGTTTCGAGGTTATGCCGTAGTAGCAGTAGTAGTAGTAGTAGTTGCAGTAGTAGTACTGGTAGTACTGATAGTACCTGGTGTTTGGAGGAGATGTCGTAGTGGCAGTAGTAGTAGTACTAATTGCAGTAGTAGTACTAATTGCAGTAGTAGTACTGGTAGTATTCGTAGTACCTGGTGTTTGGAGGTGATGCCGTAGTCGCAGTAGTAGTAGAAGTTGCAGCAGTACTACGGGTAGTACTGGTAGTACCTGATGTTTGGAGGTGATGCCGTAGTCGCAGTAGTAGTAGTAGTAGTAATTGCAGTAGTAGTACTGGTAGTATTCGCAGTACCTGGTGTTTGGAGGTGATGCCGTAGTCGCAGTCGCAGTAGTTGCAATAGTAGTACTGGTAGTATTCATAGTACCTGGTGTTTGGAGGTGATGAAGTAGACGCAGTAGTAGTAGAAGATGCAGCAGTAGTACGGGTAGTACTGGTAGTACCTGATGTTTGGAGGTGATGCCGTAGTCGCAGTAGTAGTAGTAGTAGTTCCAGTAGTAGTATTTGGAGCACTGGTAGTACCTAGTGTTTGGAGGTGATGCCGTAGTCGCAGTAGTAGTAGTAATTGCAGTAGTAGTACTGGTAGTATTCGCAATACCTGGTGTTTGGAGGTGATGCCTTAGTCGCAGTACTAGTAGTAGTAGTTGCAGTAGCAGTACTGATAGGACTGGTAGTAATTGGCATTTGTAGGTGATGCCATAGTCGCAGTAGTAGTAGTAGTAGTTGCAGTAGTAGTACTGGTAGTACTGGTAGTACGTGGTGTTTGGAGGTGATGCCGTAGTCGCAGTAGTAGTAGTAGTTGCAGTAGTAAAACTGGTAGTACTGGTAGTACCTGATGTTTGGAGGTGATGCCGTAGTCGCAGTAGTAGTAGTAGTTGTTGTAGTAGTATGTCTAGTACTGGTAGTACCTGGTGTTTGGAGGTGATGCCATGGTCGCAGTAGTAGTAGTAGTTGCAGTAGTAGTACTGGTAGTACTGGTAGTACCTGGTGTTTGGAGGTGATGCCATAGTCCCAGTAGTAGTAGTAGTAGTTGCAGTAGTAGTAGTGGTAGTACCTGGTGTTTGGAGGTGATGCCGTAGTCGCAGTACTAGTAGTAGTAGTTGCAGTAGTAAAACTGGTAGTACTGGTAGTACCTGATGTTTGGAAGTGATGCCGTAGTCGCAGTAGTAGTAGTAGTAGTTGTAGTAGTAGTATTTCTAGTACTGGTAGTACCTGGTGTTTGTAGGTGATGCCGTGGTCGCAGTAGTAGTAGTATTTGCAGTAGTAGTACTGGTAGTACTGGTAGTACCTGGTGTTTGGAGGTGATGCCATAGTCGCAGTAGTAGTAGTAGTAGTAGTAGTAGTCGTTGCAGTAGTAGTACTGGTAGTACCTGGTGTTTGGAGGTGATGCCGTAATCGCAAGTAGTAGTAGTAGTTGCAATAGTATTTGTAGTACTGGTAGTACCTGGTGTTTGGAGGTGATGCCGTAGTCGCAGTACTAGTAGTAGTAGTCGCAGGAGTAGTACTAGTAGTACTGGTAGTACGTGGTGTTTGGAGGTGATGCCATAGTCGCAGTAGAAGTAGTATTTGCAATAGTATTTGTTGTACTGGCAGTACCTGGTGTTTGGAGGTGATGCCATAATCGAAGAAGTAGTAGTAGTTGCAGTATTATTAGTAGTACTGGTAGTACCTGTTGTTTGGAGGTGATGCCGTAGTCACAGTAGTAGTAGAAGTTGTAGTAGTAGTACTGGTAGTACTGGTAGCACCTGATGTTTGGAGGTGATGCCGTAGTCGCAGTAGTAGTAGTAGTTGCAGTAGTAGTACTGGTAGTACTGGTAGTACCTGGTGTTTGGAGGTGATGCCGTAGTCACAGTAGTAGTAGTAGTTGTAGTAGTAGTATTTGTAATACTGGTAGTACCTGGTGTTTGGAGGTGATGCCGTGGTCGCAGTAGTAGTAGTAGTTGCAGTAGTAGTACTGGTAGTACTGGTAGTACCTGGTGTTTGGAGGTGATGCCGTAGTCACAGTAGTAGTAGAAGTTGCAGCAGTAGTACGGGTAGTACTGGTAGTACCTGGCGTTTGGAGGTGATGCTGTAGTCGCAGTAGTAGTAGTAGTAGTAGTTCCAGTAGTAGTATTTGTAGCACTGGTAGTACCTAGTGTTTGTAGGTGATGCCGTAGTCGCAGTAGTAGTAGTAGTAGTAATTGCAGTAGTAGTACTGGTAGTATTCGCAGTACCTGGTGTTTGGAGGTGATGCCATAGTCGTAATAGCAGTAGTAGTAATTGCAGTAGTAGTACTGGTAGTACTGGTAGTACCTGATGTTTGGAGGTGATGCCGTAGTCGAGGTAGTAGTAGTAGTAGTTGCAGTAATTGCAGCAGTAGTATTTGTAGTACTGGTAGTACCTGGTGTTTGGAGGTGATGCCGTAATCGCAGTAGTAGTAGTAGTTGCAGCAGTAGTACTTGTAGTACTGGTAATAACTGGTGTTTGGAGCTGATGCCGTAGTCGCAGTAGTAGTAGTAGTAGTTGCAGTAGTATTTGTAATACAGGTAGTACCTGGTGTTTGGAGGTGATGCCGTACTCGCAAGTAGTAGTAGTAGTTGCAGTAGTACTGGTAGTACTGGTAGTACGTGGTGTTTGGAGGTGATGCCATAGTCGCAGTAGAAGTAGTAGTTGCAATAGTATTTGTTGTACTGGCAGTGCCTGGTGTTTGGAGGTGATGCCATACTTGCAGTAGTAGTAGTAGTTGCAGTATTAGTAGTAGTACTGGTAGTACCTGTTGTTTGGAGGTGGTGCCGTAGTCGCAGTACTAGTAGTAGTAGTTGCAGTAGTAGTACTGGTAGTACTGGTAGTACGTGGTGTTTGGAGGTGATGCCGTTGTCGCAGTAGTAGTAGTAGTAGTTGCAGTAGTAGAACTGGTAGTAGTGGTAGTACCTGATGTTTGGAGGTGATGCCGTAGTCACAGTAGTAGTAGTAGTTGCAGTAGTAGAAGTGGTAGTACTGGTAGTACCTGGTGTTTGGAGGTGATGCCATAGTCGCAGTCGTAGTAGTAGTTGCAGTAGTAGTACTGGTAGTACCTGATGTTTGGGGGTGATGCCGTAGTCGCAGTAGTAGTAATAGTAGTTGCAGTAGTAATATTTGTATTACTGGTAGTACCTGGTGTTTGGAGGTCATGCCGTGGTCGCAGGAGTAGTAGTAGTTGCAGTAGTAGAAGTGGTAGTACTGGTAGTACCTGGTGTTTGGAGGTGATGCCATAGTCGCAGTCGTAGTAGTAGTTGCAGTAGTAGTACTGGTAGTACCTGATGTTTGGGGGTGATGCCGTAGTCGCAGTAGTAGTAATAGTAGTTGCAGTAGTAGTATTTGTAGTACTGGTAGTACCTGGTGTTTGGAGGTGATGCCATAGTCACATTTGTAGTAGTAGTTGCAGTAGTATTTGTAGTACTGGTAGTACCTGGTGTTTGGAGGTGATGCCATAGTCGCAGTACTAGTAATAGTAGTTGCAGTAGTAGTACTGGTAGTACTGTTAGTACCTGGCGTTTGGAGGTGATGCCATAGTGGCAGTAGCAGTTGCAGTAGTATTAGTAGTACTGGTAGTACCTGGTGTTTGGAGGTGATGCCATAGTCGCAGTAGTAGTAGTAGTAGTAGTAGTAGTAGTAGTTGCAGCAGTAGTACTGGTAGTACGTGGTGTTTGCAGGCGATGCCGTAGTCGCAGTAGTAGTAGTAGTAGTTGCAGTAGTAGAACTGATAGTACTGGTAGTACCTGGTGTTTGGAGGTGATGCCGTAGTCACGGTAGTAGTAGTAGTTGCAGTTTTAGTACTGGTAGTACTGGTAGTACCTGTTTGGAGGTGATGCCATAGTCACAGTAGTAGTAGTTGCAGTAATAGTACTGGTAGTACCTGGTGTTTGGAGGTGATCCCGTAGTCGCAGTAGTAGTATTAGTTGCAGTAGTATTTGTAGTACTGGTAGTACCTGGTGTTTGGAGATGATGCCATAGTCGCAGGAGTAGTAGTAGTTGCAGTTGTAGTACTGATAGTACTGGTAGTACCTGGTGTTTCGAGGTGATGCCATCGTCACAGAAGTAGTTGTAGTAGTAGTACCGGTAGTACTGGTAGTACCTGGTGTTTGGAGGTGATGCCATAGTCGCAGTAGTAGTAGTTGCAGTAGTAGTACTGGTAGTACCTGGTGTTTAGAGGTGATGCCGTAGTCGCAGTAGTAGTATTAGTTGCAGTAGTATTTGTAGTACTGGTAGTACCTGGTGTTTGGAGATGATGCCATAATCGCAGGAGTAGTAGTAGGTGCAGTAGTAGTACTGGTAGTACTTGGTGTTTGAAGGTGATGTCGTAGTCGCAGTAGTAGGTAGTAGTTGCAGTAGTATTTGTAGTACTGGTAGTACCTGGTGTTTGGAGGTGATGCCGTACAGCCCGTTGAGGTTGGCTTCGTGGCAGTTCTTGTACCACCAACCTCCTCGGTAGGACATGGCGCAGCGCGTGATCAGTGACGCCGGGTCCCGGTCTTTGGTCGAGAAGATGCGGTTATTATGGTACGACATCGAATCTCCTGAGAAACAAAAACACGTTAGATGCCAGATGCCCGTCCTCCTGTAACCCTGTGTGCCAGATGCCCTCCCGTCCTCCTGTAACCCTGTGTGCCAGATGCCCTCCCGTCCTCCTGTAACCCTGTGTGCCAGATGCCCTCCCGTCCTCCTGTAACCCTGTGTGCCAGAAACCCTCTGGCATTTTGATTGTTTTAAATGTTTAATGATGAATTGGATAGTGGTTATTAAAGGAGACACTGTTAATGATGAAATGTTGTTGTTAGAGATGGTCTGATGTTTTTATGTTTTTTGTGCATGGTCCTTGTTGTAGTTGTTGTAGTAGTGGTAGTAATAGTAGTAGTAGTAATACATGACATGAATTTCTCCATAAGAAAAACCTAATCTCACCCGCTGTACCGCTGTACCCGGCCACTGTGAGGCGGTAGTTCTTCTTGGCCACTTCAAATGTGGAGTACTGGGCAAAGACAGAGTCCTGTCTGTCCCTCAGGTCCACTCGCAGGGTCATTCTGCCCCTAGTCGTCAGAGTGTGCAGGGTTTCCAGACCTGGAGATAAGAGGCCATGGTTATCCGAGCAACATAGTATGAGTGAACAAAACTGCACAATTTGGAAAAAAGTGATTTCTCTGACAAGTATTGCAATTGTGAGTAAGACTGAAACCTGAACTTTAAACTAACTAACACAAACCCCCCCCACAAACCATTGCAAAGAAAATATAACAATTGATTGAAAAAAATAAAATAAATCAGCATGTTTAGGAGGTGGTGAGACAAAATTGGAAGGGCATCTGGTGTAAACAAGTTCAAATGACATTCTACATTCCTGCATTGGAGCAGTGAACAATAAAGTGTATTATTTATGACCCTGTGTTTTGTTTCGCATAAACAGAAGTGACATACACGCACAAGTATTCCTCAAAACATCTGCTGTCTGATGTGAGGGCGAGGCCACAGTCTGAGGAGATACAGGGAATACTACATGCAGTACTAACCACAAAGTACCAGAGGGGCAAAGTCGTGAAAAACAGTAACAATACTTCAAAATCGTATTACACAACTAAAAGTAAGAGTAACTGTCAGGATGTAAGAAACGATTTATGATTTCAAGTGATTGTAAGTTGAAGGACCAAACATTAAATAAGTCAGTGAATATATTAGGAAAGACACTTCCCCCATAATGCCTAGTGTAGTATGGTGTGTGTGTGTGTGTGAGTGATGGTGGTGGTCAGAGGGGCTGATTGTGCAGATTAGCAGCCTCACTTCCGGTCTGTCCCAGGGCAGCTGTGGCTACAGTGGTAGTTTAGCACGACAAATATGAATGAAGAATGCACCAAACTGTGACTTTGAGCATCTGCAAAAGAGCTATAAAAGACTAATCGAGTATTATTATTAACAGTATTATTATTATTATTATTATTATTATTATTATTATTACCCATAGGGGCTGTGGCACAGTGCCCAGAGGTAGAACTATACGTTGAACACGTCTTCCTCACTCATGGTCCGAAAAACTTCCCATAAAGCACTGTGGCCAAGTATATATCTAGTGTGTCGCGCACAGCGCACCTCCTCTTGTACGGGGTGGACACCGCGCGTGGATCGTGTCTTGTCGCGTACGCTGCGTGGACCGCGCTTCCTCCTGTGCGCCTTTAAACCAGAACTAACACCAGGACTAAGCCAGGTCTAAACCGGATCTAAAACCAGAACTAAACAATCATTAAATCAGGATTTAAACCAGGACTACAACCAGGTCTAAACCAGGACTAAAACCAGGTCTAAAACAGGTCTAAACCAGGTCTAAAACCAGGTCTAAAACCAGGTCTAAAACAAAACAAGAATTTGCAGGAGGTGGTTGCTACATTTATTAGTTTTAAAAAGCACGACAATATCAAGTAATCCAAAGTATTCAGATTATGTTACTCACTTAAGTAATGTAATGGATTACGTTATAAACTACATTTTGGGGTATGTAATCTGTAATCTGTAGGGAATACAGTTTAAAGTAACCTTCCCAACACTGTCAACAGAATTATCAAATGTGTCACAATGAAACGGAATTCAAAACTTCTGAAGCGGAAAATCATTGGCCCTAAATATGGTGCACAAGTTGAATTGAGACGTTTGAATATGTCACATGTAAATCGTTAGATCCTACAAGTTATTTTCTGTTTATTTGCTGGGCTGATGTAGTCAGACTAGAACCCTCCGTCCATCTGCTCCTGATCCGGCTTGTGGGTAATCTCTTTTGCGCAGGCTCAGGTGCTGGTCGTGTGCAGCTCTGTGGCTCTGTAAACAGAACTGAGCTCCTCCCTCCAGACTCGCACTCGCGCGGTGCCCTAATGTAAGTGAATGAGGCGACTATTTTATTTTCAATTTCAAATCTAGGCACAGGCATTTTCATACATGAAAACCTGTATGCTTCGACCGATTAAAAAAAATAATAAAAACATTCCCCAGCAGTTGCCAGGGTAGTTGCCAGGGCAACCAAAGCAACCCCCTCTCTGCACGTCCCTGGTGAAAAGTAGAAATATTTTAAAAAGTTAAACAAATAACTGAGTAAATGTGAGTGGTACCTGCTCTGCACACCCACACAGAGCAACTGAGGCACTCTCCTCCACTAAACAGTTTAAACAGGACTCTGACCAAAACACATGAAAACTGGAGCCAGGGCTCAGCAAAATATTTGAGCTGTCTCAGAGGAGCAGAGTGTTAAAGTCCTGCAGGAAACAACTTCAGGAGCCAAAGCATCCAGAAGCCAACAGGAGCTGAGGGGCTGAGGGGGTGAGGGGTGAGGGATCAGTGTCCCCACGTCTACACCGTCTCACATTTTAATAAGACGCTGGAAATCCCCCGCTGTGCTCCAAAGTCCTATTACACAACATCAGCAATTCCAGGCCTGAAGTCATCCAAATGTTTCTAGTGAAGGTGCGTGGAGTTTAAAAACACAGTGGGGGCTTTCTGTATGACATGACATGGCATGACAACACGAGGTGGAACGGAGTGTTTCCTGTTTGAGAAAAGAAAAGGGCCTAAATCTGCAGGGTTTGTGTGTTAAACATGTGTGAATGAAACAAAACACAACTTCAGATATGCTTTTGATGAAGGAATATTATAACAGAGGTCAAAAGATACAGCCTTTCCGAGGCATATTTACACAACAGACAGCTGCATGTTGGGGAGGACTAATGGACTCGGAGATATATTACCTGTGGTGTAACCCAGCGCTCAGTAAGTATCCAGATGTTTTGCAATAGTCTATGTTGCTAAGATATTTGTGTGGGAAAAACAAATTTAAAAACAATGATTGCACCACTCTATAAAGTAGCTTTAATAAGTGAGATTGGGCTGTGAGGGCCACATCCTGCACAGAGGAGGGACAGAGTATGGGCACAGGCCGGGCACAGGGTGGGCACAGGCTGGGCACAGGCCGGGCACAGGCTTTTATAGAGGTGGCTGCTGTGATGAGATTTTCACTCTTGGCAACAGGTTTGGGCAGATACCATCATGGGGTTGACAAAGAGTTATTGTGACAGAGGATCCTACATATTCCTCTTTTAAATAAGCAACTTAAAGTGCTTATGACAGCTAAGATGACTCATTTCCCTAAAACACTGTTAACATTGTCAAATTGAGTTTTTTCAAATGTTTATTTTCTGGTGAAGTTTATGATTTTACTTCCTGCTTGGAACAGGCAGCAGATGGCATATGTAGAGGAAATTATATAACTGTTACTATGCAACCATAGTATTAACAAGGGCTAAAACATCTATTTGACACAGTAGTTATGATTAGTTATTACAAACACCTTTATTTTATTTCATTTAAACTGTCAGAAAGACGTTTTCATGTTGATGACATAGGCAGAGGGATTCTGCTCTACAACATATCTGCTTCCCATGTTCAACCAGGTAATAAAATAAGTAATTAAATTTCACCAAAATTACAAAACTGGAAAAAATCAAGAATTTTGGTAAAATCTTAAATCTAACAATGAGAAATAAGTCAAACCTGGCATATGCACTTTACCAACAGAATCGGGAACGTTCTTCTGTATTTTTACATTTTATGATCAGTATTGGCAAATATCAGTTATTGGTCACAGCAGTGAGACAAATATAACAAATATAACTAATATATATTGCATCATCTCAAACATCCATATCAGAAACTCCCTGATTTCAGAGCATATGTGTGAAGACAGCAGAATGACCAAGTAAAAACTGTCTGACCGAGCCAGAACTCCCCGGTGGGGTCTCCGAAGCCGTGGACGTAGTCTTTCCATGTCCTGAAGAAGTTCACAGAGCCGTCTTTCCTCCTCTGAAACACCTGCAGGGTCACACCACACGCAGAACACTCAAAAACTATCACAGAACATTTTAACAAAGGGTTTAAAAGATGTCAACTGAACACCTGCAGGGTCACACCACACAGAACACTCACAGGGTTCCTACAGGTTTCTTCAAGTTAAATTTAAGACCATTTATATAAAACCTTTATACCTATTTCACTGCCTATTTCATAGACCTATCAGCAAAGAAAAACTAAATTCTTGAATTTGTGTTAATTTATTTTCCAAACAAATGTGAAAATGTGGAATGTGAAAGGGATGATGGAAGAATGATGTAACCTGATTGTGGCAGCAGTGAGTGCTCACGCTACACCACAGCACAAACACAGACCAGCAGCCAAACCGAGATGTTCAGCAGACCATAAAAAAGTTTGACTAAAGTCCGCCACACACTACAGATGCTGAGATTTTCTTTGATTTTACACGTTTCTGCTGTGCTTGTTTCTTGTGGTGATCTTCAGTGACGTGTTCGAAGTACTTTGACCGGGGCTATGTTATGTTCTCAGTTATTGGTTCTGCCACTTTTTATTTAAGCTACATTATTTATCCAAATAATGGTGGCTGACAAATTAAACTTTGGAGGAGAAGGTATTATTTCCAAATGCATACATTCAATGCTTTTAAATGGACAGTTTGGAATTTTGTACATAGGCCCTGATTTCCTCGTGAGCTGGAGTGTTGGAAACGAGTGGAGACACTTTTTTAAATCTTCCATACAGTCCTTGTATTTGGAGAGGTTGCTGGTGTTAGGCTAGTGCATGTCAATGGCCATAGTTGTCCATAGTTGTCTTACCCACTCCACAGTGCACCCGAGGCAAAACTATTAGAACTCCAGACTGTCCATGTGAATGTCTGTGTCCAGAGAAAGAAAAATAAAACCAATCGCATTTAAAGGATTTATGTCTGAGCAGCAGTAGCGAGTTGTACTTCCTGACAGAAAGTTTGGCAGCGGCGGACTGATATATGAGAAAATAGTCCCTCAACATGCGAAGATTCATGCGATGCAATGTTAATTTTATTTCATACATTATTCTGTGGACACAGACGTTCACATGGACAGTGTGGACTTCTTATAGTTTTCCTCGGGTGCTCTGTGGTGAGACTGTTTTTAGTGGCAGGACAACTATGGCCATTGACATGCACTAGCCTAGCACCAGCAACCTCTCCAAATACAAGGACTGAGTGGAATATTAAGTGTCTCCACACGTCTCCAACACTCACGAGGAAATGAGGCACTATGTCCAAAATTCCGAACTGTCCCTTTAAGACTTTTTACAACACAGCGGGAACCCTGCTCTCAAAAACTATCACAAAACATGATAACAAAAGGGTTAAAAAGATGTCAACTGGACACCGGCAGGGTCACTGGAGAATTCTTAAAGGGGCACATTTGAAGCTAAAGTCAATTGCTAGAGGGGGTCAAATACTGTCAGAAGCCAAAAAACGTCAGAGATCAGTGTTGCCTCGGCAGAGATCTCGCTGTGGCAGTGAGTCTGTCAAGGCAACGAACTAGTGTAGTGATGGGGGCAAGTTCTTAACTTCCACGTAAAACACCAATTTGCTTCATACTGAAGAAGCTTAACACCACTTTAACCCATCTTACAACAGCCACGATTCTAACAAACAAAAAGCTCTGCCTGGCTCACTCATTAGTGTCTGGAAACGTTAGAAAACACCTTTATAAGCTGCCTTACACTTACCTCTGTTGATTTCCCACTGCACATGCCAAAGGCCAAAAGACTCGATTGCCGATGTCGTTTCTAATCCCATTTATTCATGAGTGAATTATATTTTTTGATATAAGCTAAAAAATACATTCCCGACCATTTTCTTTCAACAACTTTCAGTTTCTCTTCTTCACCGTCAGTAGTCGATCTTCACTTGTTACTTCTGGCGGCTCGAGCCTCTCACCACCACTGGAGTCGACAATCGAGTCTTTTGGGCTTTGGCATGTGCAGTGGGAAATCAACAGAGGAAAAGCTAAGGCTACTCATAAAGTTGTTTTCTAACGTTTCCAGACACTAATGAGTGAGCCAGGCAGAGCGTTTTGTTTGTTAGACTCGTGGCTGTTGTAAGATGGGTTAAAGTGGTGTTAAGCTTCTTCAGTCTGAAGCAAATTGGTGTTTTATGTATTTAAGAACTTGGCCAATTCACTACACTAGTTTGTTACCTTGACAGATTCACTGCCACAGCGAGATCTCCGTCTAGGCAATACTGATCTGTGCCGTTTTTTAGCTTCTGACAGTATTCAACCACATCTAGCAATGGACTTTAGCTTCAAACGTGCCAGAATTCAACTTTAAAGACCACTACCAATCATCATAAGACATCAAGAGGTATCAACAGGACAAGATTATTCATCTTTGTGTGCCGCCCTCCTTACCCGAGCATGTGTCTTCTGTCTGTGTGCACTAGTGTGTGTGTTATTTCTTATTGTGTACATTGTCGTTATGGCTGTTAGTGTCTGTTTGTATTCTCACTGCATTTTAATTCCCACTGCCTGTTATATACAACTGTAATATTTGTATAATTCTTATTGTTGTGTTTTTAGGGTGCCCATGTTTACTGTCTGTCCAGGGACTACAGATGAAAAATAGCCTCTGGTTAATTTTGGTACATTTACAGAAACGCTGATTAATGTACACTGTCCCTGCTGGAATCACTGGACGTCATAACACTGGGTTACAAAGAGGTCAACTGTACACCTGCAGGATCACACAGGACAGCATTCAAAAACACATAAGAAAAGGACGCCAACAGGTCATAAACAAAAAGTTTCATTGTGGAGTTACATTTGTAAAGCGTGTGTGAATTGTGAACTGTTTATGACGTATAAAAAGACAGCGTAACATACAAAGTAGTGGTTCAGTCTAAAAACTTGAGAAACTGGGAAGCTTTCTTTGTTTTTGATGAGACCTTTGGATATTGTTTTGAAGTGCTGTCATTTTCAATCTGAAATTACCAGACGGAGGGGCTGGAGTTTGTACTGCCCTGAGCCATGTTTGCGCACGTGTGTGTACCTGCAGCTGTTAAACTGAACTGGACTTTTCCTGTTTGTCAGAAGAGCTGTGAGAAGCGCTTTGTGCAACTGTGGCAGGGAAAGATGTCTGTGCTGGTTCTGCTTTTGGACTTGGTACTTAGATCTATAGAACTAGCTTTTGGAGTCATTGATGTGACTGACTAAATACACACTATGGTAATCAGGTTTGGTTTGTCTAATCAAGTCATGATATTATTGGAAGTCCCACCTTTTCCACAGTAGCTTCAAAAGAACTGATCATGACTTCAGAGCATTCCACATGGCATTCACATTTCAAGCAAACAAATTTAGCTGAGGTGAAATAAACTTTAAAATCCTGTTACCGTCCACCCCCCTCCATCAGTCTCCATGTCACACCATACGCTCAGTTCTGCCCCCTGTCGCCCCAGAGGGAAAATGTCCACCAGACCGGAGACTCTGAGACCATTCAGCTGTTCCTGAGAGCAGTCCGAGGGGAAGGGGAACCGCAGGGAGCCTGGGAAGACAAAACAATCAAACTTACAGATGTGTCACATTCATTTTGTCATCTTATGTACATTAAAGATGAACTCGTTTGAAGCTAATGTCCATGGTTAGAGGTGGTGGAATTCTGTCAGAAGCCAAAAAACGGCACAGATCAGTGTTGCCTCGGCGGAGATCTCACTGTGGCAGTGAGTCTGTCAAGGCAATAAACTAGTGTAGTGAATTGGCCAAGTTCTTAAAAACATAAAACACCAATTTGCTTCAGACTGAAGAAGCTTAACACCACTTTAATCCATTTTACAACAGCCACGAGTCTAACAAACAAACCTCTCTGCCTGGCTCACTCATTAGTGTCTGGAAATGTTAGAAAACAACTTTATAAGCAGCCTTAGCCTTACCTTTGTCGATTTGCACATGCAAAAGCCCAAAAGACATTTCTAATCCCATTTATTCTATTTGAGAATTTGTAAGTGAATTCTATTTATTGAAAAACGCTTAAAAAATACATTCCCGAACCATTTTCTTTCAGCAACTTTCAGTTTCTCTTCTTCACAGTCAGTAGTCAATCCTCACATGTTGCTTCTGGCAACTCGAGCCTCTCGTCGCCACTGGAGTCGGCAGTCGAGTAGTTTGGGCTTTCGCATGCGCAGTGGAAGTTAAGTAACTTGCCCCTTCACTACACTAGTTTGTTGCCTTGACAGACTCACTACCACAGTGAGATCTCTGCCGAGGCAACACTGATCTGTGCTGTTTTTTGGCTTCTGACAGAATTCAGACCTCAGAACACCTCAGAACCCAAGAAGTTAATGTTAATCAAACCTGTTGGTAACGCGAGTGGGAGAGACCTCAGAGAAAGAGAACGCTGACTGGTCTGTTCTTCATGTTCAGTTTGTTTGTTGATTTACAGACAAAATAGTGAAACAACAACTTCAACATTATGTACAGTAGGTGAAAACAAACATTTTAAGACCATAATGATGAGCCTGACAGCAGCAGTTACAGACAGAGAGGTGACGTTTTTTCAATACAAAGTGAATTAGAATCACACTCATGCAGTTTGCAGGTTAGTTATGTCGGTTTATACAGTAGTAGAACATTCTGTGTGATCTGGAGTTACCCGTGGTGAATGTGGTCAGCAGAACTTCTCCTCCTCCGCCCTGAGCCTGCAGCTGCACAGAATACTCTGCCCCCGGGAACAGCTTCGTCAGGTTTAACTGGGTGACCCTCGGAGCCACCAACACCTCCTGTACACAACAGCACAAACAGACACATCACTTGGGACAGTTTCTGAAGTCTGGACTATTCAAACTAAATGATTTCATAGTTTCATGGACATTATCCATTATGCACACAGGAAAACGTTATTTGTTGCCTTGTGGTCTGCAAAATCCTTTTACTGTGAAGGAAATTCCATGTTAAACTGTCCATTGTCAAACCTACACTTAAACATGGATTTTATATGCTAAAGGTGGTCCAATTTAAGCAAAAAATGTAAACGAGAAAAGATAAGATTGTATGTAAAAAAATAAAATGAATACAATAAAACAATATCTAAAGAACTGTGTCTTAGTAATAAAATACAATTCAATGATATCAACCCATATTCACTCCGATGGATTCCTGTTTTCATAATAAGTTCTTTTACTGGTTGTGTAATTGGATAAAAATGACCAGGGACTATGAAAACAGGGGTTGATCTGCAAAATAAGTGGTTCAAGATTACTCAAACAGCATAAATCACTCCAAATCCAGTTCTGAGAGGGGAAATGATGAGGGGAAATGACTATAACAAGGTGAAAAGCTCAGAAAAGTCGATTTTGCATAATAGGTCTGCTTTAACAGGGGAAAAAACAGTATCTAGGTACGTTAAAATGACTTAAATTAAGAATATTCGACTTTATTTGAGTAGATTCATCTTGACAAGTAAAATGATCTACCAATGGAATAAGTGTTTTCCTAAATTCAAGCAAGATTCAATTTTGTTTCATATTTTAAGTGCAAAAAGTCTTATTCCACTGACAGATAATTTTACGTATCAAGTGAAATTGACTGAAATCATGATCAAACTTTTTTTTAGTCATCTTAACTTGACTAGATTTTGTTTTGTGCAGTAAAGGAAATAGACAGGCCTCCCACAAGCAAAGTTACATAGTGCACCTTTAAATGAATAACACTAATCATTAATCAAACCATTTATGCTGCACCTTTTTCTGTCCCTCCGTCTCATAGATCAGTTTGTAGCCAGTCACGGGTTTGGACGGTGGTTTCCATGACAGCGTGGCGGTACGGGGCATCACATTTGTTGCTCTGAGGTCTCCGGTTCCATCCGGTCCTGAAGCTGAGAGTGAAAACAGTTGATTCAGACAGAGACCACATGGGTTTATCCACAGAGAGAACTGTCTGTGGGATCCTCAGTCGTCCAGGTGTGGTCCGGCCCACAGAACTGAACGTTTCTGTTGCTATGGATGTGACAGCTCCAGTCAAATGAAGCCAGTCGAGGGTAGTGTGTCCATTTATATTTATAGTCTATGATCTGGACGATGGAGGAATTCCACAGACATCTTTCAAACAACTATGGGAAAGCCACCCTCAGACGGGAGCGGGAAGGCAATCCCAGGAAAGTAGCAAAAAAGAGGAATTACTTGTGCTTCAGCTTTAGACGTCGGCAGAAATAGGGCCCGACCGATATGGATTTTGTTGCGGCCGACATGATACAGATAAAATGGGAGTTGGAGCTGCCAATAGCCAATATAATCACCGATATATTTATGACATAAAAATTCACTGTAAATCCTCAGTTGTTTATAAAACTCAGGTTTGGCCCTATTGGATTTTCAATTGGGTTTATTTAGGCAACATTTATAGTTATTCTGCCTCTTTACGTCATATTTAAAGACAGTAGGTCGACCTAATGGCATTTTTGTATGATATTCTAACCAGTAAAGAAAGTACTGTAAGTAAACTACCGCTATTAGCTTTTAGCAGTAAATGCATGTTAATTAATGATATGCTAAATGCTGATAATTCACACTTCTATTCACACTTCTATTCACAGCTCATTTACATATCAGTGCGTGTCCAGTAACAAATATACAGTCATAGTCACTTTACAGTCGCTAAGAGAAGAGAAAACAGCGTTTTTATGTGTGGGAGCTACAGCAGCTAATCGCTAACCAATGAGAAAGAACCAAAACGAGCTTCAAAACTGACACATTTCCAACACTCAGCTTCACGCAGGCTCCTCTCAGATCACAAGTCTGCACAGACACATACAAATGACTCCACAGATAAATACTGATGCGGCGCCTCATATTTGGACATTTATCTGTCTGTAAATTGGATTAAATGGGCATATATAGAGAGTCTGAGGCTTTATAACAAGTAAAACATGTCCACGTGGACTATCGGCCCATATCGGCAAGATTTAGGCCTATAGCCGATATGTTTCCAAGTGCCCGTATCAGCTGATAATATCGGCCAACCGATATATCGGTTGGGCCCTATATAAAAATATTTGCTACATGGAACAAGGGCACAGAACAAGGGCACAGGACATAGAGCAGCTACTTTAACTCAGTGTTACCTTAGGAAGATACTTTGAATTGAATCTTTAGAATTTTACTAAATGTATAACTTATCTGGTGCAGTGTCAAGGTCGGCCCGTCTGACCTGTGGTGGTGAAACTGGTGCTGGTCTCTTTGCTCTTCCGGGTGTCCAGTTCACTGCTGATGGTGACAGTGTAGGTGGTGGAGGGCTGCAGACCTTTCAGCTGTTCTTCTGCTGTGTTTCCAGAAACTGTGACTCTCACCTCGGAGTCTGAACACAACGTACAACACTGTCCACTCAGCTGCTCAATGCAATTCAGAAAAAAATCTGTACTGTAAGGTTGTTTCTTCATCACAAACAGAGCCGTAGTTGTGTTTTGTTTCATTCACAACCCCCCGTTACACCTTGTGATGACATTAAGTGGTAATACAGAGCATTTTGCGCTTTGGAGATGTAGACAGTCTAACAATAAAGAGTTACTCAAACAAATGAGGTAACAACATAAGAACACTCCTTAAAGCTCACAAGAGAACAGTCAAGACAAGAACATTAGTACACAAACCTGTGCCTGACCCATAGACAATGGTGTACTTCTCCACAGTGGCCAGTGCGGGGCGCCACAGCAGCAGAGCCCCAGAGTCTGTGACGTTCACTGCCCTGAGGTCTGTGGGAGGATCCGGCACTGCACAGACATGTTCAGGTTCATTACATATGTAAGTATAAACTGCAGCAGCTTTAGAACCACTGTAGGATTTTTACAACTTTAGGGTTCGTTTAGTTTAGGGTTTGAAATGTATCTGTGTGTGCATTGCCTCTTCGTGGTAACACATGAACGCACTCACAGGTGTGGAAGGTTCTGGAGATGGAGTCGCTCTCGTCCAGCCCGAGCACCGACAGAACGCTGACCTCATACGTGGAGCCGGGAGAGAGACGAGTCAGGTCTATGGAGGAGTTTCCCTGGTCCAGAGACACGGAGAATGGCTCTCCTGCACCAACAAGAGAAGCAGGTGAATCCTCTCCTCCATCTGAACCTCTCCTCCTCCTCTCCTCTCTGTATAGTTTCCCCTTACCCTCCTCCTCCCCGTCTCCTCCTTCTCTCCTCACACTGTCTCCTTGTCCTCTCCTGTCTCCTCCTTATCCTCTCCTCATCTCCTCCTTCTCTCTTTCTCCTCTCCTCACCCTGTCTCCTTCTTCTCTCCTTCTCCTCTCGTCTCCTACTTCTCTCCTTATCCCCACCTCGTCTCCTCCTCCTCCTGCTCTCCTTATCCTCTTCTCATTTTCTCCTTCTCTCCTCCTCCTCTCCTTTCCTCCTCCCCTCCTCCTCTCCTCCTCCCTCCTCCTCTCCTATTTCCTCCTTCTCTCCTCCTCTCCTATCTCCTCCTTCTCTTCTCTCCCTGTCTCCTTGTCCTCTCCTGTCTCCTCCTTCTCTCCTTATCCTCTCCCTATCTCCTCCTTCTGTCCTCCTCCTCTCCTCACTCTGTCTCCTCCTCATCTCCTCCTCCTCTCCTCAACCTGTCTCCTCCTCATCTCCTTCTCTCCTCACCCTGTCTCCTCCTTCTCTTATCCTCTCATCTCCTCTTTCTCTCCTCTTCTATCTCCTCCTTCTCTCCTCTCCCTGTCTCCTCCCCTCCTCACCTTGTCTCCCCCTCCTCTCCTGTCTCCTCCTTCTCATCTTTTCCTCTCTTTGTCTCCTCCTTCTCTCCTCCTCTCCTATCTCCTCCTTCTCTCCTCCTCTCCTATCTCCTCCTTCTCTCCTCTCCCTGTCTCCTCCTCTCCTCACCTCACCCTGTCTCCTCTTCTCCTGTCTCCTCCTTCTCTTCTCCTCTTCTCCCTGTCTCCTCCTTCTCTCCTTTCCTCTTCCTATCTCCTCCTGTCTCCACCTCGTTTCCCCATCCTCTCTTCCTCTTCTTTGTATAGTTTTTTACCTTCTTCTGTGGGGGTGTGTGCCACTTTAAGCCTCCCCTCTCCTCTCCTCCCCCTTCTCTCCTCTTCCTCTTCTCCTCTCCTCCTCCTCCTCTCCTCTCTGTACAGCATCTTACCCTCCTCTTTGTGGGTGTATGTCACTTTAAACCCAGACACTTTGGATTTGGGTTTGGTCCAGGAGACAGTGACGGAGTCCTCGGTCACGTGATCAAACACCAAGTCCGAGGGGGGCTCTGGACCTGGGGGAACATGCACCTTTATCCAGCAGCTCCAACACAAGACGCTGTAATGGGCCCGACAATAACGACCGAGGAACACAACTAGAATCTAATATTATACTTTTAAGAAACTGTATGGAAGATTTCAAGGTCCTATATTCCAAAAGCTTCAAAACGCTTGTGAGCTTTCAGCCGTTATAATGTTGTTACCTCCACAAAAACAGTCTGAGTTGTGTTTTGTTTCGTTCACACATGTTTGAGTAACTCTTTATTATTAGCCTTTCTATATCTCCAAAGCTCAAAACACTCCGTTCCACCTTGTGATGTCATGTTGCTTTCAGGTTAACAGCTCCTTTTACCTGAATTTCAGTAGAAATGGGCAATTCCAAAACTGAAATGATTCTAGTGAAGGTGTGTGGAGTTTAAAAACATAGCGGAGCACTTCCTGTATTAGCACATGACATCACAAGGTGGAACAGAGTGTTTTGTGTTTGAGGAAAGAACTCCTGAACATGCAGGGTTTGTGTGTTAAACATGTGTGAATGAAACAAAACAAGTATATTTTGATGAGGAAACAGCATTATAATGTAGATCGGAAAATAGAGTAATATGGATTTGAATTTGAATGACTATTGCAATGCTGATTTATTCTTATTTACAAAAGCATTGGACATGATGGACAAGTTGTTTATGTTATAATAGGCATTATTCACACTTATGGCACAAACCAGGAAGACGTTCAGAAACCTGCGATGACAACTTCCGGTGTAGTTCCCAACACTGGGCTCGACCGACTGTGATCAAACCCACTGAAGTAAATGTGATGGTTGGTAAAAATGAAGACTGCAGAAGTATGTGCTGTTTGGAATCATCTGGAATGTGGTGCCCTCATCTCTTCTAATCACATGTACCCAGTGCGCTTGAAGTTGTATGTCAGAGGGAAAATGAGGAAAACTGAGGTATGGTTGGAACTGTGCATTAGCCAAAGATAACGGAATGCTACAATGACATGGAGATGAAGAAAACTGGGACATTTTCAAATTTTTCTTACATTTTGTCATACAGCACTGCAGAAAACAGAGTCCGCCGGAAGTTGTCATCGCATCTTCCCAAACATTTTCGTGGTTTGTGATGTAAGCGTGAATAGAGTCTATTCTGTGTTTTTGTTCAAGATGATTCTCCACTGGGTTGCCAATTTTAATGTTTAAATGCAGTTGGTTTAAAACTAAAATGGCTCTCTCTGATCTGCCTAATCTGTTTATCTGGTAGATTTATACTCAATACAAAAGAGCTGGAGGTCAAGATTTTTTTTGTAGTTTTAGTTCTTGGTCAATTAACGTTTAACTACCAAGGTACAAATAGTTAACTGTTTATGCGCTCACCAACCAGAGGGTTAGAGACAGGGATAAAAATCTGATATAAACTATATTTTGGCCATTAAAATGCAAAACTCTGATCATTTTCTCCTCCCGGTGTGAAACGTTATTGTCAAGCCCTTGTGTAAATTTCAGATGAGTAAAAAGTAAAACACAAAACAGAAGAGAGGATTTTCACAGCTCTGGACAGACGATGATGCAGGACACTGATGATGAGGACACATGTAATATGGGAGTGTGTGTATATATGCACACACATATATACAGTATACATTTATACAACATGGACACTGAAGCGGAGACCTGCAGCACCAAAACACACTCACGGATGTTAGAAATGATCAGCCCTGAAAACAAAAACCGTCAAACATTAAAATGAAATAGTGCGATGGTCCAATGAGAGAAACTGTAGCCTCAGAATGTACAGTTTTCAAGAGCAGCTCAGATCTTGAGGTGAGATGAAGGCTTAAGACACGATTATATCAGCACAATTAGACAAATCGCACAGATGACAGTGTTTCCCCCGAAAGCTTAAAGATACACTGCAGAACATCTTTTTGGGGGGCATTCGCTATCTGCTTGGCTTTTAGGAAATTTCATGCCTCAAAAATGCATCGAAAAACATGTGTTCTTACTGTTAGCGAGTTCACTTTTTGCAGATCTAACTTGTCACTTTGCCTGGGAGTGTCACCTGCTTGTCTCCATGAAAATAGATCAGTTTGATACATTCTAGGTAAAGTAATAACACCTATTTGACCAGAAAGGTTACACAGAGATGCTTTAATAAATGATATGAAAATACTGCCCCCTACATGTTCATCCTGTCTACACCTGACTTTGTGCATCTACATTTGACCACATTTACTGCTTTAAAAATCGTGAAAAACAGAACTAGTTCATTTCAAAGAGTTTTCAGTGGTTCAACATTATTCGTCACTTACCTCCTGCATTCTGAGCACCCTAATTATTCACAAGAATGAGTTTATGGCTGATTTTCACAACTCTCACACAGAGACCAGAGTGGAGGTTTTGCTGTCACGGTAACACCCAGTGCACGCTGACTACAGGTGCAGTGCAGTTCCGAGATTTAGAAAGTCATTAAAATCAGTAGCACCCTGCCACACTGACCTCTGTGCAGGTGCGGGGGCAGGTAGTGCGCAGGTCTGCACAAAGAATTTGCAAGAAGACCACAGAGGTCTCTGATGTCAAGCTGACAAAATAACATGAGCAAAACAGGAAATCAGACTTGCAGAACTGACAGATCAGTGTATTTTCAGAATAAAATATTCCTGCACACTCCTGGTACTTCACTGATGTACTTACCCATTGTAGATAGCCACGGTATACAAAAGCAGGAGAAAGTGGTATCCAAAAGCAAGAGAAAGTGGTATCCAAAAGCACCATAAAGTGGTTTCCAAAAGTACCATAAAGTGATATCCAAAAGCACGAGAAAGTGGTTTCCAAAAGCACCATAAAGTGGCATCCAAAAGCACCATAAAGTGATATCCAAAAACACGAGAAAGTAGTATCCAAAAGCACAAGAAAGTGATAGTCAAAAGCACCATAAAGTGGTATCCAAAACCATGAGAAAGTGGTATCCAAAAGCACCATAAAGTGGTTTCCAAAAGCACCATAAAGTGGTATCCAAAAGCACCATAAAGTGGTATCCAAAAGCACCATAAAGTGATATCCAAAAACACGAGAAAGTGGTATCCAAAAGGACAAGAAAGTGATAGTCAAAAGCACCATAAATTGGTATCCAAGACCATGAGAAAGTGGTATCCAAAAGCACAAGAAAGTGCTAGCCAAAAGCACCATAAAGTGGTATCCAAAACCATGAGAAAGTGGTATCCAGAAGCACAAGAAAGTGGTATCCAGAAGCACGGGAAAGTGGTATCCAAAAGCATGAGAATGTGGTAGCCAAAAGCACAAGAAAGTAGTATCCACAAGCAAGAGACAGTGGTAGCCAAAATCACCATAAAGTGGTTTCCGAAAGCACCATAAAGTGGTATCCAAAAGCACGATGAAGTGGTATCCAAAAGCACGAGAAAGCAGTTTCCAAAAGCATGAGAAAGCGGTATCCAGAAGCACAAGAAAGTGGTATCCAAATGCACGGGAAAGTGGTGTCCAAATGCATGATAAAGCGGTTTCAAAAAGCAGGAGAAAATTGTTTCCAAAATCACAAGAAAGTGGTATCCAGAAGCACGAGAAATTGGTATCCAGAATCACAAGAAACTGATTTCCAAAAGCACGAGAAAGCTGTATCCAAATGCACGGGAAAGTGGTATCCAAAGGCGCTAAGTGGTCGTAGTGTGAAATGCCGCTGTGGTTTACCAACATGGCTTCTTGTGCATACTAATCTATCATGTGAACTCCTGACCGTAGCGTGAATCCCTGAGAATATGCTGTCTCAGAAGCACTGTTTCCACACTCTCCCCACAGCAGAAACCATAGTTAGTGGGACATACAAGTCACAATAAAACAGTACCGCACCTGCAGTCAGTGTACACCTGGGGTAAAGCTAACAACAACTAGCATTCTAACAGAGCACTTCCTGATTCACAGACAATAAAACAGACACAACACAGCAGACTTATTTTGACCTAAACAGCTACTCTACGTGCAATACCAACTCTAAGATGCGCAAAAGGAGCTGCTGAAATATTTTAAAGGGGGAAACACAGATACATGTATTTTATGAATGAAAAGCAGGATGTAGTTTGCTTACACAACATTCACATGAGTGGCAGAGTGGTTAGCTCTGCTGTACCTGTGCTTATGACCAGTTTGGAGAGCCGGGACAGAACGCCAGACCCTTTCCCCAGAACAGTGAACTTATAATTGGATTCAGGGAAGACCTCATCCAGGCTTTTTGGTTCTCTTGGATCTTCGGACTCTCCAGTTTTTCTTAAAGCATTGTCATTCTCCTGTTCATTGTTGCTCAGAGACTGTTTTTCTCCTTCCAAACCTTTTCCGTCACCTAAAAACGGCTTCTCTGCCACTAGCTTGGGCTTATCTGTAGAAGTTGGATTTATTTTGCCTGACAGAGGCAAAGAAGCATTGCCACGTCTTACAAAGAGAGTGGTTTTATTCCGAAACTGCAGCAAATTTGGTCGTAATCGTCGAATAACTGTCCGACTGGGTTCTCGTCTCTGATCTGTGGATGCACCTCTCTTTTTTGGTGAATCTAGTTTTTCATTTTGATTTTTAATCCCATGACCTTCTATGGAATCAGGGTCTTCTTGTTCTCTTGTTGGGACCACGCTTTTGATGGTCTTCTCTGGTTGAACTAAATTTGGTCGTAATTGTCGAATAACTGTCCGACTGGGTTCTCCTCTCTGAGCCGTGGATGTGCCTCCCTCTTTTGGTGAATCTAACTTTTCATTTTCATTTTGAATTCCATGACCTATGGAATCAGAGTCTTCTTGTCCTCTTGTTGCAACCACGTTTTTGATGCTCCTCTCTGGTTGATCTATATTTGGTTGTAATTGTCGAATAACAGTCCGACTTGGTCCTCCTGTCTGATCCGTGGATGCATCACCCTCTTTTGGTGAATCTGGCTTTTCATTTTTAGAAACATTTTTATTTCCATAATCTTCTTTGGATTCAGGGTCTTCTTGTCCCCTTGTTGGGACATTTTTGATGCTCCTCTCTGGTTGATTTATATTTGGTCGTAATTGTTGAAAAACTGTCCGACTGGGTCCTCTCTGATCCCTGGATGCACCTCCTTCTGTTGGTGAATCTAGTTTTTCATTTTCATTTTGAATCACATGACCTTCTATGGAATCAAGGTCTTCTTGTCCTCTTGTTGCAGCCACGCTTTTGATGCTCCTCTCTGGTTGATCTGTATTTGGTTGTAATTGTCGAATAACTGTCTGACTGGGTCCTGCTCTCTGATCCGTGGATGCATCACCCTCTTTTGGTAAATCTGGCTTTTCATTTTCAGAAACATTTTTATTTCCATAACCTTCTTTGGATTCAGGGTCTTCTTGGTCACTTATTGGGACCACATTTTTGATGCTCCTCTCTGGTTGATTTATATTTGGTCGTAATCGTCGAATAACTGTCTGATTGGGTCCTCTCTGATTTGTAGGTACACCTCCCTCTTTTGGTGAATCTACCTTTTCACTTTCAGAAACATTTTTATTTCCGTGACCTTTGGATTCAGGGTCTTCTTGTCCTCTTGTTGTGACCATGCTTTTGATGCTCCTCTCTGGTTGACCTATATTTGGTCGTAATCGTCGAATCACTGTCCGACTGGGTCCTCCTCTCTGATTCGTATGTACACCTCCCTCTTTTGGTGGATCTAGCTTTTCATTTTCAGAAACATTTTTAATTCCATGACCTTCTTTGGATTCAGAATCTTCTTGTGCTCTAGTTGCGACTACACCGTAGCCCCTCTCTGGTTGATCCGAACCACTGACACCTTCTTGAGCAGCAATATTACCTTGAAAACGCAGTGGTACCCTTCTTGTTGGCTGAACTCCTGGTTTGAATCGTCTTCTATACAGTACTGAACCAGAATTATTTTGCTTTCCATCAACTTCAGCAGGTTTTTGATCAGTTTTAGGTGAAACAATCGCATCTTGATTGACAGATTGATCAGAAGTCTTTGTCACTTGAATTTTTGTATCTGAATTTTGATTTTGCTCTTGGTCTGGATTATTTTGACTCATATCCTTCGCAGCCTTTTCATTGTCTAAATGTATACTCAAATCGTCTGCCTCCATGTTACTTAAACTACGATTTTCCACAATTTTTAGTTTATCTTGTGGAATTTTTGGATCATTCTCTTCTACTTTTACATTTTTGTCCATTTCATCATTTTTTATTTCAATTCTTTCTGTAAAAACTTCAATGTTGTCTTTGCCTAAATCTGTTTCCATTGTGTTTAAACCCTTCAGCTGTTCAGATTTATTAGTCTGACTCATGATTGTACTTTCTTCATTACCCGGTTCCTCTCTGTTGCTCGATATCTGTGGTTCAGTATTAATAATTCCTATTTTGTCTTCTTCCATCTTTGAAATATCTAACCTCTCTTTTACGTTTTCAACAAATTTTGGAACATTATCTACATTTAAATTTGGATTTTCAGAAATTGAAGCTTCAGTTTTAGCACCTGCTCCTCCCTCTACCTTATCCTGCAGGTCACTATTGCTGTTCTGGTTTTGGTGTCCATTTGGGGGACTTTCCGCTGTCCAGTTCTTACGAATTGGTCCTCTTTGTTGAGGTCTAAAAATTAACCGAGTTCTGTTTTGAAAAGGTCCTGTATATTGATATGGTCGCCGTGGAAACGCAAGTCTTGAGCGGTTAAAATGAGCTCGAACTAAAGGCAGTCTATCTTTTGGCATGTTTGGTTCGGTCTCTCCTGGAGGTACAGTGGTGGGCTTCCCCTCTACCCCTACTTCCTGTGGTTCTACTGTTTGTGTTTTGTTGCTTAAAAGTCGAATCGGGCGCCTATAAAACCTATTATTGGGGTGAGTTTTATTTTGAAAAGGTCTCACATGTGGAACACTTGGACGTTCTAATGCCGTTACTATCGCTTGCTTTGGTTTTGCTCCTTCAGAATCTCCTTTGTTCAAATCAGTTCCACCGTCACTACTCAAAGATGGTTTTTCGGTTACAGGGAATGGCGTATCTGTCGAAACTGAAGTCATTTTAGATGGTGAGGGCAAAGAAGCATCACTATCTCTTGTAATAAGTCCAGTTTTGTTCCTTAAATGCAATAGACTTGGTCGTGGTTGGCGAATAATTGTGTGACTGTGTTGAGTCCGGCGATTTGTAGATGAGCTTCCTTCTCTGGGCGATTCTCTTTCATCTTCTGGTTTGGAAATGTCCAAATTCTCAGTTTTTGAGTCATTGTCGTCTTTTATATTTGTTTCCACATTTGTAAGAACTGAAATTTGCGTTGCAGAAGTTGGAGAAACCATTTTAATTTGTGACCTTTCAGACAACAAAGAGGTAATTCGAGGATTGTCTAAATATTTGATGGTTTTTTTAATTGTCGTAATCGGTTTTAGCCCTTTCATGATTTGATCGGCGACTACTTCCGCTTTTGAGTCAATGTTGGAAGGCTCAGACACGTGAATGGCAAATGTGGTTACGTTTAATTTGTTAAAAGTGTCAGTCAAAAGCTTCTGCAGAGGATAAGGCTGTGTCAAGCTGCGATCTTCAGGTATTTCTAAATCTTTGCTTTGTGGTGGTTCTTGCTTACTTCCTTGGGCTTCGGATGACCTTTTAGCTGGTCGTTCTGTTTCACTCTCTACACATCCGCTGGATTTGTCCTTTTGGCTTAATCTTCCGTGTGTGACTTTAACTCGGTTCAGACAGGTTCGCTTTGGCTCTGGAGTGGTCAAACCGATGCCAGTGTCTCCTTCCTTCAGGTTAATTTCTTTGTTTATCTCTAAATTGGACCCAGATTCGACAGTTTTGTAACTTTCTATTTTAGGTTGAAAAGTGTTCCTGTTGGCACCAGTAGAGGCCGCCACTGGGATTCTTCGGATCACTTTTGTAATGTTGACTTTGGGTACTTTTCCAAGTCTTGTTGTTATGGGTTGTTTGACATTTTTATTGTCATTTTTGATTGTGAGGTTTAGTGTGTCCTCGGTGAAGGGTGCTACAGTCACAGCTGCCGCTAGAACGTTTGCTGAACCTGGAGATATGAGAAATCAAGGTTTGGAGAAGAACAGGGTGAAGGCAGATTAAACAGCTGTGCTTCCATCTGTGGGTTTCATCAGTGGTTTTACAGTAAGAGGCACACAGGAGCAACTACTAAAATGAAGAATAACATATTCTTTGTCCAATCAAGTGGGTGTTCCATAGAGATTTTAACGGGAGTTGGAGTATTAGCAGTAGTAGAAGCAGCAGTAGCAGTAGAAATAGTAGTAGTAGCAGTAGTAGAAGTAGTAGTAGTACAATAAGAAAAATGGAAGATTCAAGAATTCAAAAGCTCATACTTGAAACCAAAAGAAACAGGAAGGTGGGCAATGAAAGCAATGGAGAAAACAAATCCAGGCCACGCCCATGTCCTAAGTTTTTAACTAAGCCCTGATGAAGCCCAGTCATGTTGGCTTTAGCCATCTAAATAAAGGCCTTTTAATTATACTTTTCCTTGTGTGATTATTACTTTTTTGGAGTGTCTGGATTTCATTTGTGTTTAAAGGTTTGGCCCTTTTTTCCAAGAGCGCTCTCTACTTGCTCTCACTGATTGAAACACCTCCAGCAAACAGTTCCTTTTTTTTTTTGTCTGTACAAATCCAGGAAGATGCCAAGACTTAAAATCTGCAGCTTAAATCTGATAAATGAAGAATGAATCACACTGAAGCACTGTAGAGTATCTCTAAGGCTGTTCTATAGAGACCCAGCAACATTTTTTTTAGCAGGTGAGGACATTTAAAGGTCCTATATTACGCAACATTGACACTTTTGAGTTTTAGGGCATGTTTTAGTGCTGTTACCTCCTCACACATGCTTGAGCAACCCTTCATTATTAGTCTGTCTACATCTCCAAATCACAAAATGCTCTGTTCTTCCTTGTGGATGCTGTGAAGTGCTCGTTTCAAATTAAAAACTATTTGTTATCTTTAGTTCAGTGGAGATGGGCCATTCTGGGGCTGAAATTAGTCATATGATTCTACTGAAGGTTTATGGAGTTTAAAAACACAGTGCAACACTTCTGTATGACATCACAAGGTGGAAGTGGTGGTGGAGTGTTTTGTGTTTAAGAGAAGAGCTCAGTCTAAATCTGCAGGTTTGCGTGTTAAACATGTTTGATTGAGACAAAACAGAGCTCCAGGTCTGTTTGTGGTGAGGAAACAACATTAATATAGGCCCTTTAAGATCTCTAGACCAAGTCTTGCAAGTTCCTAGGTTGCTCCTCCACTGGGTCCCTCCCCTCAGAGTCCTGTACGGGTTCAGGTACCCGCGGATACCCAACGGGTGAACCGCAAATTTTAATGAAATGGGTGAAAAATGTTGCGCTGTATCGGATGTGAGTTTGGGTTTGGGTCGGACGCAGGAGAGCATGGGTCTAATATGCGGTTTACAAAACATCATGTGCAAACAAAAGACAGGGCTGTATTTTAGTGAAATGCAAAAATGCCATGGTTTTTACAAGATGATTAAATGTAAAATCAATATGTTTTTGCTGCACGTGCATTCGCAGAAATTTTTGCCACTTTCATTTTCAAACCTCGCATTTGATGTCCTGCAGCTCAAAATAACTCCCGACAAGCTGAAAAGAAAATTAGCAACTGGAGTTGTGACAAAGTTGTGGCTCTTCTTTGGCTCTTTTTTGGCTTTGGATTGATTTTCATTCGGGTGCGGTTCGGGTGTCGATTTGTATTCATAGTGGGTCGGGTGTCGGAAAACGGGTCAGGTGTGGATTGAGGTATGACGGGTGCAGTTTGTCAAAATCAGACCCATGCAGGACTCTGCCTTCCCTCCATTCTGCCTAAGAGCTCGCACCTGTCACACTTAACCTGACAGTGGTAAGCTCACCTGTCACTCTTCACCTGACACAGGTAAGCTCGCACCTGTTACTCTTCACCTGACACAAGTGAGCAAGACGGGATTCTCTGGCTACAGAAGCAGGTTGCAGTCAACTGTGATCCACAACTTTTTTTCTCAATGGCTTACTTTAGGCTAGGATACACCAAAAAGTAGTAGCAGTAGTAGTAGAAGTAGCAGCAGCAGTTGCAGTAGAAGTTGTAGTAGCAGCAGTAGTAGCAGTAGCAGTAGTAGTAATTGTTGTAGTAATAATCAGAACATTGGAAGTTTTGTAGAACTGTTTGACATCTTATGATCTGACAAATTGATTTTGCTGGATTCAAAATAATCACAAAACCAGGACCAAATCTCAAGGACTTAAATAAGATGTGACTGAAGTGAGAGTTAACCAGATCTTAAAAAAGACAAAACCACTTCTAGACCACGACTGAACATGTGAAGAAGAGTTCTAAGTACCACCAGCGGTACCAGCTCCGCTGTGTCTGAGGCGGTGCTCCTGTCTGCCTCTCCAAACCTTTAATTCTGGACACATATTTAGAAATATACAAAGAACAGGTTTTCTTCATTAAAATATAATACATTTTAGATCATGACTAGATTGTTATCAAGATGGAAACACAACTGTCAACAATTACTTCTTAAATCTCCAATCCGTGACGCTGCAAAATAAATAAATAGATGAATTGAAATTAAGTCCTGAAGTCCAGTGTGGAATAAATCTGTAAATAATTAAGTAATATTGTTACATAATCTGGTGCAAAACACAATAAAACACTAAAGGGTTCCTGTGATTAGTTTACAGTGCAGCTCCCGGTGTATTCATGTGAGTTAAGGTGAGGTTTACAGTGCGGCTCTTTTAAAGGAGCACTTGTGTATGAAGTGTTGGGTCTGATGGAGTCTGCAGATGCTCACAACTCAAAGGAGAAATATCAGACTGAAAACTCTGTCAGTGTTCACAGTTTGAGGTGAAGAGGTTGAGTTTGTCATAACAGAGCTGAAGCCAGACTATTATTATCACTGTTTCCCAATCGGAGTTGCGCAGATCTACATTTCACCTAAACACAATTAACATGATTATATGGTAACACTTGATAATAAGGCATACAGCAAATCATTTGTTTAATGTATTAATGTTTATTAACCATTAACCAGTGTTGAGAAGGTTACTTTTAAAATGTATTCCCTACAGATTACAGATTACATACCCCAAAATGTAGCGTGTCGGCGTGTCCCAGACGCGTGCGCGGCTGGTCCCAGAAGCATGCGTGGCGGGTTCGAAAGCCGTGCGCAACTGGTCCCAGAAATGTGTGCGGTGGGTCCCAGAGGCGTGCTGCGTGGCGGGTCCGGGGGAGGGTAGGTCATACTGGTTAAAATAATTTGAGTACCAGATTTTCCCAGTTTTGATTTACTAGATTTTTGGAGAGGAAGGAATTAATCGCCGGTCCCAAACTGCTGCCTGGTCTCAAATAAATGCCTGGTCTGTTAGGTGATTGAAACAAATAAACGCCCGGGCTGTTATTTGGTATTTTGCGGTATGTAATATATTATTAAGTAGGACTATGTCATGATTAGAACCGGAGTGTGGTTCCAGTGCTGAGTGGCAACATTCAGGCCTCACAGCAAGAAGTTTGCAGGTTCCCCGGGTCGCCTGGGCCTTTCTGTGTGGAGTTTGCATGTTCTCCCTGTGTCTGGATGGGTTTCCTAAGGGCTCCGGTTTCCCCCATCAACTCAAAACATGCAGCACCCCTATGAACTAACATCAAGGACCATGACGTTCACCCTCCCTCACAGAGGGGTTCATGGGGGGGTCAGGTGCTATAAGGATTGGGCAGCAAACTGCCCCCGTGACCCAGTCGGATTAAGCGGGAGAAGATGGATGGATGGAATTTGTAATAACACTTTTGGTCCTGTCCATGTTTGTAAATGATGATGTAACTACTATTTCCCTTGTTAATGACGTCCTTTTTAGTAACGGATGACTTAATGGTTAAAACCCCTTAACAAATATGCAACAAACCATTATGGATCAAGATACAAGTCAAGAGAGCGGCTGCATTCCTCCAGTGCCGGTTAGTGCAGATGCAGCACCTTCCTAGGAATCTCAGCGAAGCACTTGAATTTGCAACATATCCAAATTTCTATTTATTTTTGTGCTATAGTCAAATTAATAATCTCAATTTAGTTTACCATCTACTTAAAGACAAAAAAAAAATTTATATCCATGTATATAAATTCAGGCGTTACGGGGTTGATAAACATTTACAAATGATTTGTAGGATGTGTGTGCAAGTTTAAGAATATGTTTTATTAAGCCAAGTTGTATTTTGAAGTTGCTGTTGTTATAAATCATCTGTCGACTGCCACAAGCAGATTCTAACACCGCTCCTCCTGTTTATGACTGTAAAAGATCTTTAAGCTATGTTATTGTTTATTAATGCGTAGTTACCTGCTGTGCAAGCTTATAAAATGTGATTACAAGTACTGTCATACAAGGAAGTGATTAGAGCAGGACATGAAAATATATTTATATATTTGTGAACTTGTTTTTCTTTGGTACATCCAGAAAATATAAAAAATAACAGTGTAACTACTAAAGTATTGGTGTGCGTTGTCAGATACCAGAAGCAGCGCACTGTAGTGTAAACTGTTTTTCTGTCATTACAGAATTAAAGTGGTGCTGTTCCACAAAAGCCCTGGCTTCTGTCTTCACTTGTGTTCAGTGTGAAGTGTTTGGTTCGGTCACTTCTGGAGGTACAGTGGTGGGTTTCCCCTCTACCCCTACTTCCTCTAGCTCTGCTATTTGTTTCAGTTTTAGCACCTGCTCCTCCCTCTGCCTTATCCTGCAGGTCACTATTGCTGTTCTGGTTTTGGTGTCCATTTGGGGGACTTTTTGCTGTCCAGTTCTTACGAATTGGTCCTCTTTGTTGAGGTCTAAAAAATAACTGAGTTCTGTTTTGAAGAGGTCCTGTATATTGATATGGTCGCCATGGAAACGCAAGTCTTGAGCGGTTAAAATGAGCTCGGACTAAAGGCAGTCTATTTTTTGGCATCTTTGGTTCGGTCACTCCTCAGTCATCAGTTCCACCTTCACTATTCAAACATGGTTTTTCGGTTACAATGGCATCTGCTGTATCTGTGTCACATGTGCCTTATTATAAAGTGTTATCCATTATATTTAGAGGAAAAGGTGCTTCCTGGTTGACCATGAGGCGCAGATATGTATAGAGTTAAGAGATGGTGTCACTTCCAGGTCCAATCAGAAACTTCATCGCTGATTTCTACCTTTGTTTTTCCAAAGTGTTTAATCCCAAACTGCGTCACATATGTGAATGATGTAATCATAATCCAGCCTACGTCTTACCTCACCGCATTGTGCTCTCTCTGTCACAGTTATTTCCACAGTTCCGTGCTTACCACAGCATTCGCTTTCAATGACTCTAATCTCTTTTTAAACACTTAAAGATGTGCTGTCACTAAAGAAAGAGGAAATCATAATATTTTCATGTTTTCAGTTGGCTGAGAGACCCGGAAGTGAAATCACATTTAAAAACTCTCTACTGATACAGTCATTAACTATTACCTAGCAACCATAAAATTAACAAGCGCCAAAACTCCTCGACTTTACGGACATGTGACATTATAGAACAACACGTGTATTTTGTTAAATGAAGGCGTAAACTGTCAGAAAAATGTGTTTCTTGTGTCTAAATTGTTCTTGCATTTTGTGTGGAGGGATTCCTTTTTAGTGCTCCTTCCCGTCAGCTTGTTTTTCAACCTTTCTTCCACAAACTGACACTTAAAGGTGCACTTAAAGGTAACTTTTGTGGTGGAGGGTCCGTCACCTGCCTGTTTCTATGGAGATGTCATTGCTCTGCCTGGAATGTTCCACAATATGACATTAAAGAGCTCTACTTTACATTTATTCAATTATAGGTGGTTTTATAGCTCAAAAATATGTAGAAGATAGGCGTTCTGACTGTGAGGGGGTCGCCTCTCCACAGATCCGGTACTGGTTCACTCAATACACAGATTACGCATGTTGCAAAGGGCCCCTCAAACCAATAAATGGCCATAACCATGGCGTTACCACTTCTCGAATACACTGTGTGGACTCATAGACCGTATGCACATCATCCCGTACGCTGCATGGACCCTGCGTCTTCTTGCGCGCCTCTAAACCAGAAGTAAAACCAGGACTAAACCAGGACTAAACCAGGACTAAAAACAGAACTAAAACCAGGACTAAACCAGAAGTAAAACCAGGACTAAAACCAGGACTAAACCAGGACTAAAAACAGAAGTAAAACCAGGACTAAACCAGAACTAAACCTGTACTAAACCAGAATTAAAATCAGTACTAAACCACAACTAAAACCAGGACTAAACCAGAACTAAAACCAGGGCTAAACCAGAACTAAACCAGGACTAAATCAGAACTAAACCAGTACTAAACCAGAATTAAAATCAGTACTAAGCCAGAACTAAAACCAGGACTAAAATCAGGACTAAACCAGAACTAAAACGAGGACTAAACCAGAACTAAACCAGACCTAAAACCAGGACTAAAATCAGGACTAAAACCAGGACTAAACCAGAACTAAACCAGAACTAAAACCAGGACTAAAACCAGGACTAAACCAGAGATAAACCAGAACTAAAATCAGTATTAAACCAGAACAAAACCAGAACTAAAACCAGGACTAAACCAGAACTAAAATCAGTACTAAACCAGGACTAAACCATAACTAAACCAGAACTAAAACAGTACTAAAACCAGGACTAAACCAGGACTAAACCAGAACTAAACCAGAACTAAAACCAGTACTATAATCAGGACTAAGCCAGGACTAAAAACAGAACTAAAACCAGGACTAAACCAGAACTAGAACAAAATAAAACCGTACAGAACCAAAAACCGTGACCCTTAAACCACAAAACAAACCGAACTGTGAATTCTGTGAACCATGCCACCCCACTTGGCAGAATTTTGCCTGGAGGTCTGAACCAGCACTGCACAGATCTGACCTGTAACTTGGTCTGGGTTGGTCTCCATGAAGATAGAAAGGTTTAATGCCATACTGTGCAACATCCCAGACAAAGTAATAATAACGTCTCCATGAAGGAAAAGCATTTGACGGACCCTCCACCGGAAAAGTTCCACAGTGCAGCTTTACCTGGTGTTAAACTAGGCTAAATATTGACCACAGGTACGACCACACCAAACCGCACAGGCGTTCAGACCTTACCGGGGGTGGCGTGCGTTGTCACCGGCTCGCTCTGGCTCCTCCCCTTCTCCGCCACCAGAGTGATGTCATACCTCAGCCCCGCCTCCAGCTGTGTGATGTGGGCGGAGCTGGCGCCGGGGTCGAAGGTCAGCTCCTGGCCCCGCCCCGTCCCGTCGCTCCGGGAGACGGTGAGGCGGTACCGGTCGACGTCGGACGGCGAGGGCTCCCACTGGACGACAGCGGAGGAAGTGGAGGTCTTCACCACACGGAGGTTCGAGGGGCCGGAGGGCACTGAGGGACACGAGCGGTCAGTTTGGAATTTTCTCTAGTTTTACAATAATGGAATACAAAGAATAACAGTAAATTCAAATCTCTACAATTTATAGATATATAGACACGAGCAGGGTCCGTGTATAGTCCGTTCTTTTGAATTTCAGTTAAGAACGAAAAACAATATAATGGGAAAACAGCCGGGCCTTTCATTGTGGAGTTTGCATGTTCTCCCCATGTCTGGATGGGTTTCCTCCGGGCTCCGGTTTCCCCCCTCAACTCAAAACAGGCAGGACCCTTCTGAACTGAAATCAAGGACCGAAAGGATGACATGGGTCCACCCTCCATTGGGGTCGGGTGCGAAAAGGACTGGGCGGCGAAATGCTGCTTCGGGAAAAGCGGAAGAAGTTGGATGGATGGGAAAACATATTTATTATTTATTATTTCATTAGTCCGGTTTAGTGCATTTTGACCTGTATTTCCAATGTGTAATTGAAAGTTTGGTTCAAATAACATTGCGCATGTTTCAGTTTTGATATTTTATTCTCTGGTGTATTTGCCCGGGAGTTCTGCTGCTTTAGAGCGCCGCATGTGAATTCAGTTTCAACCGTGGATCTATAATAAAAACAATTTTTATTATAGTTCTGCGGAGTCGACTGAACAATGGAGAGTTTATCGCTGCTTCCTGTTTCTCGTCATGGAGTTCAACAATGACTTTCTAAGACGCGAAAGTAAACGTGTCGCTAAAAAAGAAAAGAAGACGACATGTTTGTTCACAAAACTGCAACAATTTTTCAGGTAAATTCTTCTAGCTGCAGAACTTCCGGGGTAAATAAACAAGAGAAAATAAAATATCAAACTTAAAATAGGCACCGAGAATTTCGATTGGTGTTATTTGAAATAAACTTTAAATTAAATATTGGAAATAGAGGTCGGAGTCAGTTTTTTGTTTGACATTAAAATGGAATAATGAAACTGTTTTCCCATCTTGGACGAACAGTACACGGACCAACAGCGTAATAGCGTTTTTGCTTTAATTTGAAACTACTTTTACAAATTTGTCAGATGCCATCTCCTCCTCCCTGTGTGTCAGATGCCCTCCCCCGTGCGGTTGTGACTGGATGATACTCACGTGTGTTGAAGTGTGCAGCGTTCGGGGCCCCTCTGCTCTGGCCTGTTTGCCCGGTCACGGTGACGCTGTAGCTTTGCCCTGGGGCCAGTCCGCTCTGAGTGAACGAGGAGTCGGAGCCCGGGACTTCCACCTTCACCTCTGCACCGTCCTTCTGTAAACAGCAGCCGCACGGAGCCTTTAAAGTGGGACTAAACACCTAAACTCTGCTAAACTGGGCGGGGTCTGGAGGTGTAAGGATCAGTGGGATTGGTCGAACAGGCATTCACACTTCAAACTCAGCAGCAAATCAGAGCAGTCCTGTGTGATGTCATGTAGTACTTGAAATCGCAGAAGCCACTAGAGGCAGCACACATTTCTCACCTAGTTTGCACTAAAATGACAAAAAAAAAAAAAATAGGAACAGTTAGATGAAGTTATTAAAATAAAGAAAAAAAAGGTTGATTTAGTGTTTAGTATCGCTTTAAAGGGCTTGTGCCTGATTCAAACCCTGACTCAGGAACATGTTTTAGTTTGAATGTTTAGCTCCACCCACTTAGTCCTTTGTGTCACTGTGATGTTGCACCATGACACACAAAACCTACTGTCTGTGATCATGGCAGGTGCTTGTATTCCAGTGATTTTTAGTTACAATGCTTCTCATTGGACAAAAAAGCCCACTCTGTTACTTACCCCGCAGTCTATTGAATGTTCTCCCCACATCTGTTGTAAATGTGTTCCATTGCAACAGTCGGGGAAAATATGGAAGTCCGAGGAAGTGTAATGGTACATCAGGTATCGCGAGCTCCTGCTGATAGTCTGTTAAGCTAATAGTCTGAAAAAATAGTCTGAAAACAACTTGTGTCTACTGTAAATGATGTGAAAAAAAGTCTAAGGCTACATTCAGACTGCAGGGCTTAATGCTCGATTCAGACTTTTTGGTGAAATCCAATTTTTTTGTGAGGTCGTTCACATTCCCAATTAAATGCAACTTGTGTGTGATCTCCAGTGTGAACTTTAAACGCCCCAAAAGTGTCCCGCATGAGCACTGGAGGACACAACGCCGTCACAGCAGCGAGCTCAGTGTTTACGGAAGTCGCCCAAACATGGACGCTGCACTGAGCACCTGGAGATTTTAAAGTTGCTGTTGTACCACTCTCGCAGGAGGAAACACGTCTTCACTTTATTTCACTGAGCAAACACGTCGGCATTGGGCTGTATTGACTCACAACAGGAGCTTGTTACAGCACAACAGCCAAACTCTCACTTGTTGATGACGTGTAGGTTGGAGGAATGCTCCTGACCGTTCAAACAAGTCACAAGTCAAAAGATTGGATATGTATCAGTTTTTTGAGCACATGTCCAAGTGGGCTGGGTTGCATTTGAAAAAATCGGATCTGTTTCGTTCAGACGGTCATTAAAAGATCAGATACAGGTTGCATAGGGGCAAAAAAATCAGACTTGGGTCACTTCAGGCTGCAGAGACACTTTCGCTACACAGACACAACTTAACACATCAATATGACCAAAAGACAGTTCTCCCCGTTTACTGTGTGCACCGACATTTTTACTGTGACGTAAATCCAACTGACTCAATCTGCACCAAACTAGCCCGAGTTTGTGTTTCAGAACCCCGATTTGACTGGCTGTTCCATTGCACTTCCTCGAGGCTTTCCCTGAATCTAGACCAAAATAGAATGCAGTATTATTACCTGAAAACATATCTGTACTTTATATTATTTAGCAGCTTTTGTAAACCCTGCATGATGTAATGAGCATTTATATTGACAAGAACACAGTAAAATCAGGTACAGCCCCAGTCAATCTTCCAGCCAATCACAGCCTGCTGCCTGCTGGATTTCTCAATCTTTTAAACATGTAACAAAAAGCGCACCAGACACATACAAAGAGAATCTTATGAGATTTTAAATCTCTGATCGCAAAGACTGCAGTGGAATACGTCTGTGATAAACAGGCTATGAAGCTGTGAGTGTGATCACGTCAGCTGTTTCTTGTCTACAGTAAAACCACTCGCTCTGAGACTCTGAATTGTTCAAAGATCAGACCTCTACACTTCTAGTTTAGACACAAGTCAAAATGTAGTGCAATATTTCAGATACATGATGCACAGAAAACTGAAGACAATGACCACAGGAAGTAGAGTCACAATCCTTTAAGCTTAAGCTATAAACACTTAAATCTATCAGAAAATGACTTAAAAGCAGTAAAGTAACAGTTATGCATGGACAGACATCTTTACTTGACAAATTATAAAATAAATGAAGCAGTCTCAGAACTAGTAAGTAGATCATAAATTTGAAAACAAGTTGAAGAACCTGATACAAGTTTTAAGTTTTAAAATCTTGGCCAGATCAGAGAAATTTTCAGTGTAACCTCACTTCAGTCCATGTGGATGTAAACAGACACATGTCAGGAACAATCTCTCCTTTTTACTTTTAAAGAACGTTTCAAACTGGATTCACAGTGCAGTTTTGTGGACTGGGGTCATTATTTGCGGAGGACAAATTGTAATGGATAATATGGATGAGATGCATCCATATTAGCAGCAGATTCAAAATCACACACGCAGACACAAAGTCGGGTCACGCTGCGGCCTTTACCCAATCATGTCTCAAGATTTTCAAATAGATACACGCTCCCCGTCTGCTTGATCTTCATCGCAGCAGCAGAACCTTCAGCCTCTTAACCTCCTCCTCTTCATCTTTAAAGGTTAGGTTCTCTGGTTGAGGGTCCGCCCATCGCTTGTCTCCATGGAGATGTTACACAGTCGGGCATTAAACATAATGTGAGTGATTCCAGTGGCTGACGGAGTTACAGGTCAGATCTTCCAGGCCAAGACACAACATCCCCACTGAGTTGAGCAAGTGGCAGACCCTCTACCAGGAAATGCTACATAGTGCACCTTTAACTTTATTTCCCTGTCCATTTTGATCCACTGTGAATTCATTTCCCTCGAGGATCAAAGTGAGTTGTGAGACACAAAGTTGGTGAGACGGAGGTAGCAGACTTCACATATGGGCAACATTAGTCATTAAGAATCTAATCCTGATCATTTGGAGTTGATCTGCTGCTTCTTTATCAGAGCCTCAAATAAACTCTGGGATCAAATGGAAAGTGTTTGGGTCGTTCCCTTTATAAACAGCAGAGGGTGCCTGGAGCTGCAGCAGCTCTGATCAAAAGTCAAGGTCTGATTAAAGCAGGCTGGTGCTGGCCCGAGTCAAACTGCTCTGTGGACTTTCACTTTCCTTTTCTCAAAGGAAGAATACACTTGTAATGCTCTTCACTGGCTCTCAAAGAGCTCCACTGTGTCATTCCTTCTGTACTCCTCCTGGGACAGAGGCTGCCAACCGAACAAGCACCAAAACAAAAGCCAGTGTGGATCAAATAAAGGCTGTTAGACTGTTTTGTAGAGCACAATCCTTATGAATGAATCATTATACGAGCATAACAACAGACCACAAAATAGAGGCCCCTAAGGGCCCAGGCCCAGTGCCTGATGTTCCTCCCTGGGTGATTAAGACACAATATTTACACTGCTTCATTCTTCAGTGCACCAACAGGGGGCGTGACCTGTGCTCTGTGCAGCACAGAGGGTTAGTCTTTTCCCGATGAGAAACCTCTTTTGTTTTGTGAATGAATGAGCAGCTCTCCCCCAGAGCCGGGCTTTGGTCTGTTTCCTTGACAACAACAATAAACATTAGTGATATATTCACAAGAACCTTTGGATCAGCTCAAGTCCAGACAGTGACATAAGACAATGATCCACACTCCACTCTCTGAATGCATGTTCTCCATGTGTTCCTGTGGCAGAGTGGTTAGCCTGTCTCCTCTCAGTGAGGAGGTTGTGGGTTAGACTCCTGCTTTATCTCACTGGAGTGTGCACGTCTTCTCTCTCTTTCTCTCTCTCTGTTCATGTTTCTGTTGTTTTTTCTGGGCGCTCCAGCTGTGTTGAGGAGCTGAAGTCATCTCTTTGGCCAACGCCATGTTTGTGACACTGTTTATTCGTCTCCATGACAACAGCCCTCATCTTTAGTGTCGTCACATCTGTCCCTACGACGGCCATCTTTCTGCACCCTGTCTGGCCCAGACAGTCCAGACCTGGGCTGGTTTAGGTCTGGTTTGGTTAGACCTGGTTTAGTTCTAGTCCAGTCCTGCCCATGGTTTTTGTTATTGTTTGCTGTTGCTGTGATGAAGTCAGTGCCAAGTTGAAGTCTTTTTTGATTCTCTCACACAATTCTGTTTTTTTTTTTTTTTTTTTTTCAGTTCAAACCAGGGTGATTGTCTTTTTAACATTAATATTTCGGAGAGTTCATCTTTTATTGGAACCATATTTATTTATAGAGACATAGTTTGGAAGTCAGGAAGTGTGACTGTCAGCTCTGAGCCGGTGCATACAGTGTTGTAAATGTGCAGACCTTTCAGCTGATCATATCCTTACGGTCATGTGTGTCCCTCCACAGTACACAGAGATTTGCAGTGTGTGGAGACCTTTCAGCTACTCAGATCCTGACTCATGTTTTTGCTCCATAGCAGAGGTTTGTGGCACATACTGATGCAATCTGTAGAGGCCTTTCAGCTGTTCAGCACAGTTATGTCTTTCATTTCACAGCACAGTGAGCTTTGTCAAAGCTCTGACCAGTTGTGTGCATCATAGTCTGTGCGAAGAAGTGGACTAAAGGAGTGTGACGCCACCAATAGAGTTTTATATTAATATTTGGATATCCAACCACGAGTATCATGGCAACCAAAGAGCCAATCAGGAGCGAGGCTGTTGAGGGTAACACCCCTTCCCGCCCGTACCACTGGTAGCAACACTGTTGAAACTTGTTGACCTTCTGGACAGAAGGCGTCTGACTTTTCCGATATCATACTGCATTCTTTTGTGCTCGGGACTTGGGAAAAACCGACCACCTCGAGAAAGTGGAAAAGCCAATCAAATCGAGGTTCTGAAACACAAATTCGGGCTAGTTCGGCACAGAGCGAGTCGGTTGGATTTACATCACAGCAGAAATGTCTTTGCACACAATAAACATCATTTTGATATATTAAGTTGTGTATGTGTAAAGAAAGTGTTTTCCAAAAAATTTGTAGTGACATTTAGACTTTCTTTCACATCATTTGACAGTAGCACAATTTTTTTTTTTTTTTTTTTTTTAATGAACATGTAATAATCAAACTGTTATAACTGTTATAACTTTATCAGCAGGAGTGAATGATACCTGATGTTACATTAAACTTTCTCTGGCATCTACATTTTCCCAAATGTTGCAACTGAATGCATTTACAACGTTGGGAGAACTGACTCGGATTTGAATGCAGGGTCAATGTTCATATCTTTATTTAGGGATAAAACAGTGAAATAAAAACCCTAGGATCAAGTAGAGCAGGTTAATACAAACATTTTGAGACCAAAATGTCAGGAGCATTTAGCAAAAGAGGGGTGACAAATTTCGAAAACTCAGTGGGGCCGGAAACGTGCCCATGTTTACTTCCTACTTGGAAGACGATGGTTAACGGGCTAGCTGTCCGTTTACAGGGAATGATGTGTATAGATCTTTCAGCTGTTAACAGTGAGTTTTGGCACAGCTCTGACCAGTGCTTACTGTTGTATATGAAGAGACCTTTGAGCTGTTCAGTGAGCTTTGGCACTGCTCCTTCTGAATGATGAGTGTTTAATGCGAATTCAAACAAACAGCGAGTCCATAATCTGTCTCTTTATGTTTAGTTAGTTTAGTCTGAGCGCTTCACTGTTTGTGTCTTTACATCAACAATGTCCTCTGCCAGTGGGTCACATGACCGCCGTGCTCGCAGCCCGTTGGTGCATTCAAAAGGGTAATGGCATCCGCTGAAATTTTTCAATGAGCAGGACTCTATTTATTAGATACAAACGTTTAGATGTTTCCACAGCATTTGAAAGCAGCTCACAAATCAGCAGCTGTTTTGTACTGTTGACTGGTAGAGTTGGCAAAAATGCGATGAGACCCGCGTCATGGTGATTTAAAGGTCATTTAAAGTACATTGGACGAGTTTGACGAGAAATTGATCTAAAACAAAGTTAAGATGATTAGATTTAAGATGTGACTAAAAAATGTCTTTTCTAGTTTTGTAATTTTGGTGAAGATTATGATATCACTTTCTGGACACAGGCAGCAGCTATAGCTATGATTTATAACTAATATTAATGAATAAATAAATTACACCTTTATTTTGTATGAAAGTTTAAACTGTCAGAAAAAGTCCTTCTGTGTGCTTAAATTGTCTCTGTGTTTTGGATGGAGTTTTCCGTGTTGATGCAGAGGGACTTTTATACGTTTTACATCACTAAACTGTTGTAAAACTATGATAAATATTGACCACACCAAACCAAGTCAGAATTTGAAAAATATATAAGCCCGTCCAATGTACTTTAAAGTCATATTAGAATGCAGTTTCCTTCTCAAACATATCATCCCGTCTCCTGTGTCCTGTCTCCCGTCTGTCTCCTGTGAACCTCTCTGATGTTCCCAAGTATCTGCTTCATATTTGCTCCTTTCAAGTGAATGTCGTTTGTTTATCTGGTACTAGGAACTACAGTAAACAGACGGGTTCTGGTAATACGAAGAGTAGGACAAAGTGCAAAATAACTTTTTGGTAAAATCACTTTTACCATTTGAAAGAGCTGTAGAGTAGCCAAAAAATGAAGTAAGAGTAATGTTACTTCAAAATAATAATTACACAAGTAGAAGTAGAAAGTAGTGATCCAAGAAATTTCTCAAGTAAGAGTTAAAAGTATTTGTGAAAAGGAGATAACAGCTGATTTATAATTTGAAGTGAATGTAATGTGAAGAACAAAACCTTAAATAAGTAATCTAATCTGGTGTTTTCCAAGGATAAACACAAAAACGAGACAAACTAAATCATATCTGAAGCTGCGCTGCAAGAAACACAAATGTTCAAATCATTTCACATTATCACATAAAACTTTTGTCACTTTAGACTCACTCGCAGTGGGAAGAAGAAGCACAACTTTTGCTCAAGTAAAAGTGAAATTTGATTTGGCCAAGTACAGATATGTTTTATAAGCAGACTTTGAGGTCAAAATGAGGTCGCTGTCTGCCTCTACTCTAATGATGACATGTTTTTATCAGTTGTGAAGCAGGAAGTGCACTGTTAGCATGGGGATGTACCTGGCTGGTGAAGATGAGCAGGTAGGACTCATACTGGACCAGAGGCTGAGTCCAGACCACAGTGACCGAGGACTGGGTCAGGTCTTTGGTCTGGAGCTCCTTCACAGCCGACATCACTGAAACAACACAAGAGATTTAGTCCTGGTTTAGTCCTGGTTTAGTCCTGGTTTAATCCTGGGTTAGATCTGGTTTAGTTCTGGGGTGCATATGTGTATGGAGCATGATGTCAGAGTCCAGTTTGAGCAGATCAGAGACTTCATTGTCTGAAGAAGACACCTAATACAAAGAACCTACATCAGTCCTGCCTCTGGGTCCAGTCCTGGTCCAGATCTGGTTCGGTTCTGGTTCAGTTCTGGTTCAGTTCTGGTTCAGTTCTGGTTCAGATCTGGTCTTTCGTGTTTGTATTCAGTTCCACAGCCCCAACCTCATCCCGACTTTCATCTCAATCATCAAAGTTTATGTTGTTTATGTTTATGTAGTTATTTAACGCAGATAGCGGCTCTCCCTCTCCCCAGGCACTTCCCACTGCTTCCTTTAAGAAGTGGAGACAGCAGTCATTCGTCCTCTGTATTTAAAGCCTCCACAAACCTGACACGTGACCTGTCCCAGTCAAGTCCACTGTTTGACTCCATGGAGGCGTTATTGCTGGAATGTTCCACAGTGTAGAATAAAATGTATAAATGTGTCTGCTTCACTGTGTGGCCTTAACTTTGTACCTCTGTGAAGTTGTGCAGGTGGTTTTCTTTTTCTTCTGCTCTACATACATTTGATCAGGCTGTGGACATGGAGCTGCAGTGGAGGCACTGATGTTAAAGCTGCAATCTGTAACTTTATTTGAGTTTTTTTAATTTTATCGGTAGATGGCCACGATCACACAGATCCCACACCTGTCACACCTGTCTCACACCTGTCACACCTGTGTCACACCTGAGTCAAACCTGTCCCATACCTCTGTCACCTGTCAAACCTGTCCCACACCTGTGTCACATCTGTCAAACATGTCACACCTGTCCCACCAATTCCACACCTATCACACCCTATCACACCTGTCCCACACCTGTCATACCCATAACACACCTGTCATTCGTGTCCCACACCTGTCATACCCATAACACGGCTGTCATACCCATAACACACCTGTCATACCCATAACACAACTGTCATACCCATAACACACCTGTCATACCCATAACACAACTGTCATACCCATAACACACCTGTCATTTGTGTCCCACACCTGTCATTCCTGTGCCACACCTGTCATACCCATAACACACCTGTCATGCCCATAACACACCGGTCATACCCATAACACACCTGTCATACCCACAACACACCTGTCATAGCCATAACACACCTGTCATATCCATAACACACCTGTCATACCCACAACACACCTGTCATACCCACAACACACCTGTCATACCCATAACACACCTGTCATACCCATAACACACTGGTCATACCTGTGTCACAGTTGGGTCCAGTGAGTCCCTCCTGGCACTGGCCACAGTCTGCTCCAGTGAAGCCTTTCCTGCACACGCACTTCCCCTTCACACAGCGCCCCCTGTTGTTGCAGTTGCCGGGGCATCCTTTAACACTGCAGTCGGCTCCAGTGAAGCCGCCCTCACAGACGCACCGGCCGTCCACGCACTTGCCCCGCCCACTACACTCGTTTGGACACGCCTTCTCCACGCACTGCACCCCCTTAAATCCACTGTCACAGACACACTTCCCATCCACACAGCGCCCCCTGTTGTTGCAGTTCCCGGGGCAGGTTTTATCGGCGCAATTTTCTCCTCCAAACCCGGAGTCGCACACGCACTTCCCGTCCACGCACACCCCGCGACCGCTGCAGTTATCCGGGCACGTTTTACTGCTGCAGTCCAGACCACCGAAACCGGACTCACAAACGCACTTCCCGTTCACACAGCGCCCCCTGTTGTTGCAGTTCCCGGGGCAGCTTTTATCAGCGCAGTTTTCTCCTCCAAAACCAGAATTGCACACACACTTTCCTTCCACACAGTGCCCCCTGTTGTTGCAGTTCCCGGGGCAGGTTTTATCAGCGCAGTTTTCTCCTCCAAAACCAGAATTGCACACACACTTTCCATCCACACAGTGCCCCCTGTTGTTGCAGTTCCCGGGGCAGGTTTTATCAGCGCAGTTTTCTCCTCCAAAACCAGAATTGCACACACACTTTCCATCCACACAGCGCCCCCTGTTGTTGCAGTTCCCGGGGCAGGTTTTATCGGCACAGTTTTCTCCTCCAAACCCGGAATTGCACACGCACTTCCCGTTCACACAGCGCCCCCTGTTGTTGCAGTTCCCAGGGCAAGTAGCTCTGGAGCAGTCGGGGCCACTGAACCCAGGATTGCACTGACACTTCCCATTCACACAGCGCCCCCTATTGTTGCAGTTCCCGGGGCAGGTTTTATCAGCGCAGTTTTCCCCTCCAAACCCAGGATTGCACTGACACTTCCCATCTACACAGCGCCCCCTGTTGTTGCATTTCCTGGGGCAGGTTTTATCGGCGCAGTTTTCCCCTCCAAACCCAGGATTGCACTGACACTTCCCGTCCACACAACGCCCCCTGTTGTTGCAGTTCCCGGGGCAGGTTTTATCAGCGCAGTTTTCTCCTCCAAAACCAGGATTGCACTGACACTTCCCGTCCACACAACGCCCCCTGTTGTTGCAGTTCCCGGGGCAGGTTTTATCAGCGCAGTTTTCTCCTCCAAAACCAGACTCACAAACGCACTTCCCGTCCACACAGCGCCCCCTGTTGTTGCAGTTCCCGGGGCAGGTTTCATTGGCACAGTTTTCTCCTCCAAACCCGGAATTGCACACGCACTTCCCGTCCACACAGCGCCCCCTGTTGTTGCAGTTCCCAGGGCAGGAGGATTGGGAGCAGTCTGGACCACTGAACCCGGGATCGCACTGGCACACCCCGTCCACACAGCGCCCCCTCTGGCCGCAGTCCACGGGACACTCCTCCTTGGCGCAGTCGACTCCGGAGAACCCAGGGAAGCACTGGCAGCGGCTGTCCACACAGCGGCCCTGGTCACTGCAGTCGTTTGGACACAGAGAGGAGTCGGGCGAAATGGAGCAGCCTGGACCTGTGGAGGAGAGAGATCATCGTAACAACATTTCACACTAAAAATTCAGATTTAAGTGCCTATTTTCTGATCTGTTCTAATGTAGTTTCCTCATCAAAAACAGACCTGGAGTTGTGTTTTGTTTCATTCACACACACAAACCCTGCAGATTTCTTTTAGATCTGCTCTTCTTCCTTAGAATCATATGGATTATTTCAGACCTGCAATATCCAATCTCTACTGAACAACATAAAAGGAGCTGTTAACTTGAAAGTCATTGCTTCATGACATCACAAGGCAGAACAGGGCATTTGGAGCTTTGGATATATATAAATATTTTTGAGGAGGTAAGACATTAGAACATGACAAAAAACTCACAGGAGTCAACTTTGTGGAATATAGGACGTTTAAACTGTAAATTTGCCCCTGATTGTGGAGAATCACTGGTGACCAGACTCACACCTTCAGAAAGTATTGGTGAAGTGTGTTCTGGATCTCAGGAAAGCTCCCCTACCTCTGAGCAGTTGAAACTCTAGCTCTTCAGATCAGTGCTTTCAGATTGAAAATGACTTCTGGGTAGGATTGGAAACGTCTTGATTTGAATAACAGTCCAGATGAGAGGCCAAGCCACCTTTTTCCAGGAGCCCCTGCCTCAAGTGGAGAAGTTCATGTATCTCAGGCTCTTGTTCATGTGTGAGGGGGACAGTTGGATCAGTGCAGTGATGCACATACTGTATCAGACTGTCGTGGAGCTGAGGCGACCAAAGGCAAAGCCCTTCATTTACTGATCCCTTACCCTAACCTAGGAGGGCTTTGGGCATTCCCTTATGCATATGGTGAGGTGCTCGGAGTAGAGCTGCTGCTCCTTCACACAAGCAAAGCAGCTGAGGGGAGGGCATGTGTTCCAGATCTGTTCCTGGACGCTTCCCTGAGGAGGTGTTTCAGGGATGTTAAAGACCCAGGATATGCTGGAGGGACTATGTCTCTTGGCTGGTCTGGGAACACCTTGGGTTCCCCTGGAGGAAGTGTCTCGGGTGAGGGAAGTCAGGGAGTCCCTATTCAAACTGCTGCCCCTGTGACCCAGTCCCAGATACAGAGGAAGAACATAGATGGATGTTCAGATGACTCCCTTTGAAAGCTTTTCTCCTACACATGAAGTATGTGCCAAATGGAAAGGACGACCTTCTCTGCAAAAGCCAAAATGTCCTTTGAAAATTCACTTCAAGTCTTCGCTCAGATCACATGTCTGTATTTCAGAATAATACTGCAGTGTAGAGTGTAGAGTACTTGTCATGACACAGAGGACCAGGTTTATTCCACATAAGTCTCATGGGGTGTGGGCCTAAATCACATGGTCACAAAGCAGAGTTTGTGAAAATGCTAAACTCCTGAGAAGCTTTTGTTTTGTAATGGCTCCGACATACAGGCCGGTGATCTAATCTGCCCCGCACCATTACCCCACCGTCACATTCATCATTTCAGTGAAATAGCCCCTCATTTAAACTGACTCATCGGCATGACATTATTGCAGCTCCGCTCAGACTGGAGCACTCACTGTTTGGGGACACATCTTGAACATCTTACTTTTCTGGCACAATTCCTTGTCTGCTTTTCCAAACCGTGTTTGTGTAAAGAGGGTGATGGTTATGGAAGCTCCTCTGGTTTGAAATGGACCGGGCAGGGTGAAGAGTTAAGGTCGGGTTACATTTACTGAAGTCTATTTTGTAAAGGAATTGTACTTTTCAGAGTACTTTTCTGGCAGCATACTTTTACTCCTACTTGAATCAGATTTGTATTTCAAGAGTTCATGTTACGCTATTTTCTGTTCCGTGTTATAATGTTGTTTCTTTCTCAAAAACAGACCCAGCGTTGTGTTTTATTTCATTCACATGTTTAACACACAAACCTGCACATTTAGGCTCAAACAGAAATAGAAAGCACTTTAATGTCATGTGGTAATACAGGAAGTGCTTCACTGTGTTTTTAAACTCCATACACCTTTACTAAAATCATTTGGAAAATTTCAGCCTTCGAACTGCAAATCTCTACTGAACGAAAGGTAAAAGGAGCTGGTAACTTGAAAACCACCACTACATGACATCATAAGGTGGAACAGGGCATTTGGAACTTTGGAGATGTACACAGACTAATAATAAAAAAGTTACTTAAAAATGTCTGAATGAAACAAAACACAACTCCAGAGTCAATTATGTGTAAATTAAGCTCTTTAAAGCGCATCTGACAGGGTTTCATGTTTCTTTTTTTAATTTTTTTTTTTTAAATTTTGGTTCTGATTTGTATCCGTGCTAAATATTTATAATTTTTATTAAAAAACAGAGCCATTTATGCACAAGGAAGGCGTTTTTTATCAGTTTAAACCTTCATTTATCTCAATAAAGCTGTTGTCATTTATTTGTGTTATTCTAATCATAACTATTGTGTCATTTAGACGAGTTTTGGCCTTTGTTTATGTTGTGGTTGGTTTTGGCGCGGCGTGGCTCAGAGCTCTGGTGTTTTATGTAAATCCCCAAAGTCATAAGTCCTCAAAGTCACTCTCTCGACCGGGAAGAGACCTAGTTTAGCCCGGGAACGTTGGTTCCCCCCATTAACCCAAAACATGCTAACACCCCCATGAACTGAAGTCAATGGTAAATGGTCACATTTTAAGAGCACTCTTCTACCTTCAAGGCACTTTACAACAAGGAACCACTCACTCATTCACACACACATTCATACACCAGTGTACGCAGACACTGGGGGCGAGGTGGGTTAAGTGTCTTGCCTAATGTCACAACGACATCTGTGGGAGCTGGAATCACACCAGCGACTTGTGGGTCAGTGGATCTGGCCACTCACCAATGATGTTTATGCCAAGAGAGGGATTCGAACCGCCAACCTTCATGAACAAATGCTCTTACCAAATGAGCTACTGCCGCCCATGAAGTCAAGGTCCTTGATGTCAACTGGTGCCCAGCCGGGGGTCCGTCCCGGGATGCACCCTCCTGTGGGCTCGTCACCCGCAGAGGGGTTCACAAGGGTCAGGTGTGCAGAAGACTGGGCGGTGAACTGTTGCCCCCACGACCCAGCCGGATAAAGCAGAAGAAGATGGATGATGGATAGCCCTGGTTTAGTCCTGGTTCAGTTCTGGTTCAGTTCTGGTTTAGTCCGGGTTCAGTCCTGGTTCAGTCTGTATGTGCAGGGAAAAAGTCCGGCTTCTCCACTCACTGATCCTGTGAAAAAGCTTCGGTCAAAGGGACACTTAGACCAGGGAAGCCTGTACCAAGATGGCGGCGGTATTAACGCCAAGAGGCTGAAGGTGAGATCTACTGTTCATATCTGTGTGACATGATTACATATTTTTGACAGTCGAGTCGTGTCTGTAAATTCATATTCATATTGAAAAAAGCGTAATCGTAACTTTTCATTTCGGAATTGTAGCTGTTTATGTCATACCTTTTCAGTTTGTATTCTGATGGATAAAATACACACAACACATTTTATGTACGACTGGAGGCATTCGAGACTTTACAAATATTTATTTTATCCTCAACTATAGCCAAATATGCACGGATTTCTCCCTTACGCACAGAAATACTTCTGACAGCTGTCCCACCACAGGCAAGGGGCCGGGGATAATTGTTGTGAGGGCCGCGTTTGGGTCGGGGACCACAGTTTGGACGGGTCTGTTCCAAAGGCACGGTCAAGAGAGAATGAAGCGTTTGTTTTTATATTTGAGGCACGTCCTGGCACAGACTCAAGCATGAGCTCAATACTGCCCCACCCTTCAGACACGCTGCAAAATATATCTGCCCCAACCCCACAGACAAGCTGCAAAATATATCTGCTCCAACCCCTCAGATATGCTGCAAAATATATCTGCCCAAACCCCACAGACACAATGTAAAATATATCTGTCCCAACCGTCACACACGCTGTAAAATATGTCTGCCCCAACCCCTCACACACACTGCAAAATATATCTGCCCCACCCCTCACACACACTGCAAAATATATCTGCCCCAACCGCACAAACACTGCAAAATATATTTGCCCCAACCCCACACGCACTGCAAAATATATCTGCCCCAACCCCTCATTTTACACTGTGAAATATATGTCCCAACCCCACACAAACAAAAAAATATATCTGCCCCAACCCCCCACACACTGTAAAATATATCTGTCCCCACCCCTCACACACACTGCAAAATATATCTGCCCCACCCCTCACACACACTGCAAAATATATCTCCCCCAAACCCACACACACTGCAAAATATATCTGCCCAAACCCTACACACACTGCCAAATATATCTGCCCTAACCCCTCATACACACTGTAAAATATATCTGCCCCAACCCCTCACACACGCTGTAAAATATATCTGCCCCAACCCCACACATACTGTAAAATATATCTGCCCCAACCCCTAACACACAGTAAAATAAATATATCTGCCCCTACCCCTCACACATGCTGTAAAATATGTCTGTCCCAACCCCACACACACTGCAAAATATATCTCCCGCACCCCTCACACACACTGCAAAATATATCTGCCCCACCCCTCACACACACTGCAAAATATATCTGCCCCAACCACACAAACACTGCAAAATATATCTGCCCCAACCCCACACACGCTGCAAAATATATCTGCCCAAACCCTACACACACTGTAAAAAATATCTGCCCCACCCCTCACACACACTTCAAAATATATCTGCCCAAACCCCACACACACTGTAAAATATATCTGCCCCAACCCCTCACACACACAGTAAAATATATCTGCCCCAACCCCATAAACACTGCAAAATATATTTGCCCCAACCCCACACACACTGCAAAATATATCTGGCCCACCCCTCACACATGCTGCAAAATATACCTGCCCCACCCCTCACACACACTGTAAAATATATCTGCCCGAACCCCTCACACACAGTAAAATATATCTGCCCCAACCCCTCATGTTACACTATAAAACATATCTGCCCCAACCCAACACACACTGCAAAATATATCTGCCCCAACGCTCACACACACTGCAAAATATATCTGCCCCATCCCTCATACACACTGCAAAATATATCTGCCCCACCCATCACACACGCTGCAAAATATATCTGCCCAACCCCACACACACTGTAAAATATATGTGCCCAAACCTCACACACACACTGTAAACTATATCTGCCCAAACCCCTCACACGCACTGTAAAATATATCTGCCCCACCCCTCACACACACTGTAAAATATACCTGCCCCACCCCTCACACACACTGTAAAATATATCTGCCCGAACCCCTCACACACTCTGTAAAATATATCTGCCCGAACCCCTCACACACAGTAAAATATATCTGCCCCAACCCCTAACACACAGTAAAATAAATATATCTGCCCCTACCCCTCACACACACTGTAAAATATATCTGCCCCAACCCCTCACACACACTGTAAAATATATCTGCCCCACGCCTCACACACACTTCAAAATATATCTGCCCAAACCCCATACACACTGTAAAATATATCTGCCCCAACCCTCACACGCTGTAAAATATGTCTGCCCGAACCCCTCACATGCACAGTAAAATAAATATATCTGCCCCAACCCCTCACACACACTGTAAAATATATCTGCCCCAACCCCACACACACTGCAAAATATATCTGCCCCACCCCTCACACACACTGCAAAATATATCTGCCCCAACCCCATAAACACTGCAAAATATATTTGCCCCAACCCCACACGCACTGTAAAATATATCTGCCCCACCCCTCACACACGCTGCAAAATATACCTGCCCCACCCCTCACACACACTGTAAAATATATCTGCCCCAACCCCTCACACACACTGTAAAATATATCTCCCCCAACCCCTCACACCCTGTGAAATATATCTGCCCCACCCCTCACATACACTGTAAAATATATCTGCCCAACCCCATAAACACTGCAAAATATATCTGCCCCAGCCCCTCACACACACTGTAAAATATATCTCCCCCAACCCCTCACACCCTGTGAAATATATCTGCCCCACCCCTCACATACACTGTAAAATATATCTGCCCTACCCCTCACACACACTGTAAACTATATCTGTCTCAACCCCTCACACATCTGCCCCAACAGCATCACACACCACACTGTAAAATATACAACATCACACACTACACTGTAAAATATACAGCATCACACCATAGACAATATATATGAGTGGACTAAGTGAGTGTGACACCACCCACAGCGTCAGCGCTGCTCAAATGAGGCTCTTGATGCTAAGGTTACAGGAGAGAAATTTGGAGCCAGACTCCATATTTGGAAATCCGACCGCGAGTATCATAGCAACCACAAGAGCCAATCATGATTTAGGTCTTTAAATGTGCCCCCCCGACTTATGGCAGAGATGCGATGCATCATACGGTTTATGGATGTTATATTCTGCACCATTCTGCACGAACCACTGTATTTCAGTGATTCTTGAGAATAGCGTAAATTTTAGCTTTTATCATTAAACTTTAAATAGTCACTGGTTTATGTTCTATGTTCTGTTACATGCAAACAACAGTAGAGTTGGCAATTTAACTAAATTCACTTTACTTTATGCTAGTTAATGTATGCTAGTTAAGATTATAGTAATGTTAGCTATTGGAATTGTTTGAGATATTTTGTCATTTTATTTCAAAAATAGTCAATTGAGGCAGGAAAGCGGGAAGGGAACTTACTTCGCAGCGAAACGCAAAAGGTGTCAAATCTGTTGGTAACACTAAGCGGCAGCGACCTCGGGAAATGAAGGCGTCTGATTGGTCCATTATTTATGTTCATATCTTGATTTAAGAACAAGATAGCAAAATGAAAAATTCAGGATGATGTAGAGCAGGTTCATACGAACATTTAAAGACCAGAATGACGAGGCCACAGCAGGAGTTACAGAGAGAGGAGTGAGAAGATCCCAATGTGAGTCAATGGAAAAGGGAGAGAAGGAGCCGGAAGAGCCTCCTGGAGCACTTCCTGTTTGGCAAGCGGCAGCTAACGGGTTAGCTTAGTCCACTTATATATACGGTCTATGCATTATACACTACACTGTAAAATATACAGCATCACACACTACACTGTAAAGTATAGTTTGCCAATAAATTTGGATTAATTATGTTCATCTTATTTTTGGCTGCTTTCAAAGTATATTTTTCTGTTCACAATCTGATCACATTGTCATTAATGTCAATCTATTGTTAATTGTTGTATTGTTAATAATGTGTATAATTGTTAATAATATGTGGGTAATATTAGTCATGTTAATAATATCTGGATAATATTGGCATTTTCGTTGTTGTCAAGTGTGAGTTACTTTATGTGGAGATGATTCCCTTAATTTGTTGTGAAGACACGCAGAGCAGAGGTCCCAGACCAGGATCCAGACCAATATCAGGATCCAGGACTGAAACAGGTCCAGGGAAGCAGGGCTCTACACTAACTTTTTTTTTTCAGGAGCACACGTGCCCCTAAGTTAAAAATTTTAGGAGCACAGAAAAAAAAAAGGGGGCACAAGTAGGTTTTCGTTTTGAACGATTATTACAGTGCACAACTTGCGCACACCAACACCAACACTGAATAAATTTAATACAAAAAAAATAATAATAATTATGACTGTACTTTTCCTGCATGATCGCAATGTTTTTATAAATATATCTTCATTTTATCTGATTAATATTTAGACTTAAAATAAGCCAAACAAACTGTACTGCACTTGAACACTCTATGGCCCTTTTTGGACCCTCACCCACAGTTTAAGAACCTCTTCTTTAAGAGAACTTCCACTGGCACTTTACAGAAAACTGTTTCAAAGTGTAAAAAGTGGGTAGGATTTTTAAACCTGTATTTTCAAATTCCTAACTGGAGTTACATTCTCTTTGTGGTTTTAAAGTGGTTTTAGCCTCTGCACATTTACCAAACAAAACGCACATTGTGACAAACAGATTTATTTGCCATTTTCTTAGGCAAACTTCAGCCCACATATCGCCTGCTCTGTGCTGTAGGACATCAAATTAATATTGTCGTATTTGATGTGAGGTGGATGGACAGGTGGGATGTTTAACCTGCCCTGTGATACACACTAATACAGGGTGCGCGCAGTGGCGGACAAGCCGCGCGCTGGCGCGGTGTCCACATGCTCCAGCGCACAGGTCCCGCGCATCGGTACAAGTTTATTGCCGACAGCAGCGGCAGTAATGAAATATGGTCGCACTCGGTATTCAGACCTTGAGTCTGTGACGAGACCGAGTTCAAATGTGCTGGAGTCTGAGACAAGACCAAGACAAAGCTCTCACTTTAGCAGAGGAGGAGGTCCAGCAGCCTGGGGGGTGTCTACTGAGTGGTGGGACAGGGGTGGGTCCTGCTGCTCCTCGTTTAAGGTGGGCGTGGGTATGTTTTGAAGCTGAGTTTGTTCGTATGAGTGATATCGGCGCACACGCAAGAGCTCGTATGCGGTCGTTCATGGTCGGAGATGTGCCCGGCCATGGTTCGGTTGCGCTCGCGCTGGGCAAGCGTGCCGCGCTTTAGGGGCGATCCAGGCTTGGGCACGATTCTGAAGTCCTAGTGTGAGTTTGCCCCTAATGTTTGACACATTTAGAACATTTAACTTGTCACGTTACGTCTGTGCGCAGTTCTTATTGTGGCTGCAGAAGCACTTGCACTGTTGCGACTGTTTTGTTTTCCTCGTTCGCACGACGAAATATTTACTTGCAAATGCTAGTGAAATGGGCGCACTGTAGAGCCCTGCAGGGGAGGCTCCTGTGACTCACTGACAATCCTCTGGACCAATGCGTGTGTGCGTGTGTGTGCGTGCGTACGTGCGTGTGAAGAACAGTGTGGGATTTATTTAGAAAAACAGAAATAAGCACTGCACAATAAAATACATTTCAAGAGCCCATAAACAAAGTTTTAACACTTTTATAAGTCACTTCCCCTTAGGCGCAACATCACAATAGAATCAGAGTGCATCCCACTGATGAAACTACTGCATGTCAGGTTTGTCTAGTTGCCTTGTATAGTTTTTCATCATGTTTTTGTATATTTATGGAGAATTGTTGTGTGAGAGCATGGGTGATGTAGGCTTGTGGGGGTAGCTTTGTACAGTCCTTCAGAGATCGCTAGATTACTCAAACATGCATGGATGATTCTAAAACCTCTTGAGGCAGGTTTTTGATGAGGAATGTTATAATACAAAAGAAAGGTGAAGAATTACATTTTGTACAATACATTATTTCATTCAAACATGAAATATTTCTGGTCCATAAGCTACTTTGAACAACTGAGCATTATTCATTTAAAAGTTCACTATGTAACTTTTCAAGTGGGAGGTCCTCCATATCCTTGTTTCCATGGAGATGTGATGTGAGATCTTCTGTTACAGCATTCAACTTATTTATCTTTCATTAATTCAATTCAAGTGTTTTATTGGACAAAAAAATCCCCCCAAAACATGCATTATTAAGTCAGAGGACCTTTAACTTAATAATAATAATAATAATGCATCAGTTTTATATAGCGCTTTTCTGGACACTCAAAGACGCTTTACAGAGCATTATTCATTCACTCCATACCCAGTGGCGGTAAACTGCTATTGTAGCTACAGCTGCCCTGGGGCAGACTGACGGAACTTGGCCTTTGCATCTCACCAGTGAGAATACGCACAATATAAGAACTACAAGATAATCCAGTTTAATGCCATAGTGTGAAACATCTCAAACAAAACAATAATATCTCCATTTAGATAAGTATTTCAAAAGTTTCACAGTGCACCTTTAAATGTATGTGCACTATTTAACTATTAACTAACATATTCTCCAAATGTGCTGTGACCCAGGGACACTTGGCCTGCTTGAGTCCCACAGCAGTGAGTTTGGCTCTGGGGAGAGTCACGCTCCTCAGCCCTAAGTTAGAGCTGGAGGTCAGACCAGAGCTGGAGGTGAGACTAGAGCTGGAGGTGATACTAGAGCTGGAGGTCAGACCAGAGCTGGAGGTGAGACTAGAGCTGGAGGTGAGACTAGAGCTGGAGGTCAGAGCAGAGGTGGAGGTCAGACTAGACCTTTGTTTTGATACAGGCGGACCACAAGTGTCCACCTGTCAATCACACCCATCTGAACTCGATGAGATTCACCGGTGACCAGACTCAGATCTTCACAAAGTATTGTATTTCCAGTCTGTGCTCTAAATACAAACTGAGAGGGAAACTATTCTAACTTGGCTCAAAGTGGATTTTGCAGAACATATCAGTGTGAAGTCTGATACCTTTGCTCTCTCTGGAGGAGCAGCAGCCTGGGTTCTCTGGGTCTCCACACTTCTCCCTGAGTGCAGACACCTCCCTCTCCAACCGCTCCACACGAGCTCTGAGGGCCGACAGGTCCCCTTCGCACCCACAAGACCCAGGACCAGAACCAGAGGGGACCAGCCGGATCTGATGGGTCAAAACCAGAGGAGCACTGGTGGACAGGGACAGCTCTTTACCTGGAACCAAATAGACAAATTCAGTCATTCACCTAAGAACCTAAAGAGAAATCTGAAGAACATCCAAGGTTCTCCAGCTGCATGATGAGCAAGTCTGAGGAACTTCCAAAGACCTCTAAAAGCAATAGAGATAAATCTGAAGAACGGCAAAATCTGATTAACGTCAAAACATATTTTTACATCAAAAATCTCTTAAAGCAGCTTTAATTCACAATACAAGGTACTAGCCCACCGGTCTAATTGTGACTAGTGTGATGTGTAATGATTGCTTATTACTGCCTATTTCTAGTATATAACATGTCTTATATTATATTAATATTAACTAATATTATTATATATTAACTAATATTATTATATTATATATATTAGTTAATATTAACTAATTATTAACTAATATTATTATATTAGGCTATTATTTCTTAAATAGATTTTTATGAACACCTAGTTTTAAGAATACTTTCTTTTGAGCATTCACAATATCTACGCTTTTGATCAAATACAACATGAAATCAATTACATTTGAAACTGCATTTACTGAAATGTCAAATTTTTCACTTTCCCAAAATCTTAGAAATGCTGTACATCTGCACCTAAAAGCCCTGGGAGGCTCCTCTGAGGACAGTGAGGTACAGATCTAAGTCAGAGTAAAGAATTGGTTTGAGAGGGAAGTTAAAGAGGCTTGACTTCATATAAAAAGTACTTAGAATAAGTTGTAATATCTAGATAGATAAATAAGATAAATCAGGATGGAATATCTTGAAACAAGTAAAAAATATCTTGTCTTATTAAGTTAAAAAAATCTTAAAATGTATCTTTTAATATGAATCTGCTTAACTGTGCAGTTTGACTATGCTAGAAAATCATTTTTTGAAGTGTATAAACTGAGAAGGAGACAAACTTGGACAAACTTGGATGTATCTGCAGGTTTAGGCTCAGGGGACAGCGTAAAAAAAATGTGCTGATAAACTATTAAAGAGCTGATATGTAACATGGAAATGAAGCCTGTGTGGTTCCTTGGGTGTAAAGTAGTGATAATGTGGTGGTACCTCCTGTGGTTCCATCTGCAGCATCAACCTGAGCCACACAGCCCTCTGAGACCAGCACCTGAAACACAGACAGCTTCACCTTCACCCACTGTACCCTGCTGAAGAACACGAGCTGCTTACACCAAACACACACATGGCGTTTGGGTCATTTGAGCACTGCATTTGAGTCTGGTGAAGACTTAAGGACTTTAAAAACCCAGAGGAGCACTTCTGGATCACCTGATGATGTCAGAAAGTGAAACAGAGTGCTGTGAGCTGTGCATAGGGTGACAAAATCATCATGATGACTGAAACATGTGTGAATGAAACAAAACACAGATACAAGGATATTTCTGAAGAGGACTCTACATTAGAACAGGGTTAAAGCTCCACTGTGGGACATTTCCACACATTAGGACATGGTTAAAACTCCACTGCAGGACATTTCCTCACATTAGGACAGGGTTACAGAGGCATAAGGCAGGTTAGTTAGAGTATAGAAGACCAATGACACTGTAGTTGTGTATTTGTGATGCTGTAGTTATGACACTGTAGTTGTGACACTGTAGTTGTGTAGTTATGATGCTGTAGTTGTGATGCTGTAATTGTGTAGTTGTCACTGTAGTTGTGTAGTTATGACGCTGTAGTTATGACGCTGTAGTTGTGACACTGTAGTTGTGACACTGTAATTGTGTAGTTGTGACCCTGTAATTGTGTAGTTATGATGCTGTAATTGTGTAGCTGTGACACTGTAGTTGTCACTCTGTAGTTATGACGCTGTACTTGTGACACTGTAAGTGTGTAATTGTGACACTGTAGTTGTGTAGTTGTGACGCTCTTTGTGTAGTTATGACGCTGTAATTGTGTAGTTGTGATGCTGTAGTTGTGACACTGTAGTTGTGACATTGTAGTTGTAAATGTATTTATGACGCTGTAGTTGTGTAGTTGTGACACTGTAGTTGTGACACTAATTGTGTGGTTGTGATGCTGTAGTTGTGATGCTGTAATTGTATAGTTGTCACGCTGTAATTGTGTAGTTGTGACGCTGTAGTTGTGTAGTTATGATGTTGTAATTGTGTAGTTGTGACACTGTAGTTGTGTAGTTATGACGTTGTAATTGTGAAGTTGTGACACTGGAGTTGTGACACTGTAGTTGTGACATTGTAGTTGTCACTCTGTAGTTATGACGCTGTAGTTGTGTAGTTGTGATGCTGTAGTGTAGTTGTGACGCTGTAGTTGTGACACTAGTTGTCACTCTGTAGTTATGACGCTGTAGTTGTGACACTGTAGTTGTGATGCTGTAATTGTGTAGTTGTGTAGTTGTGGCGCTGTAGTTGTGACACTGTAGTTGTGACACTAATTGTGTGGTTGTGATGCTCTAGCTGTGATGTTGTAATTGTGTAGTTGTCACGCTGTAATTGTGTAGCTGTGATGCTGTAGTTGTGACACTGTAGTTTTCACTCTGTAGTTCTGACACTGTAGTTGTGTAGTTGTGATGCTGTAGTTGTGTATTTGTGACGCTGTAGTTGTGTAGTTGTGATGCTGTATTTGTGTAGTTGTCACTTTGTAGTTGTGTAGTTGTGACGCTGTAATTGTGTAGTTGTCACGCTGAAGTTGTGTAGTTGTGATGCTGTAGTTGTGTATTTGTGACGCTGTAGTTGTGTAGTTGTGATGCTGTATTTGTGTAGTTGTCACTTTGTAGTTGTGTAGTTGTGACGCTGTAATTGTGTAGTTTTGACGCTGTAGTTGTGTAGTTGTGATGCTGTAGTTGTGACATTTTAGTTGTCACTGTAGTTATGACACTGTAATTGTGTAGTTGTGACACTGTAATTGTGTAGTTGTGATGCTGTAATTGTGTAGTTGTGATGTTGTAATTGTGTAGCTGTGACGCTGTACTTGTGACACTGTAGTTGTGACACTGTAGTTGTGACACTGTAGTTGTCACTGTAGTTATGACACTGTTGTTGTGTAGTTATGACGCTGTAGTTATGACGCTGTAGTTGTGACACTGTAGTTGTGTAGTTGTGACGCTGTAATTGTGTAGTTGTGATGCTGTAATTGTGTAGTTATTATGCTGTAATTGTGTAGTTGTGACGCTGTAGTTGTGACACTGTAGTTGTGACATTGTAGTTGTCACTCTGTAGTTATGACGCTGTAGTTGTGTAGTTGTCACGCTGTAGTGTAGTTGTGACGCTGTAGTTGTGTAGTTGTCACGCTGTAGTTATGATGCTGTAGTTGTGTAGTTGTCACGCTGTAGTTGTGATGCTGTAATTGTGTGGTTGTGATGCTGTAGTTGTGATGCTGTAATTGTGTAGTTGTCACGCTGTAATTGTGTAGTTGTGATGCTGTAGTTGTGACACTGTAGTTTTCACTCTGTAGTTCTGACACTGTAGTTGTGTAGTTGTGATGCTGTAGTTATGACGCTGTAGTTGTGACACTAGTTGTGTAGTTATGACGCTGTAGTTGTGTAGTTGTCACGCTGTAGTGTAGTTGTGACGCTGTAGTTGTGTAGTTGTCACGCTGTAGTGTAGTTGTGACACTGTAGTTGTCACTCTGTAGTTATGATGCTGTAGTTGTGTAGTTGTCACGCTGTAGTTGTGTAGTTGTGGCGCTGTAGTTGTGACACTGTAGCTGTGACACTAATTGTGTGGTTGTGATGCTGTAGTTGTGATGCTGTAATTGTGTGGTTGTGATGCTGTAGTTGTGATGCTGTAATTGTGTAGTTGTCACGCTGTAATTGTGTAGTTGTGATGCTGTAGTTGTGACACTGTAGTTTTCACTCTGTAGTTCTGACACTGTAGTTGTGTAGTTGTGATGCTGTAGTTGTGCAGTTGTGACGCTGTAGTTGTGTAGTTGTGATGCTGTATTTGTGTAGTTGTCACTTTGTAGTTGTGTAGTTGTGATGCTGTAGTTGTGTAGTTGTGACGCTGTAATTGTGTAGTTGTGATGCTGTAATTGTGTAGTTGTGACGCTGTAGTTGTCACTCTGTAGTTATGACGCTGTAGTTGTGTAGTTGTCACACTGTAGTTGTGTAGTTGTGACACTTTAGTTGTCACTCTGTAGTTGTCACGCTGTAATTGTGTAGCTGTGATGCTGTAGTTGTAACACTGTAGTTTTCACTCTGTAGTTCTGACACTGTAGTTGTGTAGTTGTGATGCTGTAGTTGTGTAGTTGTGACGCTGTAGTTGTGTAGTTGTGATGCTGTATTTGTGTAGTTGTCACTCTGTAGTTGTGTAGTTGTGACGCTGAAGTTGTGTAGCTGTGACGCTGTAGTTGTGACACTGTAGTTGTCACTCTGTAGTTATGACGCTGTAGTTGTGTAGTTGCGATGCTGTAATTCTATACTTGTGACACTGTAGCTGTGTAGCTGTGTGTAGTTGTCACTCTGTAGTTATGACACTGTAGTTGTGAAGCTGTAGTTGTGACACTGTAGTTGTCACTCTGTAGTTATGATGCTGTAGTTGTCTAGTTGTGACGCTGTAGTTGTGTAGTTTTCACTCTGTAGTTGTGTAGTTGTGACGCTGTAGTTGTGTAGTTTTCACTCTGTAGTTGTGTAGTTGTGACGCTGTAGTTGTGACACTGTAGTTGTGACGCTGTAGGTGTGTAGTTTTCACTCTGTTGTTGTGTAGTTGTGACGCTATAGTTGTGACACTGCAGTTGTGACGCTGTAGTTGTGTAGTTGTGATTCACCTTGATGGAGTCCTGAGAAGATGAGCTTTGACCTGCAACCTTCACGTCCTGGCAGAGGGCAGAGGTCGCCGTGAGGAGGAGGAGGAAGAGGACGCACATTCTGTTTCCTGTTAAACCCTTTCACAATAAAAGTCCCACTTAGAGACGCACTGAGAACATGTCTTCAACTCTGCATCTGGACCCAGCTCTGAAACAACACAGACAACATGTGTGTCAGATGCCCTCCCATCTTCCTGTATCCCTGTGTGTCAGATGCCCTCCCATCCTCCTGTATCCCTGTGTGTCAGATGCCCTCCCACCCTCCTGTACCGTGTGTGTCAGACTGAGATGGGGCTGGCGTCATGTCTCTGTTTAAGAGGGAATATTATGCAAAATATCATTTTTTTCTTTTCTTTTTTTGCTTGGTGTTCCCTCATCAAAAACATGCCTGAATCCTCCTTACAGTTAGCAGTACGAGCCTGTACAAGGCTCCGCCCACAAGCCTACGTCACCCATGCTCTCACACGACAATTCTCCAATTCTCTAAATATACAAAATAGTCCAGGCAATCTATGGCTGGACCTGGAACTAATTCCCACAGAAGCTTTTTCTTCAAAAACCTTTTACAAATAAAGTCTAGAACAACATACTAAAAGTCCCAAAAAATCTAAGCACGGCAACATTCTGTTTTTAAGCTTTATGCGTAGAAGCTTTCTGTGTGCAACATGGAAACGAGGCTGAAACCGGAAGTACCTTATAATATGCCTATTTTGCTCAAAACTTCAAGTATTTTAAATAAAAGCTTCAAATATCGCTAGAATGCATCACGAAAAAATAGTTTTTTATTGCTAAGTGATCGCAATTAGCCTGCCAGTTGATACACAAAATGTATTTTGCAAACTACAGTATATTGAACGCAGTTTGTCTAAAGCTCGCGTGACGTTTTTTTTTTTCTTTCGATATCAAATACATTACATTGGGAACCTTGCTATATGCAAATCATCAATTCTTTCTTTATCAATGTCAACAATAAGTAACACGGTGAAAGCATTTACATTCATTACTCTATACGTCGCATACGTTCATTCATGTGTATACATCCTCCATTTACTCATCTTCGGTTGATTCGATGGTACTGTTGGTACATCCAGTACCTTTACATTGGCCACATGCCGGGGAGCAGTCTAGTCCATGTTTGCGACACGTACACCTTGCGGTTGAACACTCTGTTGCGCAATTGCACCGTATCATCTTCAGCAAGTTCTCGGGAGCAGCGGGTAAGTCTGTTGTGATTGGGAAGACATGATGATTGGCTTGCAGTTTCCAGCCCCATTCTTCCATTGGAAAGTTCTCAGCAAGCCCCTGCCACTGCTTGACTTGTAAGAAAACCCTCAAACTGTGATATATTGCGGCGCTTGATGTTGGAGGTAAATTCTGTGGCTCAACCTGGCACCCTCGTGTGCACACCTTTTCTTGGTATTTCCTGTGACGTAAACTGTCCAGCGATTCACCTTGTTTTCCTCCATACAATGCAACAAGTGCATTTTCGCCAGCCTTAGCGATATCTGTGCGGTTGTCACTTTCATCAAATAATTTGGCTTGGGTACGAAAGTAGCTTGAGTCGACAAATTTCTTAAGAGGAGCAGATTTCCCGATGCCGAAAGGGTGAGAAGTAGTGTCGCACCCAGAAACCGCGTGAAGGAACAAAATGTTCTTACACAAGTCGTCACCTAACTCTGCTTTAACTTGGCGCATATTCCATACCTTTAATCGTGTTGAGGTGGACTTAGGTTCTGGTCGGAAAAACAGGTCAAAATCATCTTGGTTAACATAGTAACAAAGGAGCACAAGAAGGTCTGTGTCGTCTCCTACCAGTACTGTGGGTCTTTCAGTTGCAACTGAGATAGATGTCTTAACGATAAGAAGGTCTGCGTCGCCATCCGCTTGCAAGGTGCGATAACCACTGACTTCTAAAACGGGTCGCAATGCTGCAATGAAACACTTCTTATTCTCAGCGTTTGCCAGAAAAACATCTTTCTTCATGGTGAGTTTCATCTTGCATTCAAAGGAGACTGTTGCACCCACTTTTCCTGCAGTTCGTCTACGCTGGGTCATACTTTTCGTTGTCTGATGCTTGTAACCGTCAAAGACAATAACCGTTCCTTGTCCGTATTTCTGTCACACGTAGTTGCTGTATCTCATGTAGAGCTCTTCATAGGTGGTTTGCTTCGGCCACGGAACACGGTGGAGAAGAGCTCCGCCATCGAGCACGTATGTGACTTGCCCAGTTGGTCCTGATCTTGCCTGTGCAGTGAGCTTATCCCACAGCGCATCACAGAGGGTTGACTTTTGGGGTTGGCACAGTGTCAACGGAGAGTCGAAAAGTGCAGCCGGATAACTACAGAGCTCGTATTTGAAAACGCCCTGTAAATCGGTAACAATATTGCATGCAAAGACTAAACGTTGAAACAAGAGTTGTGGATCCACTTGAATGTTGACGCTAGGGCTGGGCGGTATACCGTTTGAACCGGTATACCGGTAATTTTTATTTTTATGATATGAATTTTTTATTTACCGCCATACCGTGTGTGCGCGCATATGTCGGCAACACAGAGCGGCGGAACGTCGCACAGCGGTAGATTGAGCGGGGGCTGTTTTTCAGTGTTACACCAAACAAGTCAACAAGCCAGGTAAGGATAGCGAGTTGAGTGGTGCGCGTTTGCTAAAGGGACCGTCTGTGTAGTGTTTTGTGACACGGCTCCCTTTTTCGGAGAGCGGGAGTGCACGGAGCCGCGCCCAAGCGAGAGCGCGGGTGCGCGGAGCCCCGCTCTTCACCTTTTCGCCCGGGCACGGCTCCGCGCACTCCCGCTCTCCGAAAAAGGGAGCCGTGTCACAAAACACTACACAGACGGTCCCTTTAGCAAACGCGCCTACCAGGGACGTCTGTGTAGTGTTTTGTGCTGCACTGCCAACGTTACGCAGAGATTGGGGAGAAGATGCAGATTTTACTTTCATGCAATCTTCGTATTCTCCGTCTAAAGGGACCGTCTATGCCAAGAAAAGCAAACGTTGGAATGATATTACCAACTCTATCACACTCCACTTAGCCAAAGACAAAAATACCGTTAAATACCGTGATACCGTGATAATTTAAAAAAATACCGTGATATCAATTTTTGGTCATACCGCCCAGCTCTAGTTGACGCCGTCTATTTTGACAGACGATCCCACTGCCATAGTAACAGATTGATCTTTCCGCTTAAAGGAAAACTTCTCCACCAATTGGCCAGCCATCGAAGCGAGAATTTTTTCTCCTTTGGCCTTCGCTCAGCACATAGAACAATTTTTAACGCTTTTGAAAGTGCCCAGACACTTTTTAATTTTCTGTGAAAGTTCTTTCAATGTTATACTTTAATAAAACAGTAAATATATTTTTAAAAACGTTTTAAACTATTTCTCCCTCTTTTTTTCTCAGGATTCCGCCAAATAATAATAGTTTTTTTTTTTATTTTTAAGAATCATTTGTTTTATTCTGTTTATTTAACGTCGTCTAATAGATCGAAATATAGGCGAAATATTGGAATATTCTACCAGCCTCGTTTCCATGCGGAGAGAAATCGCTTTCTCGACTACCTAAAATAAATCCCGTTTTTCGGAATGTTGCCGTGCTGGGATTTTCTGGGACTTTTGATATGTTATAAAGAAGACATCAAAGGACCAAAAACAGTTAAAATTTCTTCTGTGGGAATTAGTTCCAGGTCAAGCCCATTTTTCTCATAGATTGCCTGGATTAAAAACATGATACAAAAGTGTGCACAGCAAAGTGACAAACCTGATGTGCAGTACTTTCATTAGTGGGACGCACACTGATTGTGTTGTGATAGTGCTGTGAATGGGGAGTAACTTAGTGAATGGGAGCAAAGGGAGGAGAGACTCAAAGCAACAAAACAAGAAAAAGAATTGAGTAAAATCATGTTAATACCTTGTTTTTGGCGGATATAGTGTTTTCAAACAATATAAGGAACATGGTGATGTAAATCTCTTTTGTGATGCAGTTAATCGGCCGTAGAAGTGAAGGAGCTGCTCTTTAAACTGCACATGCTGTGGTCAGATAAATCTAGCAGTGCGGTATGAACCGAATTAACACTCATAGAAATTATGTGGATATTTTGGCTCAAATTTAACCTCGTTTCCAAAGAAAACGTCTTGAGAGCAGACGGTGTGATGGCTTCAGGGGCAGGGCATCTGTGGGAAACGCGGCTTTATGAGCTGTTTCTGCTGCAGCCACAGGTCCCTGAACGCCTCACGCCTCTGTGTAAACTAATGAGGGCTGCAGGAGGAAATGAGCTCGAGTCCAGCTCACACTGACCACAGCACTGCTCCTCAACAGCTCTCAAACTGTCACGCTCAGGCCTGTCCCCTACTGCTCGGGTTAAAGCTGCACGACGTCACTTTCCTGCAGTAGTCTCCATGGAGATGTTACTGCTGTGTCTGGAATATTCTACATGTGACATTTTCTCACATTAGAACAGGGTTAAAGTCCCACTGTGGGACATTTCCTCACATTAGAACAGGGATACAGATCAGATTTGTGGTGAGGCGAACCCACTTACAGTGAGAAGGTATGTTTTTGAAAGTATTTTTGAGCAATAAAAAACAAAAAAAACATTAAATACATGTTTACATAAATAGATAAGACTGTGGAACATTTTCATTCCTCTCGCAGTGTGGCACAGTGCGTCTTTATCCATAGCTCCACTGTTTACTCCACACACTCACACACACACAGGTAACTTTCTGTAGCCAAAGACAGAGCTGACAGGAGCTCAGTGAGTGTTTTCCACCGATCTGGAGGTTGGTGGTTTGAATCCTGCTCTCAACAGAATCATCATTGGTAGAGTGATTCAGATGAATGTTGTCATTGTGTCCTTGGGCAAGACACGTAAACCCACTGTGTGTGAATGGGTGAGTGATTCCTTGATGTAAAGACCTCTCTGACCGGTGCAGTTCACCCTGTCACATGGACATGTGCTCTTGCACCTGAACTACACCACATTCCCTGCATTTGGCTCAAAGCGTTTATGAACTCATTCATACACCTGTGCATGCAGGAGAGGCGAGTTGAGTGTCCTGCTTGAGGGTACAATGCCAGTATTTAAGCCTCTAACCTTTGGGGTTAGCGAGCTATTGCTGCCCATAAATCTGGGTCAGAGCTGGAGGGAGATGTTCCGGGCCACAGGCCTGTCTCTCCAGCACCATAACTCACACCGACAGAGGAGATGAATAAGCGGGGGCTGAGGAAGGAGAGAGAGAGTGAGGGTCCTGCTGATGATGGGGGGTTAGGAGGTGAATGGATGAAGGGACAGAAGGGAGGAGGGATGAATGGGTGAGGTGAGGGTTGGGGGTGAGAAGGTGGAGTTTCCATGGGGTGGAGAGGTGAGGGGGTGAAGGGTGCTGCTGAGGGGGGTAGTTTCCAAGGGGTTTGGGGGGGCAGTAAATTCCTCAGCCACAGCTGTGGTTCAGTCACACCTCACAACTGAAACAGCAAGGTCCAGAGCCAGGTCTGAACCAGTCTGAACCAAGTCTGAACCAGGTCTGAACCAGGTCTGAACCAGAAATCTCCAAAAGTCAAATCTCCAAATGTTTTTCCTAATAATTTCTATCAGCAACAAGGTCCATTTTACTGCTCTATTTCTCTAAAAACAACACAACATCTGGAAGGGCATCTGACATAACCAACATCTGCAGATTAACTGAAGACATTTGACCGGCTCCATCTCAGTCTACCACTACAGTGATACAGAAGGATGGGAGGGCATCTGACACAGCACAATATATTCATTGTTCCCACTTTCATATCCACAAACACAAAAATCTCTACTGGTGTCCAAAACACTTCACCAGCAGAGAATTCAGCTTGGAAAATTGTCAAAAAGTTTTGTTTTTTTTGTTGTTTTTTTTACATCTTCTACAGATATTATGAATGAATGTCTTTTTTTATCAAGGGTGACAGAATAGTATTTGGAATGCAGTAAAAGAGAAAAGACGACAAACTTTTGAAAATATTATTAGACAAAAAGTAACTGCAAGCCTCCAATGACTGTTTAAAATGGAACTTATCAGGTGAACTTGTTATAATAAAATAAAAATACAATTTAAAAAATCAACACAACCAGTATTTTTGTGAATTTTGTGAATGAAAACTATGATTCCATAAAACCTAATTCTCCTTTAGTAAATGTTACAAGATTTAAGTGTACAAAAGAAGAGTAGAAAATGCCCTAACCTGAAGGATGAACAGCTGAAAGGTTCCTGTGAAAGTGACGCTGGTACCTGAGACGTCCTCACGCCGAGTGCTCAGATCCTCCACACCGACACGACTGAAGACATGAGCGCAATGAGAGAGGGACGTAGAGGGAGGAGAGACAGAGCAAGGGAGGAGAGAGGAGACAGAGAGAGGGGGTGAGAGAGGGAAAGACAGGGAGAGAAGTGAGAGGAGACAAAGGGCGAGAAAGAGGAGAGAGGAGGGGAAAGAGGGAGAGGAAACAGAGAGAGGAGAGAGAGGTGGAAAGAGGGGGAGGAGAGAGAGGAAACTGATAGAGAGCAGAGAGAGAAAAGGGGAAAGAGGGAGAAAAGTGAGAGGAGACAAAGGGAGAGAAAGAGGAGAGAGAGGGGGAAAGAGGGGGAGGAAACACAGAGAGGAGAGAGAGCGAGAGAGAGGGTGAAAGAGGGGGAGGAGAGAGAGGAAACTGATAGAGAGCAGAGAGAGAAAGGGGGAAAGGGAGAAAAATGGGAGGAGACAAAGGGAGAGAAAGAGGAGAGAGAGGGGGAGGAGAGAGAGGAAACTGATAGAGAGCAGAGAGAGAAAGGGGGAAAGAGGGAGAAAAATGAGAGGAGACAAAGGGAAAGAAAGAGGAGAGAGAGGGGGAGGAGAGAGAGGAAACTGATAGAGAGCAGAGAGAGAAAGGGGGAAAGAGGGAGAAACGTGAGAGGAGACAAAGGGAGAGAAAGAGGAGAGAGAGGGGGAAAGAGGGGGAGGAAACAGAGAGAGGGAGAGAGAGGAGAGAATTAGTGAGTGAAAGAGGGAAAGGAGAGAGTGTTGAGACAGCGAGAGAGGGAGGAAAGAGAGAAGAGACAGAGGGAGAGAAAGAGGAGAGAGGGGGGAAGAGAGGGAGAAAACAGAGAAAGAAAGTGAGAGAGAGAGGGGAGAGGGGGAAGAGGGAGAGAAGAGAGAAATGAGACAGAGAGACGAGACAGGAGGATGAAACAGAAAGAGATGCAGAGGAGAGTGACAAAGAAAGAGAGGAAAGAGCGAAAAAAAGGAAAGGAGGAATGAGAGAGAGGGAGAGAGAAGAACAAGGGAGATGTAGAGAGAAAAGAGAGAAAGAAAAAGGGATAGAGGAGAGAGGGATAGAGAGAGGGAGAGAAGAGACAGAGAGGGAAAGGAGGGGGAGGAGAGGGGGGAGGATAGAGAGATGTGACAGAGAGATAAGAGAGAGATAGAGAGAGGAAAGAGGAGAGGGAGAGAGGAATATAGGAGGGAGAGGGGGAGGGAGAAAGGAAAAGAATGGGAGAATAGAGAGAGAACAAATGAGAGACAGGAGAACGAGAGGGGGAGAGAAGAACAAGGGAGATGTAGAGAGAAAAGAGAGAGAGAGAGAAAGAAAGAAAGAGAGACAGAGAGAAAGGAAGACAGACAGAGAGAGACAAATAGGGAAAGAGAAAGGAGAGAGGGATAGAGAGAGGAAGAGAAGAGACAGGGAGAGAAAGGAGGGGGAGGAGAGAGAGAGGGGTGAAGGAGAGGAGAGATAGAGAGAGGAAAGAGGAGAAGGAGAGAGGAATATAGGAGAAAGAGGGGGAGGGAGGGGAGAGAGAAAGGGAAAGAATGGGAGAAGAGAGAGAACAAGTGAGAGAGAGAGAGGAGAAAGAGAGAGGGACAGAGAAGAACAAGGGAGATGTAGAGAGAAAAGAAAGAAAGAATGAAAGAAAGAAAGAAAGAAAGGAAGGAAGAGAGAGAGAGGGATAGAGGAGAGAGACAAATAGGGAAAGAGAGAGGAGAGAGGGATAGAGAGAGGGAGAGAAGAGACAGAGAGGAAAGAGGAGGAGAGAAGATATAGGAGGAAGAGGGGGGAGAAAGACAGAAAGGGAAAGAATGGGAGAAGAGAGAGAACAAGAGAGAGAGGAGAAAGAAAGAGAGAAAGAGAGAAAGATGAAGAAGGGGGTGTAGAGAGAAAAAAGAAAGAAAGAAAGAGCGATAGAGAAGAGAGTAGAGAGAAAGAGAGAAAGAGAGAGATGAAGAAGGGGGTGTAGAGAGAAAAGAAAGAAAGAAAGAAAGAAAGAGGGATAGAGTAGAGAGACAAATAGGGAAAGAGAGGAGAGAGGGATAGAGAGAGGTAGAAGACAGAGAAGGAGAGAGAGAAGAGAGAGGGGTAGAGGATAGAGGAAAGAGAGGAAGGCTGGAGATGACCGGAGGGAGGAGTGTCTCACAGCTGAGGAATCTGGTTAAATGAAGCCAATGACGCCACAGCCCTCCGACCAATCACAGCTGTGGATCAGACGGGGGGCGGGCTTTCTGCTCCAAGTCCTGGCTCCTGATTGGTCACAAGGCCATTTACCTGCACTCATTTGTCTAATTGCTTTGAATGTTTTGCAACTGTTTCCTGTGGAACACGAACTGCAGGCAACAGCAACCAAGAGAATGTGTTTAAAGCTGCACTGTGTCACTTTTCTGCTGGAGGGTTTGATAGGCACGCGTCCAGGGAGATGTAATTGTTTTGCTTTAAATGTGATAAAATACTCTGCAAAAAACCTTAAGATATAAACACTTAAATCTATCAGAAAATGACTGATAGTGATATGATTTTACTGTTTATTATCTGCTTACCAGAGAAATTTGCAGTGTATGTCATTAAACTTCTCTGTCTCCATGGTGACAGTACCAGGGTGAGTTACAGATGAGCTCTGTGAAGAGACGACCCCGCTCACTGTGGGAATACATGTTTGTTTAAATGCATTTTGTACACTGTAAATTTCTCTGATCTGGCAAAAAAATTTAAACTTCAGGTTATTCAACATGTTTTCAGATTTATGATCTACCTTGTAGTTCTGAATTGGTTGTATAATCTTAAAAAAGGTCACATATTTTTCTTCCATGACTCAACTACTCAGAAAATCTTAAATTTAGGCAATAAAAGAAGAAATAAAAGAAGCTATAATGCATTTACCAGAGTTTTCCCTGCAACACTTCACTTGTTTTTAGATTCAGTGATACAGTTTATCTATAAACTTATTTCCAACACATGAAGACTCAAAAGACTGCTTCATTCTAGCCTAGAGGTAGTTTATTTTAAGAGAACTTGTCCATTAAATTGATCTTGCTGCATGGTCAGATCATTTCACTACTATACGTCATTTTCTAAGAGATTTAGGTGTTTACACCTAAATGGCCAAGCTTTTTTGGATTGTATTTTTCCAGTCTTTGTGAACATGTGCACTGTAGGGATGTAACAATGCCCAAAATATGGTGATATAGTATCGTCAAAGGTCTCACAATACCGTGGATCACAAGTCTCTTTGCTTAAATGAATATATGTCAACATAATTATTATTTTGGACGAACATAAACGGAAAAAAAAAAAAAAATCCCTACATTCTTCATTCTCATTTTGCTTATTTTGATACGACCATAAAGAATAAACTTTTGTGGCTTCTTTATCATTATTATTAGTTTGCACAACTAAATGAAAATAATAATAACTGCACCATATGTAGCTTTAATAAAGCATGAACGAAGACTTAAGTAATAATGAACAAATACTTCAGTCATTCAGGCTTAATAACTACTTCATTACTATCTTAATTAGCACTTAACTTGGACTTAATTAGCCTGTGCTGTAAATAGTTACTCATAATTATTTCATACTTAGCTACTCATGAATTGACCATTTGTCTGTATTAGTAAATGCATATTTAAGTACAAATTTGACCATTTATTAATGATTAGTAAGCTATGAGAGAATGATTTACTAAGAATGCAATGCAATGATAATTCAAGCAGCTATTACCTGTGAGTTAACTTTGTGAGAACTTTTCTAAAGTGAAAACTAAGAAGACCATTAAGGTTTGCCAAACTCTAGAGTGATCATAGAATTTTCACATTTGGGCATGTTATAATGATTAATACATGTTTGAATGACACCATTAGTTAATGATTAAAGGGGAACTCTGGCACAATTGAAGCTAAAGTCCGTTGCTAGAGGTGGTTGAATTCTGTCAAAAGCCAAAAAACGGCACAGATCAGTGTTGCAACAGACTTTAGCTTCAAACATGCCGAAGTTCCCCTTTAAATCAGCCAGTAGCTAATACTTTTTTGTAAACCCGTCTAAAGTGAAGACTATTTGTACTCAATTAAGTATTTCTTAAGGTACTATAAAGTGTTACAAACAAGTGATTATAGAAGCTTTTTAAAAAGAGTATAAACCGTTATGTTTTGAAATCTTTGCTCTGGAATTAATTAATTATGTATTCAATTTTTTTCCCCTCCTCGAACCGTCACCTTAACGTGGTGGAGGGGTTTGAGTGCCCGAATGATCCCAGGAGCTATGTTGTCGGGGCTTTATGCCCCTGGTAGGGTCACCCAAGGCAAACAGATCCGGGGGATGGGTCAGACGAAGAGCGGTTCAGAAGACCCTTATGATGACAATAAAAACTAGGTCAGTGACATCGCCCAGAAAGGCAGTACCTGGGCCCCACTCTGGAGCCAGGCCTGGGGTGGGTGCACGTGGGCGAGCGCCTGGTGGCCGGGCTTTTCCCCACGGGGCCCGGCCGGGCACAGCCCGAAGGAGCGACATGGGACCGCCCTCCCCTGGACCCACCATCCACGGGAGGAGCCATAGGGGCCGGGTGCAGAGTGATCTGGGCCCGGTGGACTCCTGAGGCAGCTGACGGGTACCGTCGGGCCAAGCGTGCTGCAGCTCGGGCGGTTGCAGAGGCAAAACTCGGGTCTGGGAGGAGTTCGGGAGGCCATGGAGGAGGACTATCGGACGGCCCCAAGGAAATTCTGGCAAACCGTCCGGCGTCTCAGGAGGGCGAAGCGGTCCTCCACCAACACTGTTTACAGTGCGGGGGGAGAGCTGCTGACCTCGACTGGGGATGTTGTCGGGCGGTGGAAGGAATACTTTGGGGATCTCCTCAATCCCACCATTACGTCCTGTGAAGAGGAGGCCGAGGCTGGGGACCCAGAGGCGGACTCATCCATCACCCTGGCTGAAGTCACTGAGGTGGTTGGAAAGCTCCTTGGTGGCAAGGCTCCGGGGGTGGATGAGATCCATCCTGAGTACCTTAAGTCTCTGGGTGTTGTGGGGCTGTCTTGGCTGACACGTCTCTGCAACATCGCGTGGCGGTCGGGAACAGTGCCTTTGGACTGGCAGACCAGGGTGGTGGTCCCTCTGTATAAAAAGGGGGACCGGAGGGTGTGTTCCAAGTACAGGGGAATCACACTCCTCAGCCTCCCGGTAAAGTCTATGCCAGGGTACTGGAGAGGAGAGTTCGGCCGATAGCCAGACCTCGGATTCAAGAGGAGCAGTGTGGTTTTCGGCCTGGTCGTGGAACACTGGACCAGCTCTACACCCTCCATCGGGTGCTCGAGGGTTCATGGGAGTTTGCCCAACCAGTCCACATGTGCTTTGTGGACCTGGAGAAGGCATTCGACCGTGTCCCTCGTGGTGCCCTGTGGGGGGTGCTCCGGGAGTATGGGGTCCGGGGCCCTTTGCTAAGGGCTGTCCGGTCCCTGTATGACCGGAGCAGGAGCTGTGTTCGCCGGCAGTAAGTCAGACCTGTTCCCGGTGCATGTTGGACTCCGCCAGGGCTGCCCTTTGTCACCGGTTCTGTTCATTGTATTTATGGACAGAATTTCTAGGCGCAGCCAGGGGCCGGAGGGGGTCCAGTTCGGGGACCACAGGATTTCATTGCTGCTTTTTGCGGATGATGTTGTCCTGTTGGCTCCATCGAACCAGGACCTGCAGCGTGCACTGGGGCGGTTTGCAGCCGAGTGTGAAGCGGCCAGGATGAGAATCAGCTGTTCCAAATCCGAGGCCATGGTTCTCGAGCGGAAAAACGTGGATTGCCCTCTCCGGGTGGGGAGTCTCTGCCTCAAGTGGAGGAGTTCAAGTCTCTCAGGGTCTTGTTCACAAGTGAGGGGAGGATGGAGCGTGAGATTGACAGGCGGATCGGTGCGGCGTCGGCAGTGATGCAGTCGCTGTATCGGACCGTTGTGGTGAAGAGGGAGCTGAGCCGAAAGGCGAAGCTCTCGATTTACCGGTCAATCTACGTTCCTACCCTCACCTATGGTCATGAGCTCTGGGTAATGACCGAAAGGACAAGATCGCGGATACAAGCGGCCGAAATGAGTTTCCTCCGCAGAGTGGCCAGGCGCTCCCTTAGAGATAGGGTGAGGAGCTCGGTCACACGGGAGGAGCTCGGAGTAGAGTTGCTGCTCCTCCATATTGAGAGGAGTCAGCTGAGGTGGCTCAGGCATCTGGTCCGGATGCCTCCTGGATGCCTCCCTCGGGAGGTGTTCTGGGCATGTTCCACCGGTAGGAGGCCCCGGGGAAGACCCAGGACACGCTGGAGGGACTGTCTCTCGGCTGGCCTGGGAACGCCTCGGGGTCTGTCCGGAGGAGCTGGAGGAAGTGGCTGGGGAGAGGGAAGCTTGGGAGCCCCTGCTTAGACTGCTGCCCCGGGACCTGGCCCCGGATAAGCGGAAGAAGATAGATGGATGGATGGATGTATTCAATTTAGTTTATGTTCATTTATAATTTGTCTCCTGTATTACAGTAAGTGGCTAGTGAAATTGTAAATGTAAACTCGCTGTTCATACGCTGCTTTTCATTCTTGGAAGTCTGTCATTGTTTAACAGGGTTTGGAATTAAGTATTTTTACTTCAGCCTAAAGTCTTTCTGTTGTGATTCATGGGGTTGTAGTCTATGTTTTGTTTTCTTTTGTAGTTCTGCAAAATGAGCAAATAAACTACTACTACTAACATTCCAAATAAGAAGCGAGCGGGCTTGAGTTTTATTTATCTGATTTTAACATTATTCAACCCACTGACATTCAGAATCTCTTTTTCAACAGAGACCAGGCCAAGGCAGCAGCAACACAATCAATACAAAACATCACAAAATATCAGAACATAAAACCATCTGCATCTGCCAGGAAAAACACACGTCTCAGTCACCGCACTCTTTACAATTTTCTTGAACTCATCATGTGACACCATAGATTTCCACACCAACTTTATTTCTAAAGCACTTTTAAAAATTTACAGCTGGCCAAAGTGCTGTAAACATAGAAAAGACAAAATAGTACAACACAGTATACAATATAAACACAATACAACTACTAAAAAACATAGAAAACATTAAGATACTCAACAACAAGAAATGTACATCTCACTTGTTGAAAGCCAGTGAAAAAAGGTGCATTTTTAGGAGTGATTTAAAAACAGATACAGACTCCGCCTCTAATCTCTAATGGTGACTGGTTCCAACAGAAAACGGACAGTCGCCACTAAACTCGAGTTTAGTGTTTGGGACGGCGCTGGAGTTGGTCTGCTGACGTGAGACTGCCAGAGGTGGCATGAGGGTGGATCAGGTCGGCGAGGCAGGAAGGCGCTAGGCTGTGCAAACACTTAAATGTAGTTAATATGATTGACTTAGGACCACGCCTCAACCGCCCTCACCTCCTCTCCAGCGAATCACAGCTCACTTCTACCACACCTCAATTTCCCAGAAGCCTATTTGTAGCAGCCTATCTCGGCAACCCAGTTTGTCCCGAATAACTTGACTCCACCCTCCCAATCATTATCTGTTCACTTCCAGACATAAGATGCCTACGAGGGGGTCCTGTTCCTGCTGGGCCATGTGAAGATTGAGACTGAACCCCCACCCTGAGTCTCAACCCAGCCGACCAGCCTCGTCTCCATATAATAAACTCTTTTCTTCGCACGTGTTGTTCGTGTGGTCATTGCTAGTGAAAAGTAAATAAAATAATTTTAAAATGGACTCTAAAACACACTGAGAGCCAAAGGAGAGAGGCTAAAATTGGGGAAATGCTCTCGTGTTTCCGGGTTTCAGTTAAAAGTCTGCTGCTTCTAAGGAGGTGGTGCTGTAGGAAAAGGCAAATTTCCAGCTCATTGACACACCAAGGGACAGCGGACCAAGGGACTTCTTTTTTTAAATGGAAGCGAGTGGTGCACAGTCATAATGTTTGTTTTGATTTTGTTTTTGATAAACGTGGTCGTACCTCTGAGCTCATAGCGGCTATTTCGGATTTTGAACGTATTCTGTAATGATTTTCAAAGTGTAAAGCTCAAATAAATCGTACAATTTCAGAATTTTAAGGTGTATAAATAATGCGTTGGTTGGTTCATTTTAAGTTGATAATGTGATTGCTTTTATTGCCCTTTTTTGCAAGGTAAAGATTGGATTTTGGGAGGAGGAGCAAAGCCGGGAACTACCTGAACTCATATGAGGAAGATTATTAAAGTACCCGGGAAGGTTGATTCAGCTCCGTCAATGCCGATTTACTTGCTGTAGGAAAAAATGAGGAGTTCGACAGCAGCAGTTAATAAGGGGAGGCCCCTTATTTCATAACTGCTGCTGTCGAGCTCCTCATTTTGGTCTTAAAATGTTCTTAATAACCCGCTCTACATGATCCTAGGGTTTTATTTTGTCCCTCAGAGATGGTTCAAATGCAGGTTCTGTTCAGCTTCCCTTTTTACAAGGTTTTGCCTAATATGGACACCACAAAGTCGAGTGTGAAGGTGATTTGAGCTCCAATGATTGAAAGAGTGTGGTGAAGTTGAGTGGGCTTTAAAACACAAAGGAGCACCACCTGATAAAGCCCCACTGCGGGACATTTCCTCACTTTGGAACAGGGTTAGGAGCTGACTGTTCTGGTTCAGACCTGGTTCAGTTCTGGTTTAGTCCAGGTTCAGTCCTTGTTTAGTCCAGGTTGGGTCCTGGTTTAGTCCTGGTTCAGACCTGGTTTAGTCCTGGTTCAGACCTGGTTCAGTCCTGGTTTAGTCCAGGTTCAGTCCTTGTTTAGTCCAGGTTGGGTCCTTTTTTAGTCCTGGTTCAGACCTGGTTTAGTCCTGGTTTAGACCTGGTTCAGTCCTGGTTTAGTCCAGGTTGGGTCCTGGTTTAGTCCTGGTTCAGACCTGGTTTAGTCCTGGTTTAGACCTGGTTCAGTCCTGGTTTAGTCCTGGTTCAGACCTAGTTTAATCCTGGTTTAGACCTGGTTAAGTCCCTGGTTGAGTCCTGGTTCACCCCTGGTTTAGACCTGGTTCAGTCCTGGTTTAGTCCTGGTTTAGTCCTACTTTAGTCCTGATTTAGTCCTGGTTCAGCCCTGGTTCAGCCCTGGTTTAGTCCTGGTTTAGACCTAGTTCAGTCTCTGGTTCAGTCCTGGTTCACCCCTGGTTTAGATCTGGTTCAGTCCTGGTTTAGTCCTGGTTTAGTCCTGATTTAGTCCTGGTTTAGACCTGGTTCAGTCCTGGTTGAGTCCTGGTTGAGTCCTGGTTCAGAGCTGTTTTAGTCCTGGTTTAGACCTGGTTCAGTCTCTGGTTCAGTCCAGGTTCACCCCTGGTTTATACCTGGTTCAGTCCTGGTTTAGACCTGGTTCAGACCTGGTTTAGTCCTGGTCTAATCTTGGTTTAGACCTGGTTCAGTCCTGGTTTAGACCTGGCTCCTGGACCTGGTTCAGTTTTCTTTCAGTTCTGGTCTAGTCCTTGATCCATATCTCTGTCCATTTCATTTGTGGGTTTAAAGCTGAATAATTCGTTTGGAGAATCCCTGAAGTCTTTAACTTTAACGACCCAGGCATTTACTGTCGCCGTGACGACCCCAAACCCCAGTGTTTACTGTTGCCGTGACGACACAAGGACACCAACAAAGAGGAACATTTCTGTTACTTCACTAAGGGCGGGACAAAAGCTTCATTTTGGCCATATTTAAATGTCTGAACATGTGTTTCTTGCTCTTCACTTTCAGACGGGGATAAGTTTGGCACCGTGGAAATACTGCTCTTTCAGAATGTCCCACAATATAGCATTAAACTTGTGGAGATAAGCAGATCACACCAGCTGGCTAAGTTACAGGTCAGATCTGTGGAGAGAGGTAGATGCTCACAGTAACAACGCATGTTTTTCAAGATAATCATTGGCAGTCAAAAGAATAACATCAAGACAGATACGTTTAATGCTATATTGTGGTACATTCCTGGCATATCAAATCTCCATGGAGATGAACTGGCGGCAGAACCTCAAGCACAAACCTACATATTACATAAGATCACTGTGTAATGTGGTCCCAAACAACGTATTAACATGTTATACTTTTGTTTTTAATGCTCTGAGTCTCCTCTCCCTTTGCTCCCCATGCTAACTCCCTCCCCCTTCAGAGCACTATCACAACACAGTCAGCATGCATCCCGCTAATAAGTTGCTGTGCACAGTTTTGCGTCATGTTTTGGTGTATTTATCCAATCCAACTCACTTTATTTCTACAGCACATTTCATAAGCAAAAAGAGTTTCGGAAGGGCTGCACAATAGAAATAAAACATATCCAATAGAAAGAAAAATAAAGCTCTATTAAAACTAGTAAAATCAAACAAGAGCAAGAATATACATAAAATAATAAAAAGGTAAAATAAAAGCATTAAAAAAAATAAAAGACAGTGGACCACACAACTCACGCGGTGTTAAAAGCCAAAGAGTAAAAGTGGGTCTTAACCCTCGAAGACCTACAGTATCGTATATGATACCGAGGAATATGTTTTCTATAACCGCACATAACTTTCTAACCATAAAAGATAGAGACTTACTTTGTTCCCTCTGAAAGTGCAGACATAGAGGTTTCCGTACATTTCTGTGGCATTATCATACGTCACACTCAAGCTGTGTGATGACGTGCGCAAACTGTCCAATAGGAACTTTGTTTTCTGCCAAACTCATGCGCTCCGTCCATTTTGATCGGCCCAAACTTTGCCAAAGAGTGAAGTGAGTCAAGATGGTTGACTCCTCTCGACTGTGTTTGCTTTTAATGACTGAAAAAGACGCTCTAAGTGGAGTTAATTCTCACATACATGGCAAATTATGCATCTTGGTGTGTGTAATTGCGCATCCCTTTCTATTTTTATTTAAAGGTTTATTTCACTCAGAATGAACAGATACAAATGTAATAAACACCATGGAAATGCATTACAAGTGATGTGGCTCTGTTCTATGCTCTGGCCCTGGACTTTACAGGAGCTGTTTCCATGACTGGCACCAGAAAAGTCATGGAGCGATTGCACTTTTTTTGTTTTTAGGGCAATAAGGATATTTTTAATTTACTTACAGACTTGATATTTTGCATTTTTGTAGCTAAGACCCTAAATTAAGCATTTTTTATGTCCAAAAAGTTGTTTATACATGTTTGCTGTGTGTTTTGTATAAAAGAGTGTGGATTTTTTTTTTTTTTCATCTCTATTTCTGGTCCTCTATCTTTTATTACAGCCACATGACGCAACTACAGCAGCAGATTGTGAAATAACAGTACTGAAAAAAGGATGTGTAACACTTCATTATAGGGTAAAAGGGGCAGTTTAAAAGCAAAATTAAGAAAAAAATCCAGGCGAGGAGAAATGTACTAAAATTGCCCTTAGGTCTTCAGGGGTTAAGGCGAGATTTAAAACACCCCAGAGTTTGGAGCCGGTCACAGAAAAGGCCCCGTCCCCCCTCGTTTTAAGTCTCGTATTGGGCACCATGAACTGGAACTGGTTTTCGGATCTTAGAGAGCAGTCAGGGATGTAAATTTGGAGAAGGTCCGAGACGTATTATGGGGCCCATCCATTCAAAGCATTAAAAACAAACAATAAAATCTTAAAATCAGTACTAAAACAAACTGGAAGTCAATGCAACGATGCTAAGATCAGGGTAATATGCTCACGTTTTTTGCTTCCAGTTAAAAGAGCACAGCAGAATTCTGGACCAACTGCAAGCGGTAAAGTGCGTGGTGGCCGATGCCAAAATAAAGTGCATTACAGTAGTCTAAACTAGAGGAAATAAAAGCGTGCATAACGAATTAAAAGATAAAAACGGTTTCACTTTGGATAAAACCCACAGATGATAAAAGCCAGATTTGACACCTGTGTTCACTTGTTTTTAAAATTACTGTCACTGTCATTTATGGAGAATTGTCGTGTGGGAGCATGAGTGATGTTGGCTTGTGGGCGGAGCCTCGTACAAAATCTTACAGTTAACCATAAGGAGGCTTGGAATAGGACCTAGGAGAGATGTTAAAATACTCTAACATGCATGGATGACATTTAAAACCTCTGCAGGCATGTTTTTGTGTTTTTGATGCGGAAAGAACATTATAACTTGGTTGAAATCTAAAAAACAAGGCATAAACTCCCGTCTTTCAGATGACACAGTGACATACGCAGGGCCTGTGAGGCTGTTTTGTGTTATTTCTATAAAAACATGAACTTTGAAGTTGTATCAGATGTCTGTGGAATCAGACTCCGCTGAACTTTGGACAATAAAGGTCCAACTCCCACTGAGCAGCTGAAAGTGAGTGCTACCGAACATCTGTGACACATCTGCCCTGGAGAAGTGTCCTGCCCAGTGACACAACAACAGCAGTGGCTCAGGATTCCCTTCTTGTGTCCTTAAGTTCCAGTGTTACACAAAATGGACTCTTGTGAGCTTTTGTTAGAATGTTAGACCTGGAGTTGTGTTTTGTTTCATCCACACGTTTGAGATGTGCTTTATTATTAGTCTGTACATCTCCAAAGCTCAAAATGCTCTGTTCCACCTTGTGATGTCAGCATGTAGTGGTAGTTTCCAAGTGAACAGCTCCTTTTACATTTAGTCCAGTACAGATCAGCAATTCGAGTTCTGAAGTCCTCAAATGATTCTAGTGAAGGTGTATGGAGTTTCGAGCACGGGTGGTTATCTGAACTTCTGTGCCACTCCGGAGTAGTGTCTTGCTCACGGGCACAGAAGCGGTGTCCCAGGGGTTGAGCAGATGTGCAGACCAGCATGTGGTGTTTTGTTTCGAGGAGCTGATCCCACAGTCCGGGGTCAGAGGCTGTGTGAAACAACAGAGTGTGAAACAGCGGCTGTGGGATTGTAACAGTTTAACACACAGACACACGCACACACAAGCACCACACACGCACACACGCACAGACACACACACATATACGAACCTTAAAGGGCCCATTTTACACAATTTTCTGGTCTATGTTATAATGTTTTCTTCATCACAAACAGACCCGGAGTTGTGTTTTGTTTCATTCACACATGTTTAACACACTAATCTTGCGTATTTAAATTAGAAAACCAGTCTGTTCCACCTTGTGATGCCATGTGGTAATACAGGAAGTCCTTCACTGTGTTTTTTAAGTCCATATGCCTTCACTAGAATCATTTGGATAAATTCAGCCCTGGAATTACGCGTCTTTACTGAATTAAAGGTAAAAAGAGATGCTGACTTGAATACTACCCCTTTATGACATCACAAGGTGGAACAGAGTATTTTGAGCTTTGGAGATGTACAGACGAATAATAAAAGATTACTCAAACATGTGTGAATGAAACAAACCATGACTCCAGGTGTGTTTTTGAGGAGGCAACATTATAATATGGTTTAAAGCTCAGAGAGTCAGTTTTGTGTAACATAGGGTCTGTTTAATCCTGGGTCTCTGGTCCTGGTTCTTGGCACAGAATCGGACTCTTGGTCTCTGTCTACATTTGCACACTTGAATTGTTGAATTCTTGGTTTAGACCTGATTTTTGCTCCGGATTTGGCTCTCCGTCCTCAGTTGCACATGAGCTGTTCTTGAGGTCTTGGTTTGGACATTGTTTAGACATGGTTTAGACCTGGTTCTTGGCCTGGTTTTAGTTCTTGTCTTAGTCCACAGTAGCACATGACTTACTCTAGTTTAAGTCTTGGTTTGGACTTGGTTTAAACCTGGTCTTGGTCTGGTTCACAGTAGCACACATGACTTGGATTCATAAAACTGTAACATGTGACCATTAAACACATGTGTGACAGACCACACACACACAGATACACACACACACACACACGCACAGATATACACACACACACATGCATACACACGCACACTCACAGGTACACACACTCACGGACACCCACACACATATATGAACACACTCAGACACACACACACTGTAGATACTGTACACACACACAGATTGTACACACACACTGCACACACACACACACACACACACATACACACACACACGCACACGCACACACTCACATACACACATGCATATGCACACACACACTATTTACACTGAGTGGGCAGTGGCAGAGTGGTTAGCCCTCCTCGAGATGTTAGAGCAGGGTTTGCATGTTTCCCTTGGGTTTGGGTCAGTTTTCCTTTACTAAAACTTATGGAAGATGTGGTTTTTAACATGCTTTTGAGCAACTCACTTGTATTTCTTTTATTATTATTATAATTGAAAAACAAAATCTACACATAAAAAATGATGATTCATTTAACAACAAGACTCGGCCTTCTTATTTCTATGGAAATGTTTTTCTTTTAGCTCTAATATTCCACAGTACCTGTCTCCATGGGGAATGTCCTGAAGTAACTTTCTATTTCCATGGAATCATGAAGGTGATGACACACTTCCAGAAAGTTACATATTGTAGCTTTAAATGTTATACAAAACTGTCTCCTGTGGACTTGTTATATGTTCTAATGCTGTTTCATCATCCAAAACAGAGCTAGAGTTGTGTTTTGTTTGAGAAAACCTTTATCATTAGTCTGTACATCTCCAAAGCTCAAAATGCTCTGTTCCACCTTGTGATGTCATAAAGTGGTAATTTTCAAGTGAACAGCTCCTTTTACTTTAATTTTAATTCAGTAGACACTGACAATTCCAGAGCTGAAAATTTCCAAACCACACCAAGGTGTGTGGAGTTTAAAAACAGAGTGGAGCACTTCCTGTATTACCACATGACATCACAAGGTGGAACAGAGTGTTTTCAGTTTGAGAGAAGAACTCAGCCTTAATCTGCAGGGTTTGTGTGTTAAACATATGTGAATGAAACAAAAGACAACTCCAGGTGTGTTTGTGATGACGAAACTCCATTAAGAATAGATCAGAAAATAGGCTCTAAAACATTAGCGTCCTCCATAATGGGATTAAACCATGTCAGGAAGAAAAAAGCCATGGAAAACTGAGTTAAAAAGGCTGAAATGTGCAGCAGTCCTGGTGTATCCTGGTGTGTCCTGGTCCATGATGAGGTGCTGTTTTGTCCCTGGGCCTTGGACAAAGTGGATTCTGGTTTGTCCATCTCTGAATCTGGAGGAACATCAAGACTGGAGTCCTATCAGCCCTCAGAGACAGAGACTGACACAAATACTGGGAACACTTAAAGGAGCTGGAAAACTCAAATACCATTCTTTGGCCGCCATTTCGCAATCGTAAATACACAGAACCTCTAAACTGCGTCTGTGGTTACACGGACGAAATGATTTAGGGTGTTTGTCCACTGATCCGATGGATGGGCATTAACATAATTTATAGAGGGGTCAGATCCACACAGGCTGCAGTGCGATTCCAACTCCCATAGATGAATGCTATCATTGTGTCCTTGAGCAAGACACTTAACACTCAACTGATGTTTATAGATCTAAAATTCTAAATTCACTTCTGTTCAGAAATGCAGAAGTCCTGCCTCTTTGTGACATTTTACTGTGTTCACATTTTAGAACCTTTCATGCACCACTCAGTCTGATTTTTAAAAATAATATTATGTACAGCGGGTGTGGGTGGAGATACAGATGTATGGTGTGTGGAACAAATGACTCCCAGAGTGTGTCCGTAGAGCACGACAGGGACAATAGCCTGTCCCCCAAAATGCTCTCCTGTCAAAAAGTGTTTTCCTGTCCCCAAAGGTGTGCTCCTGTCTCCAAAGGTCTTCTCCTGTCCCCAAAATGTTCTCTTTTCCCCAAAGGTGTGCTCCTCTCGCCAAAAGTGTTTTCCTGTCCCCAAAAGTGCTCTCATGTCTCTAAATTTGTTCTCCTGTCCCCAAAGATCTTCTCCTGTCCACAAAAGTGCTCTCCTGTCCCCAAAGGTCTTCTCCTGTCTCCTAAGGTGCTCTCCTTTGTAAAAGTGTTTTTATTGTTGAGTGAAACCTGCAGAAAAAGCTGCAAGGTTTATTTTTGACATGTTCATAGTTTGAGTAAACAAAAATATACAAATAAAAACATCTAGGAAACAAAAAAAAATTCAGTTGTTTCTGTTGACCTTCATTAAGCTCTCAAATGTTTCACACTTGAAGTCCATTTTTAATACTTTTTGTAGAAGATTTTTTCGTTTGAGCAGGTCACACCTCTGTCACTGTGCTGCCCTCACCTCCACCTTTCCTCCACTCTTATTTCAGCCGACCATTCCTCTGTCATCTGGGCCAAGTAAAGCATGGCCAGTAAACACAAGAAAACACAGAGAGAGGGAGAAGGAGGAGAGGAGAGAGAAAGAAAGAGAGGAGAATATCATCTGAGCCAGCTAAAGCATGGCCTGTAAATATAAGAAAAACACCGAGAGGGAGGAGGAAGACGAGGAGAGGAGGAGAGAGAGGAGGACCTCATCTGGGCCATCTAAAGCATGGCCCATAAATATAAGAAAAACAGAGAGATAGGAGGAGGAGAGAAAGAGGAGAGGAGGAGAGAGATGAGAACATCACCCGGGCTGTGCCAAAGATATTCATTATGTTTTCTTAGTACTTTAACTTTTTACGTTCTTTTTTAAGACAATGTAGTCAAGTGTATTTAACTTGTTGACATGTTTTGGAAGTGTCCAGGTGTTCGTTCGTTCGTTCTTTCTTTCTTTCAATCATTAAAGCAAAACAAGGCAAATGCAGCATACTCGCATCTATACAGCTTTAACATAAATATGAATGAAAGGTACAGAAAGAAGCAAAAGCCTGTAACATCTGTCCATTATCAACTCAAAATTATATTACAACTCTAGTGGGTGGGGCTGCAAACATAAAAAAAAAAAACTTCTTTTTACACAGAAGTATTATATCTTTTCAGTAGTGCTACTTTCACACTTTTCTTAAAAACTTGAATAGACTTAGAAATTTTATTTTCACAAGCAAGACTGTTCCATAGACTGACTCCTTGCACTGAGATACATCGTTCCTTTGGTTTTGTTCTAAATTAAGGTTTAGGTTTAATTTATAATGACTTTCTCTCTTTTTGAATCTGTTTTCCTGTTTGGTCATGTTATTTGGTGAGCTCTGTACATAGTTTTGAGGAGGTTGTATTCTACCACTTCTTTAAATGTTACGTTTCTAATTGTATAAATATTGGATTTGTGTGGGCCCTGTATCCACTTCCACTTACGACACAAATCGCACGTTTCTGTAAAAGATAGATTGGTTCAGTGTATATTTTAGAGGCATTTCCCCACACAGATATGGAAAAATCAATGAGTTCTACACTTCAATTATAACGCCTAAAAAGTTGATCTTGCATGTCCTTTCAATCTCTAATCCTTGTATGGCGGATCTTGCATCGATGTCTTTCTTTTTGCAACTAAAATTCATAAACTTGGTCTTGCTAATATTTATATATAGTTTGTTAGCATTGAACCATGTCAAAATTTTCTGAAAATCATTCTCTACCATTTGTATAATCTCATTTATATTTTTTCCTGAGTAAAATAATGTGGCATCATCTGCAAACAAAATGCATTTAAGTAAACTGGAAACAGACACAATGGCGTTCACATAAATAAGAAAAAGTACAAGGACCATAGACCGTATATTTGAGTGGACTAAGCTAACCCGTTAGCTGCCGCGTGCCAAACAGGAAGTGCTCCAGGAGGCTCTTCCGACTCCTTCTCCGTTTTCCCATTGACTCACATTAGGATCTTATTGTCCCTCTCTCTGTAACTCCTGCTGTCGCCTTGTCATTTTGGTCTTAAAATGTTCGTATGAACCAGCAAAACAGGATCCTGAATTTTTCATTTCGCTATCTTGTTCCTAAATAAAGATATGAACATAAATAATGGACCTTCATTCCCAGAGGTCGCTGCCGCCTAGCATTAGCAACAGGTTTGACTGACAGCTAGTGCGTTTCGTTGCCAAGTTCCCTTCCCACTGCCTGCCCTGATTAACGATTTTTTAAATAAAATGACAAAATATCTCAATTACAATAGCTAACGTTACAAAAATCTTAACTAGCATAAAGTAAAGTGAATTTCGTTAAATTGCAACTCTATTGTTGTTTGCACATAACAGAACGTAGAACATAAATCAATGACTTAAATGTACTATTTAACGTTTGACGATAAAAGCTAAAAGTTTCCTTATTATTCTCAAGAATCACCGAAATACAGCTCTGTGCAAAATGGTGCAGAGTATTGCTGCTCTGCCATGAGTCGGGCGGGCACATTTAACGACCTCAGTCATGATTGGCTCTTGTGGTTGCTAAGATACTCGCGGTCAGATTTCCAAATATGGAGCCTGGCTCCAGATTCGCTCCTGTAACCGTGGCATCAGGAGACTCATTTGAGCGGCGCTGACGCTGTGGTGACGTCACACACACTTAGTCCACTCATTTATATGCTCTATGACAAGGACCGGTCCTTGGGGTACTCGAAGCTGTATGACTATAGTTTGATTTAGTTGTTAGTTTACTGATATTGGCCTTTTAAGTAACCTGAGATCCACCGATGTGCTACCCCTCTTATGTGTTGGTGGTGATGTGTCGTATATCAGCTGTTGTTACTTGCAGTAGGCATGGTCAGCCTGATGGACCTGCAGGTCGCTCAGACTGACCACACCTCCCGTCGCCCGGTGCTCTCTGGAGAGTGTGTCCCAGGTGTGTGAAAGGAAAAATGCTCCGTCGTCACAATTGATTCTGTCCGTGCCTCGTTTCCTGATTTCAATGTCCTCCCTGATCCAGCATTAGAACTTGTTCTTCTCCAATGACCCACGCCCCGTCCCAATCCAGAATGTGGTCATTTCTTTTACAGTGGTCTGATATGGCAGATTTTAGCTTGTAGCTTTAGCTTTGTCTCTTTGTGTTCTGGTGAGTCTCCCTGTTGTTTCCTTTTTGCATTCTTTTTGGTGTTCCTTTTTTTGGGTGTGAAATGCCTGGCCCGTTTTCCCCCCCATGTGTGATTTATTACATGATTTGCATTGGATTTCACAAATGCCGCTGCATTTTTATTCTTGTGGAATTTTATCTTTGGAGTGTATTAATTGCTGGCAGAGTTTAAAGTATGGTTTGACTACTGTTGTGTCTTTTCATGGCCCTGCAAATGGGTTCAGTTATTCCTCTGATATATGGTAGTGTAGTGTGTATGGTAGGGGTAACAAGGTAAATACACTTGACTACATTGTCTTAAAAAAGAACCTAAGAAGTTGAATGATCTGGGCTGGCAAAAGAGTGTCCCGTAAACAAAAGAATAACATGGGAGAGAGGAGAAAAGACGACAGAGACAGTGGGGTAGAGGAGGACAGAGACAGGAGAGACGAAAGAGAAGACAGGGGATGAGAGGAGAATGGCAAAGAGAGTGAGGGAGAGGAAAGGGAGGAGGAGAGGAGAGCATGAAGAAAGAGAAGGATACGTGACCTCTGCTAAAGTCATTGGACCAAACGGTGCAGATATTGAGCGCTTTCACAGAACCTGGAGCCGTTTCATCACAGTAGCAATAAAGTTGGTCTCATCTGAAGCGCTTTGGTCTTTTACACGCTGAAGGATTTGGCAGGATATTACACCTGATGCGCTTCCGTCACAAATATAAGGTATGGCGATGAAGTGTTTTGCCCAAGAGCGCAATAACAGTCAGTATCTGCACATTCTGGAAATTAAAGAGGGGGCATTAGACTTCTATGAGGTATTAACAGCTAACACATAACATTTAGATCACCATGTTAGCTTTTATTGTGTCGAAAATTCTATACAATCCCTTTGCTCTCTGTATCCCAGGGATAGTTTTTTGACATGAATCTGTATGTATGACAGCATCCGGTGAGCCGAGTTCTTCCCCAGTTTCGGTGCTGACGAAAGTGTCTGGCAAGTTGGCTGGGGTCACGGAAATAAAGCGTTTTTCTTCTCAAAACAATATGTGTTCAAAAGAGTGAGACATTTGCGTCACAAAACCACTGTCCACAGAATAGTCAGAGCTCCTAATCGCTTGGTCCTATTTTCTCTCCGCTCATATCACTGCGAGTTGTCGGCATGTGAAGCTGCGCACGAATCCAATACTTTTTTCAGTAGTTTGGCAGTGTTTACGTGCTCAGACTTTTGACCACTACAACACGAGAGAGCACTGCCAAACTACTGAAAAAAGTTTGGATTTGCGCGAAAATAGGTCTGACTTTTTCACGATTCATGTTTTCTGACGCAAATGTCTCACTCTTTTGAACACATATTGCTTTGGGAAGAAAAACGCTTTATTTTCGTGACTCCAACTTGCCGGATACTTTCATCAGCACCGAAACCAGGGAAGAACTCGGCTCACCGGACGCTGTCGGGAGGTAGGTCAGTGTTGATGCACGACACTGCTGACGGGGACGTACAGATGTTTTTGTATATTTATGAAGAATTGTCGTGTGAGAGCGAGTCTTGTACACGCTCACACTGCCAACTGTAAGGAAGGTTCTAGATTTGAGGTTCGAGATCTCTAGATTAGTCAAATATGCATGGATGACATCTCAAAACTCTTGAGGCATGTTTTTGATGACGGAACATTATAACATGATTAGAACGCAAAAAAAAGTTAATTTTGCATTCATTTTTCATGCTATTCTCTGTGAAATAAAAAAAACAAGAAATCTGAAACACAATTTTAACAAATTTCTTTTTTATTTACACAAAGTTTATAAAAGTGGAAAAAGAAGTGCAAATGGAACAAATGTACAAAAATCAAAGGTTTGTCATGACATCAGAAATCAGTGGTTCTCAGTGTCTTCTGTAGATGTGTTTAGGGTTTGTACTATTAGTCCAGGTCTAAACCAGTACAAGTCCCATTTTAGACTGGGTTTAGTCCAGATTTAGTCTTGGTCTAGCTCAGGTGGTACCATAGACTGTATAAATAAGTGGACTGTATGCAGTTATGGGGCGAATTTGGAGCCAAGTTCCACAAAGAGATGCTACGTTCAACAGCTCTGTTATTATTTATGTTCCTATTTTGATTAACAGACAAAAACAGTGAAAAACAAACGGGGGATAATACAAACATTTTAATACCAAAATGACGAGTCCGACAGCAGCAGTTAGAGAGAGCAGATGGTTTTTCAATCGAAAGTGAATCAGAGCCAGAGTCGATGGAGCCGAATCGCACCCACGCTCACTTGACAAAAAGTGATAAACAAGTGTAGGCGATAATCGTTTGTGGGACGTTTTATATAATCAGGAACAAAAAGAATCGCCATTTTATCACCAGAATGTGCTGAAAAAAGCTGCTTATCCACAATGTTTTCTTCTAGATCACTGTTGTTTTCTCTCATAACAAAGAACAAATGAATAACTGTGATCTCCACCACAGGATTCTGACCTGTCTCCAGCGCAGTTTAAACCAGAGGGATTCTATAATGTTGTGGCTTTACATGAAGGGAACCTATTGTGACCAGAAGTGAACGCAGGACATTGGAATTGTATCTCCTTGTGCGGCAGAGTGAGTGGACTGGCCCTTTAAGAGCATCACGACAGTGTGGGCCTTCAAAATAAAGCGTCTACAGTGTCCAGACAAGAGCCTTCCAAATAAAAGCCGGTAATGGACTTCGTAATAATTTTTGACAAGGCAGTAACTTAAAACACAAAACAAGAAATCACAAAGCGTTTCTGTACAGCGCCTCCGATGTGCTGTTCTAATATATTTAACATTTCTGCCCAAAGAAATAAAACGTCAGTTATTTTATGTACATGTGAATATTTACAGATAAATAATTATCTTCTAAAAAACAATGACAACAATGGGAAAGTGATGCAGAGGATAAAGAGGAGAGGGTCAGAGGAGAGGAGAGGATCAGAGAAGAGGGTCAGAGAAGCAAAGGAGAAGGTCAGAAGAGGAGAGGGTCAGGTCAGGAGGAGAGGGTCAGAAGAGAGGGTCAGAGGAGCAGAGGAGACAGTTAGAAGAGGAGAGGGTCAGAGGACCAGCAGAGCAGAGGAAAGGGTCAGAGGAATAGAGGAGGCAGAAAAGAGGGTCAGAGGAGGAGGAGAAAGGGTCAGAGGAACAGAGGAGGAGGTCAGAAGAGGAGAGGGTCAGAGAAGATGGTCAGAGGTGGAGAGGAGAGGGTCAGAGGAATAGAGGAGAAGGTCAGAAGAGAAGAAGGTCAGAGGAGAAGGAGAAAGGGGCAGAGGAGAAAGTCAGAAGAGAGGGTCAGAGGAGGAGAAGAAAGGGTCAGAGGTGCAGCGGGGAAGGTCAGAAAAGATGGTCAGAGGAGCAGCGGAGAGGGTCAGAGGAGGAGGGAAAAAGGGTCAGAGGAGCAAAGGAGAAGGTCAGAAGAGGAGAGGGGCAGAGGAGAGGGTCAGAGCAGCAGAGAGGCAGAGGAACAGAGGAAAAGGTCAGAAAAGGAGAGGGTCAGAGGAGAGCCTTAGAGGGTCAGACGGAGCAGAGGAATCACAGCTCTGCTCTGATTGGTCAAAATGAGTCCCCAGTTCATTTTTAACTTAAAAATATTTACATTTCAGGACAAGTCTCTAAATGAATAATATTATTTTTAAGTGCCAGTGGCTTCTTCTGGATCATTCAGACAAATATATTAGAAACATTACAACTGTATTTACATAAAGGAAAGCATTGAGGACAAAGGAAGAGCTGTGTTCTCCACGAGTCCAGGAAACAACATGATTCACTCGTTTTGAAGTGTCCAGCTGTGAACTCCTGCCACAAGAGGTCAGTAAATGGTCAATAGCACATGTCTTTTGTATTACACTTAAGACAGTAGAATAGTGTGTCCCTCTCAGACACAGCGGAGCCAGGATTCGGTCTCAAGAAATCTCCAAGTGTCAAATCCGCAAATATTTTTTCCCTGATCATTTCTGACCGTCACAGCATCTGAGTCTAACTACAGAAATACAGGAGGGTGGGAGGGCATCTGACACAAAGGAACCTATGAGTTTTTTTGAAGTCTTGTTATAGCCAAACCTTAGCCCCGCCCCTCTGATTCTTACACCTCTGACTGGCCGATGAGGAACTCAACCGGGCGGCGTCGCTGCAGCGGGGCCCTGTGATTGGCGGAGGGGGCGGCGGTGGCAGGCTGCGGGTGCTGCTGGTCGTGGTGCGAGGTGTGGTTACCGTGGTGATGGTGCTGAGGCTGTGCGGTGCCGTGCGGGGAGCGGGGGGGTGGCGGCTCACGGAGGGAGGGCGGCACGGCGGATGACTTTATGGGGACGATGCGTGTGTCCATGACCTCGCAGTCCACCTGCATCATCATCTCATAGCCCTGCGATGCATTGTACAGGCTCTCTGCACAGACACAAGGTTTAATCATGATGGAGGTCATAAAGAAGCACTACGGAACATACCAGCCCTGCGACGCGTTGTACAGGCCCTCTGCGCACAGACACAAGGTTTAAAAAGACCTATTCTGTAAAATGGACTTTTCAGAGCTTGAACCATGTTATAGGAGTTTCTTCTTATCGACTGCCACCAATACACGGCAATCTAGTGTCTCTACTTTACAAATTACTTTTAACACAGTTCAGAACATATTTCTACAACTGGATCTCAAACTCTAGTGAAGGTGTATGGAGTTTAAAAACACAGTGGAATAATTCTTGTGCAAGACATCACAAGAGTTTTTAGTTAAAGAAAAGAATTTCAGGGTTTATGTGTTAACCATCTGTGAATAAAACAAAACTCCAGGTGTTTGTGATAGGGAACATTAGAACATGGATCAGAAAATAGCCTAATATGGCCGCTTTAAGAGAAAGGACTCCTTGAGATGAACCATCTTGTTTTACTATGAAAGAGAGAGCTGCCATACGCCCTATGCCCAGCAGGTGTCAGTAGAGTCACAGTACTGACCATTCACAGACATGGCGGGCATCACCAGTGACATTTTGGGCCGAGTGGTTTTGTTGTGGCTGATCGCCGGCAGCAACAAGTGGTCCTGGAGAAAAGAGAAAAATTACATCACATTTACACATCAACTACAGAAAGAAAAGCTTTCCTCTACAAGTGAACTGTGTACAGTCCACTCTGCACTTTGCTCTGATTAGTTATGATGTCTTATAATAGGCCGAGTTCATGTTCTACAACCTGAGGATGTCATAATCTGCAAATGTATGATACACAAATGTTGAATTATGTGTTTGACTTCACAAACTTCACATGAGATGCCCCAACAATGACTGAAAATGTGCTCTTTAAATCCATTTTGCAATATTTCGGACCATCTTCAAACTTTTTGAGTGTTTTCTTAAATGTATTATGTCTCTATGGTAACTGCTGAACATTACACCATAGACATATATGCAGTACCCCCCAGCGTAATGTTATGGCAAAGCATCAATAAAAGAGCAGTTTGTGTGTCATACTCGTCTGAAAGAAACCACATAGAACGTGTCCTCTCTGCGGTCGATGGCGTCCAGGAAGTCACTGTATGTCACCTCTGGACCAGACAGAACCTGCAGCTGACTGTGGACAAAATACAGCACATTATTAAAGAAGACATACTGAGCCTGTGTCTGCGCTATACCTATATAATATATATATAACCTATAGAAACTATGACCCCTGTGGATCAGTATGTTATTGTTTAGAAATTCAAGTCACAATTTTCATCAAAACTAATACTTCTGCATTAGAAAATTGCAGTGTCCAATGGGAGCTGATGTGGCCGTAAATGTCGTCACAACAAAGCGCCACATGCTGCGCCGCATCCTATGGCCCCCTCCTATGGCCCCCTCCTCTGCACAGCTGCACAGCCAGAGTTTCCCATACATTGAACAATCTGTGCTGCAACTCCACAGAATGAAAACCGAGCGCCACAAATTGATTCCGCCTCGAATGCCGTTTCATTATTTCATTTAGTTCCCTTTTTGTACCTTTAGTAGTTTCTTATGTCTAATTATAGTATTTTATTTATTTAATTTGTATTAGTATATAATTGTGACATTATACTATTTATTTAGTTTTACCAAAAAAAGTTAATACTGGTTGAGCTAAGACTTGAGCTAAGAATTTGAAACAAAAACCTCCAGATTTAGTTTTTTTTCTTCCTTTCATTCCTTAAATGTCAAAGAATCTAAAGTTTAGGGGTGGGACACACAGTGAAACGGTCTGTGAGAAAAATGACTGTGACGCTGACAAACCCTATGTGTATGACCGACTAAGAAAATAAAATTAGAGAATGAAGTGCGTACATCACAGTGGGAGTGTACCAGTCAAAACAGAAAATGATCAGAAAAACGGAGTCTTGAAAAAAGCTGATTAAAAATTGCTCAAACATGCACAAATCATTCCGAATACAACTTCAGAGGGTCAATGAGAAGAAAGTACTATAACATGATTAAAAGCTCTGAAAAGTCCATTTTGCAGAATAGGTCTGATTTAAATAAAACAACATAGTGCTACTTCATTCTGGGGATTGCATTGTCAAATTGGAATTGAATTCCTTTTTTTCTTTTTATTTTGCAACTTTTGAATTCTGAACTCTTGTCATTTAAACTTGTGTACGAATTCAGTTTGTTTCATTGCATTAGTCCAGTAAAATGCCTGGAATGAGCTCACTGACAAATGTGAGAAGGTGAGAGAAGCAGGTTACCTCTCGATGGAGCGGTGAGACTGGATCGGCAGGTATCTGGAGATGTTGGCCTTCCTCAGCTGAGCTTTCTAAAACAAAAAGATAAATACATAAATTAAAAATAAGAATAAAAATACAGAAACTCTATAAATGAACGAACTCAAATGCACAGCCCTGTGTTAGGCTTTTTTTTGTTGCATTCTTGCATTACCTTTACCTAACCTTTGTTAACGTAGGTCATTTTCTGTAAGTCATGTTCGAGTTTAGTGGTGTATTGTGCATTCATTTTCTGCAAACCAATTAAGTGTTGTAATGTGAGGTTTGTGTAATCTATTCGTGTTTAGTTTAGTTAATGGATATGACATGTAATAAACAGTCATTTATGTATCATTTATTACTTCCTTATTCACTGTTTTGTTATTACACATGTGGTGTTTCTTATTTCCTGTCCATTACTGCTTTAGGTTAACATGTATTGTACTGGATTTCATATTGGAGTTCTCACCATATAACAGAGTCTATGTGTTTTAGAGTAGTCCTCTGGTACAATCATTCAGGATCTCTTTATTCTGCTTTATTACAGACCGACCACTCACTCTGTCAGGCACATAAACCATACACAGTTGTAATGAGTCCTCATCCTCAAATCCATCTCTTCTCCGGAGCCCGAGTCTCTGTTCTCTGGAGAGTTTCACTGGTAGAGGCGGCAACAGTCATAGTGGAAATATAAATATTGTGCCTCCACTTAATTTGCTGCTGAGTTTTATGTGCATTTCTGTCCTAAGATCGTTTGTTTATCCAACAAACTTATTTCAAATGTATAAACTAAAGTAAAAACAAAAAAAACTGTACAAAGATGGCGGACCTGAGTGATCTTGGCCTTCTTCACAGTCTTTGGTTTGTCTCCAGACTTTTTCCTGTCGATTTGGTGCCTGTGAACCCAGCCCCTCAGCTCGTCCGCCAGCCTGAAAAACACAGATCTGATCAGTAAAGTAAACGTCCCCGTACCTTAGATCAGAGGTAAGAGAAGACAACAGTTAAAGAGTTCAGACTGAAGTGAAGAGCGCTGAGGTGGTAAAGTGTCTGCCTTATAACAAGAAGGTTGACAATTCAGTCAGAGTTATATGTAGGAGATGTTTGTAGCTGTTCAAACCTGAGCGACTCAGAGCGGTTAAACTGGCGACAGTCTGAGGACGAGAAAAACCTGTCGATATCCTGAAGAACCAGGTCCTTCACGTCCGTGAACGCATCACTCAGATTCCTGAATGCACAAAAAAACAAAAAAAAAACAAAAACAGATTTAGATCAATGTGACAGTTACACCCTGTGAACTACACTATATCACAGTATCAGTGTTCAGTATCAAGTTTCAAAACTAGTTTTAGTATAAATAATAATCAAGATCATTTTGAAAAAAAATTAAGCATTTTTTATGCGATCTTTACTGAAAGTAACGCTAATAACTGCATCAAATATGTGAATAATGCAGCAGGGACAAAAGAGGATGGGAAGGCAAAGACAGGACAATGAGGAGCATCTGACGTAAAGAGATATATAGACAATGGAAGGGCATCCGATACACAGGGATACAGGAGGATGAGAGGGCATCTGACACAGGAGAATTGTTTTACCTGAAGTGGTATGTCTCAGTGTTAAATTTGTCCTCCTCTGCGCTCCATCGCTCCTTCTCCTCCGTCTGTGATCGCTCCACGCTTCGTTTTGGTGAAACATTTGTCGGTTTTTGGTTCAGTTTTTGATTTTGTTGCTGTTCAATTTCCAGCAGTTTTCGTCCAGTGAAGGAAACCGCACTGTCGCTGAGGTCTGCCCACTTCCTGTCTGTGATGCTGGAGAAAATATACAAAATAAAAGCTTAGCAAAAGTTTATCACAGCCAGTGGGTGTGTTTAGACTATGTTTTACTGTAGTCAAAATGTATTATGTTTCATATCATTTATTAGACCTAGGTTACCTTAAAAAAGATGTGAAAACATAAAAAAATATAGAAAAAGTGTAATATTTTTTATAGACAAGCAGATTTCAGTACTAAAGTATAGACAAAAAAACTCTTTCTTTAGACAATAGCAGAATGTAATTTTTCACATTAAATGGTTCCACAGTGCTCCATGGGTGTATACTAGTCTATGTGCTACTATACTTGTACTCGAGCGTATTTGGACTCGGTCTCGTCACGGATTCAAGGTCTGAATACTGAGTGCGGTCATATTTCATTACGGCCGCTGCCTTCGGCACTAAACTTGTACCGGTGTGCGGGACCTGTGCGCTGGAGCTCGCGCAGCCTCGTGTACCAGTGTGTATCACAGGGCAGGTTAAACATCTCACCTGTCCATCCGCCTCACATCAAATACGCCAATATTAATTTTATGTCCGTGTCCGCACAGAGTAGAGCTACGGCACAGAGCAGGTGACATGTGGGCTGAAGTTTGCCTAAGAAAATGCCAAATAAATCTGTTTGTCACACTGTGCGTTTGGTTTGGTAAATGTGCAGAGTCTAAAAATCACTGTAAAACCACTAAGAGAATGTAACTCCAGTTAGGAATTTGAAAATACAGGTTTAAAAATCCTGCACACTTTTTACACTTTGAAGCAGTTTTGTGTAAAGTGCCAGTGGAAGTTCTCTTAAAGAAGAGGTTCTTAAACTGTGGGTGAAGGTCCAAAAAGAGTGTTTCAGTGCAGTACAGTTTGTTTGGCTTATTTTAAGTCTAAATATTAATCAGATAAAATGAAGATATATTTATAAAAACATTGTGATCATGCACGAAAAGTACAGTCATAATTATTTTCTTTTTTTCTTTTTTTTAAAATTAAATTTATTCAGTGTTGGTGTTGGTGTGTGCAAGTTCTGCACTGTAATAATCGTTCACATGAAAACCTACTTGTGCCCCCTTTTTTTTTCTGTGCTCCTAAAATTTTTTACTTAGGGGTGCATGTGCTCCTGAAAAAAAAAGTTAGCGTAGAGCCCTGGTTAGGATAGACTAGTACTTATACTTTTGACAGGACTAATGCAAACTAGAAAATAATGCTCCCAACGTGTGAAAACCTGTAGGTAACAAAGTGACACTCTTTGTCCTCTTTGACTTTGTGATAAAAATATTTTATATCAGACAAATAAACTCTATTAGAGTGTGTGCAATACTGGACCTGTCTGCACCTGTCTGTCAGTGTGTTGTACCTGTCTGCACCTGTCTGTCGGTGCATTGTACCTGTCTGTACCTGTCTGCACCTGTCTGTCGGTGCGTTGTACCAGTCTGCACCTGTCTGTCGGTGCGTTGTCCCAGTCTGCACCTGCCTGTCGGTGCGTTGTCCCAGTCTGCACCTGTCTGTCGGTGCGTTGTACCTGTCTGCACCTGTCTGTCGGTGTGTTGTACCTGTCTGCACCTGTCTGTCGGTGTGTTGTACCTGTCTGCACCTGTCTGTCGGTGCGTTGTACCTGTCTGCACCTGTCTGTCGGTGCGTTGTACCTGTCTGCACCTGTCTGTCGGTGCGTTGTACCTGTCTACAACTGTCTGTCGGTGTGTTGTACCTGTCTGCACCTGTCTGTCGGTGTGTTGTACCTGTCTGCACCTGTCTGTCGGTGTGTTGTACCTGTATGCACCTGTCTGTCAGTGTGTTGTACCTGACAGGTCCAAAGCTGAAGGTCATGAACAGCAGAAGAGCCATGACGCAGATAGCGCGTTTGTTACTCATCGAGTCACCACCCTGAAAATACAGAGGAAAGCACCTTTTAGTTTGGTCCTAAATTAGACCTAGAATAGTCCTGTTACAGACTTGGTTTAGGTTCAGATCGGGTGATACTTGGAAAGTAAGATATTTTCTTAAATGGTACTTTGTTTGAGAGCCACTGGTCTATGGTTCAGTCCTGGTCTAGTCCTGGTCCGCACCTCCTTCCCGGCCAGCCTGTCCCTCAGCTCCTGGTTCTCCCTCCTCAGCCTCTCGTTCTCCTGTTGAGCTTCTCGCAGTTGTGCTTCCAGGTTCTGGAGATATTCTTTTTTCTTCCTCCTGGACTGACAGGCTGACTCTCTGTTCTTTATCATCCTCTGCTGCCGCTTCAGGACCTTCATCTGAGGAAAAACAGGGACACATTTAAAGATAGATTAGGAAACTTTTGTAGTTCCCAGAGGTTAAAACACAACTGTACTAGTATGCATCATCCTGGTCTTTAAATATTTTTTTCTTTTTTTTCAATGAATAAAATGTAAAATGGTGATCTCTGGAAGGGATATTTTAATACAAATACATATTTCATAAAAGTTGTGTGTGATCATGTGACTCACGTCGATGTCATTGCTGCTGTTGCCGGGCAGATTAGCGGTCGCTGGGACAATGGGTTTGCTGGTGGACGGAGCCGTGGTGCAATGAGGTATGCTGGGAGAGAGCTGCTCTACTTTGACGATGGCGGGAGCCGAGGAGAGACAGACAGATGGAGACAGCACCACTGAAGATAAACACAAGAGCTTTAGTCTGTTATCGAGAATCAAAGAGAAAATCATCTCAGTTCTACTGGGAACTGGTAGGTTGAAAACGCACATCACAAAACTTTGGACTGCTGATAGATAATAATGGATCTATTTGTCGTCCACAGGTGATAACATTTAGATTTTTTTTATTCAAAACCAATCTGCCCTTCTCCAAACATTAAAAGTCAAACATTCCCTGAAGGAGTGGTGCTAACTGTTGGCACTGCTCTGTCTTAAGATCTTAATCAAGTTAATCTGAGCTTTGTTTTAACACAATCTGACCATAAAGGAATGAGATGGAACAAGTGATCTGATGTGTGCTGTAGGGCTGAAACGATTACTCGAGTAACTCGGATAATTCGATTACAAAAAATATTCGGGGCAAATTCTTTGCCTCGAGGCTTCGTTTAATTCATGTCACCAAAGTCAATTTATTTAAAATGTCTCTGCTATCGTATCACTCCTCCTTTGTAGACTGCTGCGCCAGTCTGGGATCACTGTTTCACACGGACAGTTATCAATGACGTACATTTCAAAGATTTGAAGCGGCACGATTTATACCACGGTGTGGAAATGGCAGATAATGATGTGGCCGGTGCCAGTGTGCACTGGCAAAGCCAACCTGATGTACCACAACAGTACGTCTTCAATGCTGCAGCACTTAAAGCGAAAGCATCCTCATGTGAACTGTACTTCTCTAAGCGGAGTCGGAGAATCTACGAGGTAATATACTTTTACGATTGCTAACTGAAATGAAAAGTAACGCCTATTAGAATGTACAGTATTTGTAATTATTTGTAACCTGTGTTATGAGTCGATAGTAACGAGGCATAATGAGCAGCAAGAGAGCAAATGATCTCACTCAAATCGCTCCCTTCCTCACGTATACACAGACACACACACACACTCGGTGTTTCCCATATCAGAAACGTCTAGTTCGTTGTTCTACTTTTACCAAAAATCTGATTTAATCTAGAACCGCTGGCATCAATAATTCCAATATCAGAGAAAGGAAATATTTTACCGACGTTTACGAACACTTATGTGTTCGCTAGTTCTATATTTAGCTTATTAATTAGGCTAGTTAAAGGATTAACGTTGTCACTTAGAAAACTCCTGTCTTATAAGCCAATAAGCCAAAGGTTTTACACTTGTTTAAAAAAAATGTTGACTTTAAATAAAAACCTTTTTGTGAGGAATAACAGCAATTGCTTGCTCATTTTAAGAGGCCTTTCATGTTGCGTTACACACTATTGATATAGTTGTATAAAAACAAAAAAGTGTGATTTATCCGATTACTCGATTAATCGATGATATAATCGACAGAATACTCGATTCCAAAAATATTCGATAGTTGCAGCTCTAGTGTGCTGTTACTATAAACTGTATAAAAATGTGGACTAAGCAAGCGTGACATCACTCACAGTGTTGGGCTCGTTCGGGTCGCATTGAATTTTTTGACAGACCAAAATTGCAAAAAAAAAAACCCCACCAAACACATGTAGAGAAAGTTAAAACGAACATTTTAAAGGGGAACTATGGCATGTTTGAAGATAAAGTCCATTGCTAGAGGTGGTGGAATTCTGTCAGAAGCCAAAAAACAGCACAGATCAGTGTTGCCTCGGCAGAGATCTCACTGTGGCAGTGAGTCTGTCAAGGCAACAAACTAGTGTAGTGATGGGGGCAAGTTCTTAACTTCCACGTAAAATGCCAATTTGCTTCACACTGAAGAAGTTTAACACCACTTTAACCCATATTACAACAGCCACGAGTTTAACAAACAAAACGCTCTGCCTGGCTCACTCATTAGTGTCTGGAAACATTAGAAAACAACTTTATAAGCAGCCTTACATTTACTTCTGTTGATTTCCCACTGCACATGCCAAAGCCCAAAAGACTCAATCGTTGATGTCGTCTCTAATCCCATTTATTTATGAGTGAATAATATTTTTTGAAAAACGCTAAAAAAATACATTCCCGAACCATTTTGTTTCAACAACTTTCAGTTTCTCTTCTTCAGTCAATAGTCGATCCTCACCGCCGCTGGAGTCAATGATTGAGTGACTGGCATGAGCATGAGCAGGGGGAAATCAACAGAGGGAAGTGTAAGGCTGCTTATAAAGTTGTTTTCTAACGTTTCCAGACACTAATGAGTGAACCAGGCAGAGCGTTTTGTTTGTTAGACTCATGGCTGTTGTAAAATGGGTTAAAGTGGTGTTAAGCTTCTTCAGTGTGAAGCAAATTGGCGTTTTACATGGAAGTTAAGAACTTGCCCCCATCATTACACTAGCTTGTTGTCTTGACAGACTCACTGCCACAGCGAGATCTCCGCTGAGGCAACACTGATCTGTGCCATTTTTTGGCTTCTGACAGAATTTCACCACCTCGAGCAATGGACTTTAGCTTCAAACGTGCCAGAGTTACCCTTTAAGTCCAAAATGATGAGGGTCACTGCAGCACTTACAGAGAGATGGTTGATAATACTCCAGTGTAAGTCAATGGGAGCCAGAGTCAGAAGGAGCCGGAAGAGCCGCCTGTGAACTTCCTATTTGGAACATGGCAGCTAGTGTGTTAGCTCTGTCCATTTCTATATATAGTCTATGGGCCCTATTAGGTTTTCAGACAACAATACAACTTTTTTGTGAGTGTTTGCTAAAGCATGCATCGTGTCACCATGGTAACTGTCAAACATCCCCCTCCACTTTCTGTGCAAATCTCAGACTAGTTGAGTACTTCTGCGACAGTTGTGGATAGGGAGGCGGTACCTGGGTGTGTTTGGTCCATGGGGGTCAGTCCCTGAAGCAGTAGGGTGCCTCCAGGGCTGGACGTCTGCAGAGAAGAGCCGGACACTGGGGCGGAGGTCACACATACGGGGCGCGGCTGTAGAGGGACCTTGCATCTGCTCTTAGACGCCGACGAACTGGACAAGACTGGACGAGACAGAGAGATAAAGGACAAGTGTAGACCAGGGGGACACTTAAATATATTACACCATTTACTGATCTGTGTCATCAGAGCCGGATCTAACGTTCAGGAGATCCTAAGAACAATCTGAAATGGGGCCCTTCACTTCAGTGCCACTCGGGTTCAAGCGATTATCTAGACCAGAAGCATTTGGGCTACTTTCAGACTGCAGGGCTTAAAGTTGAACTCTGGCACGTTTGAAGCTAAAGTCCATTGCTTAAGGTGGTGGAATTCTGTCAGAAGCCAAAAAACGGCACAGATCAGTGTTGCCTCGGCGGAGATCTCGCTGTGGCAGTGAGTCTGTCAAGGCAACAAACAAGTGTAGTGATGGGGGCAAGTTCTTAACTTCCACATAAAACGAAGAAGCTTAACACCCCTTTAACCCACTTCCCTCTGTTGATTTCCCACTGCTCGATTGTCGACTCCAGTGGTGGCTCGAGCCTCTCGCCGCTGGAGACGATAATTGAGTCTTTTGGGCTTTGGCATGAGCAGTGGGAAATCAACAGAGGGAAGTGTAAGTTATTTTCTAACGTTTCCAGACACTAATGAGTGAGCCAGGCAGAGCGTTTTGTTTGTTAGACTTGTGGCTGTTGTAAGATGTGTTAAAGTGGTGTGAGGCTTCTTCAGTGTGAAGTAAATTGGCGTTTTATGTGGAAGTTAAGAACTTGCCCCCATCACTACACTAGTTTGTTGCCTTGACAGACTCACTGCCACAGCGAGATCTCCACCGAGGCAACAATGATTTGTGCCACTTTCTGGCTTCTGACAGAATTCCACCACCTCTAGCAACAGACTTTAACTTCAAACGTGCCGGAGTGCCACTTTAAATCTCACAAAAGGCAATTCTGTGTAATATAGGACCTTTAACAGAGGGCCATTAATGCCATCCTCATGATTTACTGTAACATGACTAAACATTTGCTCGTGGTGTGAATAAAGCGTTCTGCACTAACCAGTGTTTGGGGTGTGCAGAGTGACCGCTGCATTGACCGCCTGTATCTGTCCCTGTATCTGGGCAGGTAGGGTGGTTTGCACGGCAGGCTGTCGAGAAGTTTGCATTGGCGTCTGTGCTGAGGGGGGTTGACTGACAGCTGACGTGGCCACAGTGACCTCTAGTGAGCCCAGCGGAGGAGACAGCACATCCCCAAACATGTACGGGGGAGTCGGAGGGTTCTCTCCTTTCACCAGAATCTGAAATATGGAAAAAGAGTCAAATCATTAGGGTTAAGATCATTTCAAATTTCATAAACATGGCTCAGAAAATGTCAGTTGAAATCCTAGAAAGTGAGACAAAGCCTGCACACTTACTCCCAAACTACTTTTAATGAACAAGGCACGGGGCCGCGTAATTAGATAGTATGCCGGAGTCTCGTTCATTATCAGAATGAATCGCTCCACCAACTAAGAACGGCCATGTGGGTGGTGGTGCTGTTTGGGAGTAAATGTGCAGCTTTGTCTCACTTTCTGTGTTCGCTGTAGTTGCCTTGCACCAGTAATGTGTGTTTACCTACATTTTTTATGACATGTTCAAATCAAACACAGCTTCTAGTGATCACAAGTTATAAACATAACATTACAGCCAAATTGTTTATATTATAATTTGGTATTTTTGTTGTCAAGTCGTTGTCCAATCAGAAAGCAGAATGAGCCTCATGTGAGTTTGTCATTTGGGTTGCCAGTTTCAAAGCTGAAATCCAGTTGGTTTAACCCACATAGACTGACAGGAGCGCCCGTGCTCCCAGTTTCCATGTGCGGCTTCTCATTACTGTATCTCTAGAACTACATGTGCTATAAAAAAAATTCCAAGTTCCTGAAAGCAGAGAAGTTGCGTTTTTTACCCATAAAGGGTTATTATGGTAAATTTCTGCAGCACCCGGCACAGAGCCTGTAGTATCGATGTAGAGTAGCAGAGATTTGGAAAGAGCGGCGGTAGTTTTACAAGTGGTTTTTCTGTGCTTTCTTTTTTTTTGCGTGTGATTTTGTGTTTTTCTTCTCTTTCAACTGTTAGTACACATTAATACACATACAGTAATGTTGAACAAAATATTGAAAGCTGAACTCATCCTGGTAAAATGGGGCAAAAGCACTTACTCATGGGACATTTTCTGACATCTTTTAAGTCAAAGGAACACAAAAAAAATCCAGGCGTGATTTTGATGCATGGAAATAACAGGGCTAAAAGGGTTTTAAACCTAACATCAGGGTTCCTACAGGTTTCTTCAAATTAAATTCTTTTTAAGACCTTTTTAAGACCTTTTTAAGACCGTTTATAGAAAAACTTAATACCTATTTCGCAGCCTATTTCATAGACCTACCGGCAAAGAAAAATAATATTTTTTAAATTTATTTCTTCAAACAAATGAATCTGGGGAGTAGAGAGACTCTTCCCCATCACCGCAGCATGAAATGTGTCGCTCGGTAACGTAAAACCAAAATTAAAAAACAACAAAATGGTGTTATTCAAGCTTTGTGCTCTACTGAGATTGTCTTTGATTTTACTCTTCTATTGAGGTTGTATCTTGTGTTGCTGTCCATAAACTGAGAATGAGACAAATGGGTCAGTCCTTTATATTTTGGTCCAACACAGCAGGGCTGAGTGGTAGGGATGTAACAGTACATGTATTTGTACCGAACAGTTTCGGTACGGGATGTTCAGTTTGGTGCAGGGCTGTGCATGAGTGACTCTGAATAAAACGGTTTGTCAAACAGGATGTCAAATTTCATTTGGCCGCTCAGTGCGAGGGGATTCCCTTGAGGTATCGCTAGCGGCTGATTCCACAGCCCTGGGAAACGGCGAGATCCAGGCGAGAGAAGCTGTACAGAGCACAGCCGCCTGCACCTCGCTGCTTCCTGGGGCTGCAGTGAGGTGTGGGCGGCTGTGCTCTGTCACAGCCCCCGGATGCTCCAGGCAGGACTGTCGACTAAACCAGGTCTAAACTAGGACTGAACCAGGACTGAACCAGGCCTGAAACAGGTCCGAACCAGGTCTGAACCAAGTCTGAACCAGGACAGAACCAGGACAGAACCAGACCTAAACAATTATAATCATAATTGCAATAGTTATATTAGTTCTTATTATTAGTAATGATTTTCACATTTTGTTTCCTCTTTACTCTTTCCATGAGTGTCCAGTATTGTGCTGTACTGTAGCAGACACAAGGTGCGGGACCTTAGAGGGGAAAGAACGTGACATTTTTGTATTTTGTTCCCATACTGTACCGAAAATAAACCAAACCGTGACTGCAAAACTGAGGTACGTACCGAACTGTGATTTTTGTGTACCGTTACACCCCTACTGAGTGGTAAATGATATTTTGGCTTCATTCACTGTTCTTTGTTCCAGTGGCACAGCCTGAGGCAGATGAATGACATGTCCTTATTTAAACCTATGGAGAATTTAAGAAGGCATCTACCGCAGTATTCACACAAACATTAGAGCCTAAAATGTCACTTTTGCTTCTCTAATGCTTTGTGGAGGGACAAATATCAGATTAGATTAGATTAGATTAGTTGTAATAATGGAATTGTGGTCAAAGTTCACATTTTAAACATGTCCGGAAGAAAAGACAAAAAGAAATCTGAAATGACAAACTAATCAAAGAATCACACAGGGCTGGCAGTTTGTTGCAGAAGAAAACAGGAGATTGAGTTGTTTGTTGTCCATTCAAAGTGCGATTTATCTTGCATCCCAATTTTGTCATTTACAGCACAGCGGACTGACCCCTTGAGTGAGGAATGCTGAGACTGACCTGTGGATCTGGTGAGGGACACTGGGACTGTGGGCTGGAGGAGGGAGAGGGCGGCTCTGTTTTGATCTGAAACACTGATAGAGAACAACACGTAAATGCACTCACAGTTATACAGCTGATTTAAGCGGTTTTAACACAGGATTAATCATTCATGTGCTTAGAGTGTAAAACACAAGTGGACTGAGGAAGCGTGGTTCACCCACAGCGTCCGGCTGCAGTCAAATGAAGGAGCAGGAGCGACTTTGGCGAAAGAGAGTACATCATTGGTCTGTTCATGTTCATATCTTCATTTAGGGACAACATAGCTAATATAAAGTCCAGAATCATGTAGGGCCGGTTAAAACGCACATTTAAAGGTCAGAATGAGCCTGACAGCAGGACAGAGAGAGACGGGACTTTTTTTCAATAGAACGCAAGTCGATGGAGCTGAATCACGGCCGTGCTCACTTCATATTTGGAATGCAATGGCTAGTGGGTTAGTGTATCCACCCACTGATATATATAGATACATATATATAACAAAATGGACATACACATGTCAACGGGCAGCGGCTGAGCGATGGTCATCTCAGTTTTCATCACTGGAGCTTCACCTGTAAACACCAAAACAACAGAAGAAATGAGAGACAGGCAAAAAAAGGGATTTAAAGCCACAACTGACAAGTTTACATGAGCGCTTTAATCCCAAATAAAAATAATTTAATTGTGAATAAAATGGCCAATATGTAACTTTTCTGGGAGAGGCTCCTGCTTGCGTCCATGGAGCTGCTACAATTTGCTTTTCTTGGAATGTTCCACAAAAAAGTCTCCAGGAAAACAAGCACGTGATGCTACCAAACCAAGTTATAGCTCAGACCTGTGGAGAGGCGAGTCCACTCACAGTAAGTGCATGTTTTGTTTTGTTTTTTCACGGTATACAACAAAAACACCTGTAACTGAATAAATGTGAGAGAAGTGTAATGTCACATACTGTGGAACACTCCAAGTAAAGCAACATCTCCATGGAGACTAGGAGAAAAGGTACATATTGGACCTTTAAAGAGAAGCGTGAGAGTTTATCCTGTTCTCTGCACCTGTCGCAGCAGAAACAGGTGCGCTCAGCTGTTTACCTGTGAGGAGGTTGTCGTCGAGGTGTCTCCATGGCGACGTGCGATTGTCAGGGTCAAGGGTCAGCACCAGGTCACGCTCAAACTGACAAATATAAAAATACAAATTTAACATCTATAGACCTTTTTCATAACAGTCAGAAGTCCCCGCTGTAGGTTTGCAAAACATCCGGTTAATGGTTTTCTGTGGTAAATGTGTGTGGAAATGCCTGTCGCTTTCTCCACCAGCTTCATAAATCTGCCCCATCACCAAATTTTCAACCAACAAGGTCCACAAAGGAGAAACATCCTTCATGAAGAATTTATCCACAACAATCAAGGGAAGAAAGACGAAAGATGAAGATTTGGTGATGGGGCAGATTTATGCAACTGGTGGACTTTAGGCAAGACATTTACACACACATTTACCACAGAAAACCATTAACTAGAAGTTCCACAAACCTACAGCGGGACACTTCTAACCATTGTTAAAATGGTCTATAAGACTCAGTACAGTTGTGTGCCAGATGCCCTGCTGTCCTTCTACAATATCCTGTGTGTCAGATGCCCTCCCATCCTCCTGTATCTCTGTAGCGTTAGACTGAGGTGGAGGCTAAAAGTCTCTAGTTAATCTGCAGATGCTGTGGTGTGTCAGATGCCCTCTCAGATGTTGTGGTGATTTGGAGAAATGCAGCCGTAGAACGGAGCTTATCAGTGATAGAAACGATCAGGGGAAACATTTGTGGATTTGACTTTTGTAGATTTCTTCTGAAAATCACAGAGAATGAGACGGAGTCTTGGGGCCACTCTCTGCTGTTCTAAAGACAGTGGATCTTAAACTTAAAGCAGAGACAGGAGGTGTCTCAGGAACAGGAGCTGAATCCGGCTCATTTGAATTTTAAACACAGCCTTCTGAAAAGTCACACGCCTCTACATTTCACTGTTCACTGAACACATTAGAGATGATCTGATATCAGGTTTTAGTTATACCATTACTGAGAGAAGAAACATGACCGACAGGGAAAACCATTCATTTCTAACACGTCAGCACTCCTCTAGTGTGAGCAGCTTTTAGCTTCAAGTTAAACGTTCTATATTAAGCAAAACTGAATGTTATAATGTTGTTCATCAAAAACATATTCAGAGCTGTGTTTTGTTTTAAGTAACTCTTTATTAGTTTGTCTATATCTCCAAAACTCAAATTGCTCTGTTCTACCTTGTGATGTCATCTGTGGTAGCTTAAGTGGTAGTCTGAAATTTGACAGCTACTGTTTACCTTGATTTCAGAAGAGATTGGCAATTCCAGGGATTAAATTATCCAAATAATTTAAGTGAAAGGGCATGGAGTTTAAAAACGCAGTGGAGCACTTCCTGTATTACCACATGACATCACAAGTTGGACCAGTATGTTTTCTGTTTGAGAGAAGAAACAAAACGGTAGGACACAACTCTAGAGTGTTTTTGTGATGAGGAATTACAACATAGATCAGAAAATAGTACATGTCGGTCTTTTCTATTACAGAATTTACAGTTTTTACACAAAATAAGACCCCATGGAGACAGAGCGACAGATATTCGGTCTTTGGAGGGTTTTTCGGTGAAGGACAAACCTCTGTGTCGTATCGGAGCGCTGGGCTCTCGTCACCCTCCTCCATGTGCTCAAACTGGTACAAACAGGCATCTGCATGACACACAGAGGAATTACCATTTACATCACATTTACAACAGAAACAACATGTCATCACAGATACACAGCACCAGTCAGAAGTCTGGACATACCTTCTCATTCACTGTTTGTTTACTTTACGTTACTAAATGTAACAATAACCAAAATATGGTGATATCGTATCGTCAATGGTCTCACAATAATATCGTGGACCATCACAATATATCGAATCCCAAGTCTCTTTGCTTAAATGAATAGTTCTGATGCAGAAATAGCTAAAAAAAAAAACCCAGCGGGAACTACATAGACCATGATCCTTTGCTCCATCTTCATTCTTTGGATTAAGTTTTGTGAAGGCATTTTTAGAGGAAAAAGGAGCATATTCACAGTTTTTTGCATCCATAAAATATTGCAATAAATCTGGTATGGTGAGATGTATATGGTGAAAATATGGTACAGAGATTTGGATATCGTTCCATCCCTAATGACAATAAATGTACCAAATGACTGGTCAAAGCATTTTAGAATGTCAGTCTTGTTATTATGTAGAATATTGTAATATTGTGAGCCTCCCCACCATATCGTGAGCTTTCCCACAATAAATATCATACCGTGAGGTTCATACCGTGACAATATCGTATCGTGAGACTTGAATAACTTAAAGGCCACATGGGAATAGAAAAGAAAGTACTACCATTGAATGTTAAAATCACATTCTACTGTCTAAACAAAAAGGGTTTCTTATTATTATCAGTGTGGTATCATCAGTATCAAAATCAAGTTTATAGTGACCACTACTTCACTGCTGTGCCTTGTCAGGGCATTAATGGCCAAAGCAGCGCTCAAAGCTAAGAATGGCCATTCTGAATGTTTACATTAGGCTGGTCATGCTTGTGCCAACAGTTTTAACAGTGCTACCGCCTCCTGCATTGGAGAAGTAGCTATTTTCATTTTTAGAGGAAATACAAATGAAAAATAAGCCATTTCTGATAACAGGGTTTCGTAAAATCACATCAGTGAATGCATTATTGCCACAGAACTTTTTTTTAGTACAAAAGAAATTATTTATCCTTCAAAATAAAAATAAAAAAGAGAAACCCGAAAGCAGAGAGTGAGAGAATAATGGAGAGGTAGCACTAGTAGCAACACACACCTGCCCTTCTGATAAACAGTTTAGTCCTGAGAGACTGAGAGTGTGTTTTTATTCCTGAACAAAAATATCCTGCCATGCTTTAAATTTAAGACGGTTCTGTTGAAATTAACAACAGACCACGATACTAACATCTCAAACTCGATGGGAATAGACTGGAAAAAAACACTTTCTTTAGATGATGGAATGTGATTTTAAGCATTAAATTGTATTTATTTTCTATTCCCATGTGGTATTATATGTGTGTAATCCTTAGTGGTCCAGGTAGGTTCCATAGTGCTCCATGGGCGTATACTAGTCTATGTGCTCTTCTACTTGTACTCAAGATACAGCTCCAGATCATTCTACAGACATTCGGGAAAGGTCCATTTCTGCCCTGTCAATGGAACTTTTAGTATCGATACCTGCCGATGAGTAGGTAGTTTTTATACTACTTACAACATCAGTTAGCATCTGATTCTCATCTTTTCACAGCTCTATATGGTCAAAAGCTCTGAAAAAATCCCTCTCTTACCATTTTTCCCCTGTATTATTGTTGTCTGTGCAGTGTGAAGTAATGTTCACAGAATTTTCTGCCTGGTTAGACAAAGGCTGGTGTCTGTTACCTCCATCAGCTCTGTGCAGCCTGTTTAACTTGTTTGAAAGTAAGATTTTACTTTTTTTAAGCCGACAGCGACAATGACATAACTATAGCCCTCCATACGATCTCCTCTGTATCACTGTTTAACATAACGTCTCCTATATACTCCAGAGAATAGACTAGTACTGGTTTAGGCTGCTGCCATTTGAAAAATATCTTCACTAGAGCTACAAGTAAATGGTCCTATAGTACACAAAACTGACTCTTGGGTGCTTTAGGGTTAGTTATAACCTCACTTAAACCTTACCACCTCAAAAACAGCCCTGGAGTTGTTTTTTGTTTCATTCACACATGTTTGAGTAATCTTTTATTATTAGTCTGTTTACATCTCAAAGCTCTAAATGCTCTGCTCATGTCATGAAATGTGTTCAAGTTGACAACAGGTTAAATCTTAAAGCTTTTGTAGGTTAAAGTAGAGATTGGCAATTCCAGGGTTGAAATTATCCAAATAATTGCAGTGAAGGTGTATGGACTATGGAGTTTAAGATGAGGAAACAATATTATAACAGAGAACAGCATATGGGCCATTTAAGTATAGTTTTAGCCACTCTACCCACCTCTGTTTAATGTGAAAATTCCCATTGAAATGAAATAAACAAAACAACCACATTTAAAAGAGTATTCACTCCTAAATAGCTGACGGAATGATCACTGCCGTCGCTTTGGCTGTCCTTTGCACCTCTGTTGTTAAACTACTCCAAAACACGGTCCATTTTGTTCGCACTGTGCGTAAAAGTGTCACGCTCCATCGTGTTAAACGTTAACTCTGATATCCGGGTTAAACGAGGTTAGGATTACCACAGATACCACATGCCCCACCATAAACCATCAGTGCATGAAATACAAAAACATTTTTAATACTCTGGTGCACAAACCGGTCATTAAACAGTGCGTTCTGATGGTTAGCTGTGTGTTTAGGTCATCTAACACTTGGCACGACCGGGGGGGAGGTAGGCTGTTATGTTTTAGCAGGTGAAGCTAAAAATGCAGCTAAAATACATCTCCCATCTGTTTATTTGAATGTGTCCTGAACAGATCCACGGTCCCGAAGCAAACTCACCCCAGTCCTCGCTCGTCAGGAGGTTATCCGCGAAGAAACGAGAGTCCAAATCCGACAATAGATCCGCACTCATGTTTCCAAGCGCAATGTGAATAAAGCGACGAAACAGTCAATGTTATGCCACTAAGCGGGCTACAAACGCGACAAAACAAACCCGAGCTTCAGCATGAATGTGTCTGGGTTATAATTCAGCTAAAACATTAAAATAAAATATGTTTCTCGGTTCGGTGCGATGCTCTGGGGATAAATTTGAATAACAAACGCAGACGGTGCTGTTTCGCTTCGCGTATGACAGAGACCAGGAAATTCCGGGTACGTACCGCCCACTTACCACCACTCAGCCAATCGCCATCATGGATTTCTGACTGACATGTATGCTAACTAATAGTATGACATAAATAATGTTTTCGGTGAAATGGTGGGGTTTAGATGTGATTCACGCCAATCATTGTAGTGTATTTTGTGTGACAGGAGGCATGAGCCAATTAGACACTGGAAAAAGACGGTCTCTTTAAAATGGACAGGTCTTTAAACTAATCAGAGTGCAGTTCGTTGAGACATATTTTGCATAGAAAGTCACGTTGATTCGTGTATGGTTTCTGCATATTAAACGGAACGTTTGTTCCAAGCTTTTTAAATGTATTTGTTTTCATAGTGGCCTAGCGATGAAATGTGCTTTAGTTAGATTTGTGTAAATACTTCTAGTTGTTAGTGTTGTAAAATTAGGCGTGGGCATTTAGTTACGTAACAGAAGCGAGGGGTGAAGCCGAAGACATGCGCAGAAGCTATAATTTATAACTTCTTTTTTTTTTTACATTAACATTGTAATCTGAAAATACTTGTTTAGATTGAATCCACAATGGAATACTATTTACATGCAATAACCAGTAACCTGCTAAAATTAAATGATTCAAAACTTACCATTCAAAAAAAATAAATAAATAAAAGTCTTCAAAACAATTACTGTTTGTACTACATGTAATATAATACTGTGATACACGTTCCCCCGGGAATAGTTTTCATTTGTGTTGTGGGCAGTTTGCAGATTAATTGTTACTTTCTTTCCAAACTCTAATCCCGCCCACAGAAGAAAGCGGATCGAACTGGATCTTTTTTTTTTTTTTTTTTTTAATCGCTGGTTATAGATCCGTGGTTGTGTGACCACGTGCGTAACTGATCCGTGCCCCAAATTTAAACTGGGGACAATTTCAGTCCGAGTAAAAAGCTGTTGAAGCACATTAACGGAGAGAGCAGCTTGTTTCACGCCGCGTTCTACAGGAAATCTCCTTATCTTCAGAGCAGATATCTTCGTGCGGGGCTCTTCGAACATCTGGGACTGAAAAACTTTGACAGAACGAATAGACAATTCACATCCGCCACATCTGGAGAGGTAAATCAGCAGTAAAGGGAAAAATACTTTGAAAATGTTTAGGTTTGTCACGATAATAACTTTTGGACTCGGTCTTATCTCGGACTCGAGGTCTGACACTAGATGAGTGCGAGCATATTTCATTATGGCCGCTGCTGTCGGCAATAATAATAATATTATTATTATTATTATTATTATTATTATTATTATTATTATTATTATTATCATTATTATTATTATTATTATTATTAATAATAATAATAATAATAATAATAATAATAATAATAATAATAATAATTGCAATGGCAAAATTATATGATGCAAACAAATGGTCAAGTAAGTGCTTAAATGGTCAAGTAAGCATGACAAAGGAGAGATCAGACAGGAACAAGTAAAAGAGGTCTAAGAGTTCATAGCTGGTGATAAGTTCTTTTAGAATGTTTAGAAAGTTGTAGCTCTTTGATGAATATTATGAAAAGTGGTGTACATTTCAAAAATATGTTTGTGTAGATGAAAAATGTTCCGAGTATTATAATAAAATTCAAAAATAGTGATAATAGAAAAAAAAATAGAAGTTTGCGTAACAAAAGTGCGCAAATCCATTTGTATTTGTCACAATGTGCATGAGTTGGCAAATGTCCAGAGACTGGTAAATATCACTGCAAACCCCAAATTATTGTAACTGTAAATGTTAGGAACTTGAAAAAACACTTGATTAACTTTGAAGCTGTTTTCTGTAAAGTGGAAGTGGGATTAAAGAAGGGGTTCCCAAAGTGTGGGTCAGGGTCCAAAAAAGGGGCACAGAGTGTTTAAGTGCAGTACAGTTTGCTTGACTTAACATTGGGCCTCATTCATGAAATGTGCTTACGAATCAGTGTGTACCTAAGGCCTTACGACAGGGGTGTCAAACTCATTTTGGTCCGGGGGCCGTATGCAACCTACTTTGATCCCAAAAGGGCCGGATCAGAAAACTCAGTTCTCTCTTCAAGTTATTGTATTTTTCTCCGTGTCTTGTAGTGGTGTTTAAGATTATATTCCTCGAGCAACGCCACTTCCAAACACACTGAGCACAGATTTCCCATTGACCTCTGTCAACAAATAAGAATTAGACTATTTTTCTTGGGAAATCCTGAACTCAGCATCTGCTTTTCTCATTTTTTGACATTTTGCTGATGAGGGTCACGGTCGACCACCCCTATGACCTAACACCAAGGACCATGTTGTTCACCCTCCTGTGGGCTCACCACCTGCAGAGGGGTTCATAGGGGGGTCAGGTGATATGAGTATTGGGCAGCAAGCTGCCCCCGCGACCCAGCCAGATTAAGCGGGAGAAGATGGATGGATGGATGGATGGGTCACGGTCGACGGTCAAAACGATCGTCCTTTAAGAGCGTTTGGAAAGAGGAAAGTCTTCATTTGTGCTGTTCTGGTGGGAGTCGCAACGTACAGAAACGCCGGAGACGCTGCTATGCTAAACGGTGCAGAAAATTAACAGAAAAATCTGAAAATTTTAAGTATTTTAATAGAAAAATCAGCCGAGGGCCATTAAAGGTCTTGGAGGGCCGGATCTGGCCCCCGGGCCGCATGTTTGACACATGTGCCTTACGAACACTTTTGGCATTCATGAAACTTTTTTTTTGAAACTGAAAACATTCTTCTGGAAAAGCAAATCCTATGAACAGTCAGGAGCACTCCTAAGAACAAATTTTCTACTGTTTTAGAATATTATTACTCTGATAATGCAACACAAAAAATTTAATTCTTCCATGATTGTAAGTTAGGCATTTTCTTCTGTTATTTCCTAAAAAAAAACATCACCATGTGATCCAATAACATTTATGAGGAGTTTCATAGAGCCTGTGTCTATTGGGTCTAACAGACCCAGTGCTCTGCATATGGGCCTCTGTCACAGCCCTGTGCCTGGTCACTGCGCTGGACTCACCCCCCCATCACCCCACCTGGCCAGAGCTTTTATGACCACTTATTTCAAAAAGTGTGTGACTTATTCCCTCCTTGAGTGTGTTCATGTGAGTTTGGACATTTGAAATTGCAGCTGAATCTGTAAAACAGCCGTAGTCTGTAGATGCCTGACCCCTGGCCTCCTCGTCACTCTCTCCCTCGTGCTTTCGTACGTCATAATGCCAAACCCATATTGGCCATAAATGGATGGTCAGAGGGTGTTTCTAACCAAATACAGGGCAATTTGCTATGTAAATTAGATGTAAATGAGCATGGAGGTGTTCATAGCTGGGTGTGAGTGAATTAGGTGCAACTGTCATGTACAAAAGAATTTGCGAATCTGGCCCAGAGTTCTCTCAGCATCTTCTTAAAGTGGAAGTTCTGAACATTTTTTAAGAAAAGATTCATGAATGAGGCCCTTTGATGTGTATGTGCAAAAATGAATGTAAAATACAAATAAATGTAGAAAATGGTTTACAGTTAGCATCACACCCCCAGGGAATGTTGATGACATCAACTATAATTTAGTATTAAGCATTAATACACACAGAAATCTGTTCAAATACTTAGTTCTTAATACTCAGCTCCTCTTATTCACTTGTGCTTAGGAGAACCTCCCTTAACCTCCTGTACCATGGCCTACTTTGGATCGGTGAGTAAAATGCAGTGCATATAAGCACCACCTAGTGGTTCCATCTCACACAGTAATTCAAAAGCTAAAAGTTATGATATATTTTAAATGCTCATGAAATACCTCAGTGGTCCAGGACTGACCCGCATACACAGAAAAGTAACACTGTGCCAAGTTGAAAAAGGAAGTACGTTTCATTACCAAATTTTCAGTAGTAGCGTGTTACATTATTTTTACCTGAAAAGAGTAGTTACGTTACACCCAACAATTCTTGTGACCTCCTGGTGTCCCACGTATAGTCACGTGACACAGAGTTCTGTCCCTTTTGAGTTGGAGTGAGCGATATTGAATTATTTTCTCTTTATTTTTCTAAAGTCTAGTAAGGGCTAAGTTTGGGGGTTGCTAGACTCAGCCCTGCAACATTTGTCGAAGCAGCGGTAAACATCTCGCCCTTCAGGGGCTGTGCAAGCATCTGCCTGTCTTACCAGCTCGGCATTGTTGTTCGACGTTGATTTGCTGTGTTTGTTGCTGTTTTCTATTTAATGAGCAGACGGCTACCTTCTGTTTTGTTGATTCGGCTCTCCAGGACCCTTGCCCTTCAGGAGAGTTCTCCTGTCACAGGTAGGATGGAGATTTCTTCACTCGAATCCAGAGCGGTTTCAGCTTTGGTTGCGGCCACTGCAGAATTTGTCATAAATTTGACAGAGTAAGGTGGGGAGATATGGCACACAATCTAGAACGCTCAGGTGCCATTTACATGGTGAGTCGGTGACTGTATGCAAATAGTATGTATGCTTCACCCCTTCCCTTGGCGACCAGTTGCCCCGTCTTTATCACTGATTTTGGATGCACTACAAGCTTCTTTGTTTGAGCTCTTGATCAGGTGGACCTGAAGTGAGTCTTGTTTAAGACCACTTTCCTTCTAGCCATGGCTTCAAGTATGCGTGTTGGCAAACTACAGGCTCTGTTTATCAGTGAGTCCTGTTGCAGATGGAATGCAGATGGTCTGGGAGTGATTCTTGGCCTGATGCCTCTTTCCTTCCAAAGGTGATTTCCTCCATGGGTAACACCCTTCCACTGCAGTTGGTTCAGTTTAGTACTAGGACCTCTAGTGAATCTCTTTGCCCTGTCCACGCTCTGGAGGGTCAAATGTTCGAAAGGCTGTCTGTCTGTTATGCCCACCCCCTTGACCTTGTCAAGAGGGTGGTGGAGGCCATTAAACAGTGCTACGTCTCTCCATCAACCACCGTCTGGTGTGAGATGCCATTCAACCAGGAGCCTGTCTACTTGACTGGAGTGTTTCTGGATGCAGTCTGCATGGCAGCCTCCCAGACCTCACCATTTGCCATCAACATTTGCCTGATTCTACTGGGTCAACGTTGCTGTCTCCAAGGCACTTGAGGGAGTTCTAATGCAGCGTCCTTCCACATCATGTGTTAGGCGTGTCATGTGTTAGGCATGTCTGTTTACATGTCTTGAATCCCTCGGGACTTTGTTGGTATATGTCATCCAGTGCTTGAAGCGCTACCTGTGGCGGTCAGTAGGAATGAAATGACTGAGAGTGCTCAGTTCCTTGGAATCCACAAAATCTTATGAGAAGAACAGGGACTGACCTCTCAGTTTAACGTGACTATATAGATTCACAAAGGACACCGGGAGGTCACAAGTCTCCATTGCACTGCATCCTATCTAGATGATTGAGGGCTTACACAAACATCATAGTTTCAGAGTAGTTTCAGTTTAATTAGCTCCTCCCTTCAGATTTAAGGCAGTGTCCACCAGTAATCTGAGAAGAACTAAAGACGCAGCTTGGATTATTTATTCACTCAATAAAAATACCTTTTGTTCAGTTGACAGAATTTACTTTTCTACTTTAATACTGTTTAAACCTAAAAAAATATATATATTAAGTTTGGTATTTATCTACTGATTTAAAACATTGCTAAAATGTGTTAAAGTGACTACAAACTCATTACTAGTATTTTTAACAATTTCCATTTCTTTTACTTATATTTACATATATTACACAAAATGGACTTCTGTGAGCTTTAAAACCATGTTAGAATGTTATTGCCTCAAGTTGTGCTTTGTTTCCTTTACGCATGTTTGAGTAACCCTTTATTATGAGTCAGTCTACATTTCCAAAGCTCAAAAGCAGCCACAGTGGAGCAAATCTGTATTACTGCATGATATCACAAGATTGAACAGTGTTTTCTGTTTGAGACTCAGCCTAAATATGCCGGATTTGTGTGATAAACATGTGTGAATGAAACAAAACACAACTCCAGGTGTTTTGATGAGTATATGTTCCCATTAAGTACAAATATGGAGCTCTGTATTCACTTTCTGAACATGAACAAGATATATTATGCAATTCTCTCCAGCTCAATTAAAATGAAATGTCTATCGCAGCCCTAATGTGCACAGAAAGGGAGCACGTGCTTATGACAGGTTTTTAACATGCTCTAATTTTGACTTAATTTGGTGGGATAATGGAGTTCAACAGTCACCGTCCACCCCCATCCCAAAAGAACTGTTAAAATTGAAATAAATTGAATAAATCTTAAGCATAATGATCTCAAGTGTATTTTGGTTTCAGTGGGTGTACTAACCTGTCACAGACACTTAAATTAACATGGCTCTTTTTGATATTTCTCCCATAAAACATATTTTGCAGAGAACAGTCGTGGAGGAGTTTGATCCTGACTCATCAGAGGTGAGGCTTTTGAGTTGTAGATTTTTGCTTTTTTTGTTTTCTGTCTCTCAATGTGACGTTCTCTTTGTCATGACAGGAGACTCACAGCGGTCACACTTTAGGCGGTCACACTCTAGGTGGTTACACTCTAGATGATCACGCTCTAGGTGGTTACACTCTAAATGATCGCACATTCCTCAATCCAAATCTGATTACTCTGGACAACTGGAAGGAGGTAAAGGACAGTCTGCCATACACCCGCATTCAACCAACGCCAAGCACCAGGAGTGAGCCGACAAGGACCAGAACAGAACCCACAAGGACCAGAACAGAACCCACAAGGACCAGAACAGAACCCACAAGGACCAGAACAGAACCGGCAAGGACCAGAACAGAACCGACAAGGACCAGAACAGAACCAACAAGGACCAGAAGAGAGCGTCCGGGCAGCTCCGACCCAGTGAGTGTGGAGGCCCCTGGTGTGATACCGAAGACCAGAGCGGTCAGTGTGAAGACCGTGCTGCTGCAGACTTTAGCTCCATATCGAGAGAATGTTCGTAATGTGGTGCGTCACCAGTGTCCAGAGCTCAGGAGATTCATGGACAATCGATTTCCAGGTGATTCATTTCAGAACGCCCTGAAGAAAGTGAACTTTAAGAAAGTCCAGCAGACGTTTAGTGAAGTGTTCCGTTTGAGGAAGCTAATTGGTTTGGGTGAATCAGTGTGTGTTCTGTATATCGGGGACATATGCCAGGGCTCAGGGTTTGTGCTCATTGAAAATCTCATCATTACAAATGCACATTTGCTTTCTGAAGCCCTTTTACGAGATGGCCGAACCCTGAAAGTACCAGTGAAGGCTCTGTTCAACTATGAAAATACACCCGCTGAAAAAGATTCACTTCTGATCTGTGACATTTACAGTGAAGTCCTAGATTTGAACAAAGAAATGGACTATGCCATTCTGTATCTTAAAAACCCAGAGGACAAACGAGTCCCTCCAGGACTCCTGCTGCATTTTGGGCCCAAACCAAATGAGGGAGCGGCCTGCATCATCGGGCATCCTGGTGCTCAGGTGAAAAAAATAGATCTTACGTTTATCATTGGGAAGGATGAAAGACAAGACGCTGCAAATAAACACCTAGAGCCTTATGATGACTCAGAGAGAATGGTCATTGTTAAAAAAGCGGAGGAGCAGAACATTGAAAATATATGGAGTTCAGACTGTGTGATAACCTACACCACGACCAACATGTACCACGGCTCGTCCGGTTCCCCTCTGTTCGATGTGGAGTGCAGAGTGGTGGGCTTACACACTGCAGGCTTCACCTATGGTTTCAAAGGAGAGAACCGCAGCATCATCGAGTACGCCCATCCAGTCTTGGACATATTCTCAACATTTGTGCGCAATATGAGATCAATAGGTAGGAGTGATTTAGTTGAAGAGCTTGAACAAATCTCAAGTGGCAATCCACATTTAACAAAAATCTTAGCCTAGTCTAAACCCCAGGGCCTCCATGGGTCTTCATTCCGCCACTAACCCTGTAGTTTAGACTTCTACAAACATATTCTGTGGGATTCTTGTATTAGTTTAAAGTTCAGATTTGAGTCTTCTCTCAGATGTGAATGCTCCGGGACAAGTTTGAACCCTGCACTTATCTATGCATAATCTATTTTAGGCACATATTTTACTAGTACTTATACTTAGTCATATTTACTGGATATATTGTCATGTTATGCACGATATTTACAATTTATTTGCTTCTGATTGTAACAGAAATACATTTGAGATGATGAAATGTATTGTCTGTATCTAATGTAATTACTATTCCTATAATAAAGATAGATTTCTTATATTTCATCCATTTGATCAGTCCAGTTCACTCTCTCACTCCAAGATATGGCTTAAAGATGTCATCCATGCATGTTTAAGTAATTTAGCGATCTCTCCCTAGCACTATTCAAACCCTCCATTGAAAGTCAAATACCCCCTCTTTAAACTCAAGTTCTTCAAACGTTTGTGACACTAGTGAGGAGGTCATCAGTCTGCGCCTGTCAAGGAGACGTTTCCACTGAGTTTGAGGAAGCTGTTTTCATTCACACTAAGAGGACTACAGCGACTACAGTAGGAAACAGTAGGCTAAAGTAATTCCAGGAGTGCCTATGTGAGGATGGGGTTATGGATTGTTTGGCTCCTCCAGATTATTGGGTCCTCTGCTTCTGAAAATTCCTCAGGTAAAAATGTCTCCAAAATTGAAATGATGAAAAAGATGCATTCACTTTTTAGATTTTGGTGTTGTAATCTCAGGCAGACGGCAGGCAAATTCACTGTTTTTAAAGAAATCTCTTGTCTTCTAAATCTTCTTATCCACAAATGTTGGACCTTCTCATTATTTGTTTGGGATTGGCTCCACAAACTTGTCCTAAATTCCTTTCAGCTGACAAAAATCACGTCTTTAAATTCTGTCGTGTTTCCAGCTCAGGTTATACTAGCAGGATTAAAGTTAGTTACAAAGTGTGGATACCAAGTTACCACACAAAACAGCCAAAAAAAAGTTTAAAAATGTCTGAAAACTCGAGCGTTCATGGTCCCGTTTAGGACTTCGATTTTCAACAAAAAGGTGAGAGTGATCAACTGAAAAACAGTTGCGTAGTTTGCTCTTTCCCATCAGATCGTGTTAAAATAAAGCTCTGATTAAAGTCAACAAGGCCTCAAGTCAGAGCAGTGCCTACAGTTAGCATCACACTTCTAGGGAATGTGGATGACACCAACTGCAAAATATCAAGAGACAAACTAACATTTTCATTTCCATTATCTTCAAATGATTTTGCGCTGCGTTTCTTAATTAGACGTGGAGTTTATTTGGTCCGGTTTAGCTCTGAAAATGAATACACTGATTTCTGTAATACTTCAACGGCAGAAGATATTTATTATTTAAATCCTATTTTTACAAAACAGTCAAATAAAGGCAGTGACACAGAGGACGTGAGGCTGGGTGAGATAAACAAGAACACATAAACAGGAAGTGCTGCTGATTCAGACTAGGAAAGATGCTTTAAAATGGACCAGAATAAAACTGGAGCCTAACTGTACTGTGTCACTTTTCACAAAGTATTGTATTAAACTCGTCCATCCAACATTCATTCACAGGTTACAGGTGTTTTTATTGCTCTAAGATGGCCAGAAGTGAGTAGCAGTAGTTACTTTTACTTGTCTAGGTCTGATGTATGTTTCAATGTTGTTTCCTCATCAAAAATGTGCCTGGAGTTTTGTTTCATTCACACGTTTTACACACAAATTCGACATATTTAGGCTGTTCTTGGAAATGGAAAACACTCTTCCTTGTGATGTCATGTCATAATACAACCGGCTTTTCAACTGCCTAAAGCGCAGCTAGAATTATTTCGGTGTAGGTCTCTGGTATTTTTCGTTTGCAAAGGCGTCCAGTCCAGGGGTTCCCCAAGGGTCCATCCTGGGTCCTTTACTGTTCTCCGTCCTTATACATGCTGCATCTGTAATGTAGAAAAACAATATGTGCTTTCATTTCTATGCACCGTAGATGAGCGCCAAATATACGAGCCACTCAAACAAATCCAGTGCACTTCTGTCCATACAACGGTCCTATGTTACGCAAAATGGACTCCTTTGAGTTTTTAGCCATGTTATAATGGTGTTACCTCCTGCAAAACATCCCTGAAATGTTGGTGCCACTTTATTATTGGGTTGTCTCCATCTCCTAAAATGCTCTGTAGTTTTCAAGTTAAAGGGGAACTCCGACACGTTTGAAGCCCAAGTCCATTGCTAGAGGTGGTCAAATTCTGTCAGAAGCCAAAAAACAGCACATATCAGTGTTGCCTCGGCGGGGATCTCACTGTGGTAGTGAGTCTGTCAAGGTGGCAAGCTAGTGTAGTGATGCGGGCAAGTTCTTAACTTCCACGTAAAAGGCCAATTTGCTTCACAGTGAAGAAGCTTAACACCACTTTAACCCATCTTACAACAGCCACGAGTCTAACAAACAAAACGCTCTGCCTGGCTCACTCATTAGTTTATAACTTTATAACCAGCCTTAGCCTAACCTTTGTTGATTTCCCACTGCGCATGTGAAAGCCCAAAAGACTCGATTGCTGACGTTGTTTCTAATCCCATTTATTAAAGAGTGAATTATATTTTTTGAAAAACACTAAAAAATACATTTCCAAATAATTTTCTTCCAACAACTTTCAGTTTCTCTTCTTCTTCACCATCAGTAGTTGATTCTCATTTGTTGTTTCTGGCGGCTCGAGCCTCTCGCCGCCGCTGGAGTCGACAATCGAGTCTTTTGGGCTTTCACATGCGCCGTGGAAAATCAACAGAGGTAACTGTAAGGCTGCTTATAAAGTTGTTTACTAACATTTCCAGACACTATTGAGTGAGCCAGGCAGAGCGTTTTTTGTGATAGACTCGTGGCTGTTGTAAGATTAAAGTTTAAAGTGGTGTTAAGTCTCTTCAGTGTGAAGCAAAAAAACTGTGCTGTTTTTTGGCTTCTGACAGAATTTCACCACCTATAGTAAATTACTTTAGCTTCAAACGTGCCTGAGTTCCCCTTTAACATCTCCTTTTACCTTTAGTTCAGCAGAATCTGGCCCTTCCAGGTGCATTAAACATCTGTGAATAAAACAAAACACAACTCCTGGTCTGTTTGTGGCAGAAACAATATTAGAACAGAGATCAGAAAATAGAATAATGTGGACCCATTTACATTTAAATGAAAGTAAAACCAAACTTATACTATTTGGTTTCAAAATGTATGACAAACCTTGCATCAGTTGTGCAGTTCTCGCTGTTGCCTGCAGATGGTGCTGTGGTGTGGCGCGTTTCTGTTCCAGAGCATCACCTCCTGTGTCTGCCCTGTGGACCCAGTCTGAACCCAGACTTCATCTGGACTCACGGGGTTCAGGAGGTCCCCCCTCACCCCCAAGACCAAGGTCCGGATCAAAACCAAGATCCAGACCAGGATCAAGACCAGGACCACTGGAGGTTCAGCGTGAGATCAAACGGGACCCTGTGCCTCCTGAGTCTGCAGAGTTCAGACAGTGGACTGTACTTCTGCAATGGAGAACTGAGAGCCGAGCTGCAGGTCCTGTCAGGTCTGAACCAGGACTAAACCAGGACTAAACCAGATCTGAATCAGGACTAAACTAAACCCAATCTGAACCATGACTAAACCAGGACTAAACCAGGTCTGAACCAGGACTAAACCAAGACTAAACTAAACCAGATCTGAACCAGGTCTGAACAAGGACTAAACTAGGTCTGAACCTGGACTAAACCAGGTCTGAACCAAGTCTGAAAAAGGACTAAACCAGGACTAAACTAAACCCGATCTGAACCAGGACTATACAATACCAGGACCAGGTCTGAAGCAGAACTGAACCAGGACTTCCCCGAGTCATTGGTCTTGGTCTCTCCCAGGTGAGGTGTTCTCTGTTCGGGCTGGCTGGACTCTGCTGCTCCCCTGTTCCTCCTCCTTCTTCAAATCTCGGCAGCGCTGGTCCTGGAGGAGGTCCCAGTCCGGATCTAGGTCTAGATGGGAGCTGGTCCTGAGCCGGTCTAGAGGGGGCGCTGTGGTGCTGGAGAGACCGGACCCTCGGCTCGGGTTTGAACATGGAGCTTTGAGCATCTCATCTGTGCAGCTCCGAGACACCGGAGAATATCGCTGTAACACACAACGCCTGGGAACTCTGCAAGTGCTGCCAGGTACATGCCAGACCTGGGTTAGTCCTGGTTTAGGCCTGTTTTAGTCCTGGTTTAGCCCTGGTTTACTTCTGATTTAGTCCTGGTTTAGTGCTGGGTTAGTCCAGGTTTAGTCCTGGTTTAATGCTGATTTACTCCTGGTTTAGTGCTGGATTAGGCCTGGTTTTGCTTTTGTTCAGTCCTGGTGTACTCCTGGTTTAGTTCTGGTTTAGTCCTGGTGTAGCTCTGTGTTAGTCCTGATTTAGTTTTAGGTCCAGTCCACGTTTAATCTGGTTTAGTCCCATTTAAATCCTATCTTAGACCTGTTCTAGTCCTAGTCGAGTCTTGCTTTAGCCTGGTTTAGGCCTGGGTTAGTCCTTGTTTAGCCCTGGTTTAGTCCTGGTTTAGTTCTGATTTAGTCCTGGTTTAGCCCTGGTTTAGTCCTGGTTTAATGCTGAGTTAGTCCTGGTTCAGTCCTGGTGTACTCCTGGTTTAGTTCTGGTTTAGTCCTGGTGTAGCTCAGTGTTAGTCCTGGTTTAGTCTTAGGTCCAGTCTACCCTTAATCTGGTTTAGTCCCATTTTAGTCCTATTTCAGACCTGTTCTAGTCCTAGTCTAGTCCTGCTTTAGCCTGGTTTAGGCCTGGGTTGGTCCTGGTTTAGCCCTTGTTTACTCCTGATGTAGCCCTGGTTTAGTTCTGATTTAGTCCTGGTTTAGCCTTGGTTAAGTTCTGATGTAGTCCTGGGTTAGTCCTGGTTTAGCCTGGCTTAATACAGTTTTAGTCCTGGTTTAGTTCTGATTTAGGCCTAGTTTAGCCCTGGTTTAGTTCTGATTTAGTTCTGGGTTAGTCCTGGTTTAGCCCTGGTTTAGTCCAGTTTTAGTCCTAGTTTAGTTCTGATTTATTCCTGGTTTAGTCCTTGTTTAGCCCTGGTTTAGTCCTGGTTTAGTTCTGATTTAGCCCTGGTTTAGTCCTGGTTTAGTCCCGGTTTAGTCCTGGTTTAATCCTTGTTTAGCCCAGGTTTAGTTCTGATTTAGTCCTGGTTTAGCCCTGTTTTAGTCCTGGTTTAGCCCTGGTTTAGTTCTGATTTAGTCCTTGTTTAGCCCTGGTTTAGTTCTGATTCAGTCCTGGTGTAGCTCAGTGTTAGTCCTGGTTTAGTCTTAGTCCTAGTTTAGTTCTGACTTATTCCTGGTTTAGTCCTTGTTTAGCCTTGGTTTAGTCCTGGTTTAGTTCTGATTTAGCCCTGGTTTAGTCCTGGTTTAGTCCCGGTTTAGTCCTGGTTTAATCCTTGTTTAGCCCGGGTTTAGTCCTGGTTTAGTGCTGGTTTAGTCCTGGTTTAGTCCTAGTTTAGCCCTGGTTTAGTTCTGATTTAGTTCAGATTTTTCTGTATTCCTTGATCCAGTCCATTCCTGTTTTAGTCTTTTTGGGTGTTGTCCTATAGTCCAGATAAAGTTTAGTCCTGGTTTACTCCTGTTTTAGTCCTGTTTTAGTCCTGATTTAGCCCTGGTTTAGTCCTTGTTTAGTGCTGGTTTAATTGTGATTTAGTTCTGATTTAGTCCTAGTTTAGTCTGGTGTAGTCCTTGGTCCACCAGGACTACACCAGGTCTAGTCCTATAGTCCAGGGAAACTTTAGCCCTGGTTTAGTCCTGGTGTAATTCTAGGTCCAGTCTAGTCCTGGTTTAGTCACTCTCACCTAAACAAAACCTCTTCGTAGATTTTCTTGGGTTTTCAGACTATCTATAACTTTTTGACCATGTTTGTTAATATGTACATTGTATCACCATGGTAACTGCTAAACATTTCTCCATCCACATACATGTAGAAATTCTCAGTGTGATGTCACTGCAAAGTATGAGCTTTGTTTTCAGAGGCTGGACCTATGCCCTCCGGCCCTCCCAGCACCACAGTGCCCTCTAGAGCCACAGGTCGGTCTCTACTCAAACATAAAACCCTTTCAACCTTCCACCTCTCAAACTACAACTTTCTCTTCGCAGATTTTGCCGAGGAAAAGAGGAAAGAGAAGACACCAGAAAACGGTTTGTATCTCGAGAGACTGAACGAATTAAAATGTGTTTAAAAAAGTAGAATTTTCACAATTTTCAAATAAAAATGTTACGTCAAAAAGTGACTCCTGATATTGGAGATGTGCTAAATGCTGATTGGAGGACAGTGTATAATCCTAGCCTCAAATTTTTTGCCAAGGTCTCCACATGCTAGTAATGTGTAAAATGCTCGCCTCTGATTTGCTAATACTGTATAATCCTTGGCTCTGTTTGGTCCCTAGTTCTCCTGGTGTTGGCGGTGTGTTAAATACTCATCTCTGATTGGTAGACAGTGTATAATCCTCACTTCTGATTGGTCTTCCGTTCCCTTCATGTTGATGGTGTGTTAAATCCTTGGCTCTGATTGGTTATTACACTGTAATTCTTGAATTTGATTGGTCTCCAGTTCTCCTGACATTGGCAACATTTGTGTTAAATGCTTGTCCCTGATTGGTGCACAGAGTATAATTCTTGTCCCTGATTGGTTAATAATAGACTTGTATCCTCTGATTGGTCCCCAGTTCTACGGATGTTAGTGGTGTGTTACATGCTCGTCTCTGATTGGTTAATACTGTATAATCCTCACTTCTGATGGGTCTCTAGTCCTCCTAATATTGGTTGTGATGTGTTAAACATGCGTCCCTGATTGGTGGACAGAGTACAGTACTTGCCTCTGATAGGTTAATAGACTGTAATGCTCTGCCCTTATTGGTTCCAGTTCTCCTGATGGGCGTGGTGTGTCTGAGCCTGATGGTTCTGCTCACCTCTTCTGTTTGTGTGTTCCTCCTCGTTCTGAAGTGTCGGAGGAAGAGACGCCGAAGGACAGGTAACTTCTGCAACATTTCATAATAAGAATCACAACTTGCTTGTCTCCATGGAATTAGAGAAGTAAAATGCCATACTGTAGAATATTCCAAGCAAGGCAATAACATCTCCATGGAGACAAACAAGTGTCAGAGCCTCCAGCCGAAAAGTTCCATGATGAACTTTTAAAGGGCCCGTGTCATCGCAAACAGACCTGGTGTTCTGTTTTGTTCCATCCACCCAAGTTTAACACACAAACTACAGATTTACTCTTCTCACAAACATAAACCACTCTGCTCCACCTTGTGATGTCATGTGTTAATACAGGAAGTGCTCCACTGTGATTTTAAACTCCACACACCACGAGAATAATTTGGATGATTTCAGCCATGGAGCTTTTAGATAGATAGACAGACAGACCGACCGACCGACTCCCCGACTCCCCATGAGGGGAAATTCAAGTTGTCCAGTAGCATAGACATTAAACATTAAACAAGACGCACATATCAAAGAACCATTTAAAATTTAAAAAACCTACATACATAAATACATTAACAATAAAATAAATAAGTTAATAGTTAAAATCTACTAACAATAGTAATAAGGTGCCCATTAGACAGAGCTGTTAAACAGTCTTATAGCAGCAGGAATAAACGATTTCCTGAACCTCTCAGTTCTACATCACAGGGAGAGGAGCCTGTCACTGCGGCTGCTTCTCTGAGCAGCAACAATCTGGTGGAGAGGATGCCTGCTGTTGTTGAGGATGGACTGGATCATGCTCCTCATCCTCCTCTCCACAAGGGCCCCCACTGAGTCCACTCTCACCCCCATGACAGAAACACACTTACGGATTATCTTGTCAAGCCTGCTTCTGTCTTTTACATTCAGACCACTGCCCCAGCACACAACCCCAAAGAAAAGAGCACCTGCTACAACTGACTGATAAAAGACATGCAGCATCTCACTGCAGACATCAAAAGATTTCAGTCTTCTCAGAAAGAAGAGTCTGCTCTGTCCTTTTTTGTGCACTTCTCTGCAAAGTACAGACCAGTCCAGTATATTATCCAGATGGACTCCAAGATATTTATACGACTGCACCATCTCAATAGTCTCTCCTCCAATTGATACTGGCACATGTCCACACTTCCTCCTGCTAAAGTCCACTATCATCTCCTTGGTCTTAGATGTATTTAGGATTAGACCATTGCTCTTACTCCAGGCTGTAAACGCACTGATGACCTCTCTGTATTCCACTTCATCCCCTCCTCTTACACATGCCACGACTGCTGTATCATCAGAATATTTCTGAATGTGACAGGATGCAGATTTATAAACAAAGTCTGCAGTGTACAGGGTGAAGAGAAATGGCGATAATACAGTGCCCTGTGGGGCCCCCGGTGCTGCTCACCAGTGTCTTTTAAGTTGAAAAACTGCCACTACATGACATCACAAGGTGGAACAGAGCATTTTGAGCTTTGGAGATGTACAGACTAATAATAAAGGGTTATTCAAATATATGTAAATGAAACAAAGCACAACTCCAGATCTGTTTTTAAGGAGGTAACATTATAACGTGGCTAAGAGTCACAAGAGTCAATTTTGAGTAATGAACTTTAATTTGCATTTTCTTTTCTTGTAGACAAACAGAGTCCTGAGTCGACTGAGCTGCAGTCCTGGACCACAGCCCTGAAACCAGATGGTAAAAGGAAATATTTCAATAGGGAGCGTGAACTGTAGCACATAACATATTAGATCACCATGTTACCTTTTACTGTTTTGAAAATGATATATTCACCAAAATAAAATACATTCTTCATAATACTGCCTCTTCAAAAAGAAAAGCAGTGGCGCCCTCTTGTGGCCCTCATCTCTCAATGTAACGTGTCTCCACAGAGGGGAGCAAGCCCGAGTGTCCGAGCCCAGCGGAGGAGCCTGAAGACGGGATACACTACGCCTCCCTGGGCCGCCCCACCTGGAACCCCCGCCCTGCCCTGACCACCGGGGGCAGCCAGGAGCACAGGGTTATCTACTCCACCATCTGCACCAAATGATCACAAGTTCATACTTAAAGTCTCCGTACCTGATTTTGTCTGTCTTAAAAGAGTGATAAAGGAAACTAGCTCAATTTAAACAGTTTGCAGTGGCCCGTTCATTTGTGTCATTTATAGTGGACATTCAGCCAATCTTTTAAGTGCTTTGGGATAGACTCTTAACAGGGTGACTAGGTTCCTCTGCCTAAATAATTATTAAAAGGATCATAGAGCACAATCATGTCCAGGATAAAAAATGAACTCAATAGGAGTAAGTTTGTAGCTGCACTATGATAAAAAATAAATAAAAAGGGAGTCTAAAAACTTTTTGAGGTTGGTCTTTAGGTTTACTTCACACGGATTTAACACCAAAATACAGATTACAGAGGACATGTTACTAGGGTGACCAGATTTTCAAACTAAAAAACCGGGACATCCCTATTTTTTTAGTGGTTGGTAATAATAAAACTGTGAAACGAGTACGTAATTAAAAAGAAAAAATAAAAAGTTTTGTACTCAGCCCATTCATGACGAACATGTTTTAGTCATTTTTAAGCAGCTTTTCTGTATTTTACCTGAACAAATGACAGTTTATGCCTCTCTTTACTGTTGGCAGGGAACAAATTGGTCAAAAATAGGGACATCTGAGACATTTCTTGTGTAACATTTGGACAAATTACTAGTTTTGCATAAATCTGCTGGCACAGGGGACACAGGGCTCAAAACTGGAACTGTCCGGGGTAAACAGGGATGTCTGGTCACCCTACATGTTACACATTATAAATTAAAAAACAAAAAAACTAAATCTAAATGCAAAGGTACTCATTTACCTCAAAATAGATAGAAAATAGAAATAGATAGATAGAAATAGATAGAAAAAGATAGCAATACAGTACGCTTTATTTTTTGGGGTTCCAGGAGGTTATACCAGGGGTCTAAACAAAACATAACACATAAACCATTATTTATGTATGAATGATTTACAGTAATAATACGCAATTAATTCATTCAATTTGAGTTATTCAGGACAATACGTGTCATTCAGAAATCTCTGTGAGCCTTATACGTTATCTTTATAAGCACTTTTCACAACTCAGAGACCAGAGCGGAGTTTACTTACAGCAGCTAGCATGCTGATACACATTTCCTGATTCTCTGACAATAAAATTAAGAGCTGCTTATACATTATATATCACACAGACATATTTTGCTCAAATTCATGGGAAAAAACAGGTGCAGTCATGTTAAGATTGGACTTTTTAATCATTTATTACAAGAGATACAATACTATTACAGTTAGACATTGTCTTATCAGTAAATTAATCCAAAAGGCTGTACAGAGGTATTCAAAGGGTATGACCTGTGAGCTTTGTTCAGAACTCTTTACAAAATCAAGTCTATCTTATTCTGTCTCCAAAAGTCACAGTCCACAAATGTGACATGGTCCATTCTCCTACTGTATTTCTCTCACCACACAACATTTGGAAGGGCATCTGACTATGGCAAGCCATTTTAACATTTAACCGCTAAATTTGACTATCCAGAATTAACATTGTGGATATCAACAACGTCTTTCCGACTAGGCATAATTTTATTTTGGATAGTGGGAATTATCATTTGAGATATTTGTAACGTAATTTGGACTAGACAAAACGAAAGTTCGAGATATTCAGTTCTGACTAAAGGCAAAACAGAATTACAGATATCTGCAATTACGTAATTGAAAACATCATTCAACTCATCACACATCATAAATGACATTTGCAGATATCTGTTATTCAGTTTTGACTGGGCAGATTGAAAGTTAATGATCTCGAACCTCATTATGACATTATAACACAGAAAGCTCTGCGTTGTCTCTAACTATTAGCAGTGCACAATCTGTCTAAAAAACATTTGCCCCTAAAGCTAAACAACAGTCTGTGTTAAAATCAGTTTTTGATTTTCATGATTTTTATGATTTTCACGCATGTTTCATGAACAAAAAGACCCTAAGATGCATTTTGGTGATCTTACTGATAAATGAACTTTGAGTTAAGAGCCGACAGGTGACATGTGGAAATGCTCCACTCCCACCTAAAGTGGATCATTTACATACACATATCTGCAATGTCATTTCACCAAGTCAAAACTCTAATTCAACATATCTGTAATTATATTTTGACTAGGCACAGTGAAGTTTATGAATATCTCCAATTTCAGATATCTCCAATTAAAATGCATTACAAGTTAAAACTTGATAAGAGAAATCTAAATTAAATTATGACTTCCCCAAACTCCAGTTTGAGATATCTACATCATTTTGACTAGTTGTAATTCCAGTTAGAGATACCTCAGTTGAAAATATCATCATTTGACCTCCTCAAAACTTAATTTAAGATACTGTATCTGAAAAGGAGCATGAAGATATCTTCAACTGAGGTGAATTAAAGATATCTTGAACTTGACTTATGACTAGTCAAAATTAAACTGTAGATATCTCAAACCGGAATTACAGATATCTGTAATTCAGTTGTATATGTGTAATTTACATTGAGGATATCCACAACTGAATAATGGATATCCATAATTATGAAACCCATACAAATGAATGGAAAAGGTCACGTCATCTGCCCTGGGAAGAACATCATTGTGGATTTCTAAAATGACAATTACGGATAGGACGAATATCGTTGCGGATATCCGAAATTTTCTTTTTGACTAGGCAAAACTGAGCTAGAGATATCTTCAATACATATCCATCTTAGCATTTAAATGTTAAATCGGCTTGCCATAATCTGACACACCACAACATCTGCAGTTCAACAGAGACATGTGACCTGCCCCCATCTCAGTCTGACACAGGGACAGAGCAGGACGGGAGGGCACCTGACACACTATTTATACTGGAAATTACTGCGGTGGTTCACAGTGTCATAAATGACCTCCTCCTGGACCAATCGGAGGTCAGCTCGGCCAAAGGGACGGGGCGTGTTCAGGTGCTTCAGGCTGGAGTAATGCAGCACACCGGCCTAGAACACAAGAAATACATGGTTCAAATTTGAACTGTAAAAAGTGTCACATTTAAAGCAAGAGGAGACAGACCTTAACGACATCTGAGCCACCGCAACAGCCCGAACATCGACCTGAAAAACAAAATAAAACATGCTTTAGGCTGCGGGTTAGACTCCTGATTAGGGTGAGCAGATTTCAAAGGAAAAAATCACATATTTAAGGAAACACAGAGACCATTCATGACGAACATGTGAGTCGGTATAGTTACATTTTCTTTGTGTTTTGGTCATTTTTAATCAGTTTATTGCTATTTTACCTCAACAGATGTCAATGTATGCCTCTTTTTACTATTGGTAGGGATCAGACTGGTTAAAAATTGGAACACTTTGGACATTTCTTGTAAAAATCAGTGGTTCTGGATAAGGACACAGGGCTCAAAACAGGGACTGTCCTGGGTAAATAAGAACTTTCTGGTCACCCTACTCCTGATGTGTCTGAGTGGAGTGTGCATGTTCTCCCTGTGTTATTGCGGCAGAGTGGTTATCCTGAACGCATGTAATAGTTTCCTTTAAATCTGTCGCTTGAGTTAAAATCGAAAGTATGAAACTGATTTGAAAGTGAAAGTACAGAATCAGGCTGGCGCACGGAAAGGCAGCACCTATCTGATTCTCCGCTCCACAAACTTTAACCTTTCCCATCTAAACTTGGTTCCCTCCGTCTCTCCTACGTTCCCCCGCGTTAATCCGCTCTCCCCGGCGCGATGGCGGACACGGCGCTGTGTCTGGAGGCTCTCTCGGCTCTCTCCGGGTGCTCCGTGCAGCAGAGCGGCGGCGCGTCGCAGCTCGGCCCGCAGGACTTTGTCAACATAGTGGCTCTGCGGCAGTTCTACAGACGGGAGGGCCTACAGCAGCTCGAGTACCCGAGTCTGGGCTCCATGTCGCTCCGGGACGACGCCGTGGACCGAGACATGGACAATCTGTACAGCGCCCCTCTCGCTCTAGAGGCCCCCCCGCCCGCTCCCGAGTCCAGACCCGTGACCCGCGTCAACCCGGGGGACTTCTTTGACCGAAAGTTCGACTTCGACTTCACCAACGTTAAGGTACGGCGGGGGAATGTGACTTTTATGCACTTTTACGCGCTTTTACGCACGGTCAAACGGGTTCTTAGTGCCAGTGCCACATTCACACGACATAGCCTGCAGTGTGTACGGCGAGGTAGGCCTATAGATGTTTCACAATGAGTTTCACATCTTTGGAATGATAACAGAAAGCACAAACCTACTCATAGTTAGATTAGATATTCGGTTTCACGTTCCAAGTCGTAGTGCGTACCAGTCCTAGTCTGACAAATACTTTATCCTCCTCTACTAATGTTAAAGTACGGAGGGGGGACGTGACTTTTACGCACTGTCAAACCTCTCGGTGCCAGTGGAACAGCGACCCCATAGCAGGTGTTTAAAGAGATCTGCCGTACGTTCCAATGTAGTTTCTTCATCGCAAACAAACCTGGAGTTGTATTTTGTTTCCTTCACACATGTTTAACACGCAAACCCTGCAGATTTGAGTTCTTCTCTCAAACAGAAAACGCTGTGATTTCATGTGGTAATGCAGGAAGGAAAGATTTAAGCATTAGAATTGCCAATCTCCACTGAACAAAAGTTAAAAAGATAGCTCTTCATTTGAAAATTACTGTTTAATCTCATCACGAGGTGGAACATTTTGAGATTTGGAGACAGACTAATAATAAAGGGTTAGTCCAAAATGTGTGAATGAAACAAAATGCAACTCCAGGTCTGTTTTTGAGGAGGGAACAATATTAGAACATGACTTAAAGCTCACAAGAGTTTGTTCCGTGTCATGTCGGACCTTCAGAATGATGAAACCGCAAAACTGGTGCCATAGCAAATGAAAAGAGCCCAGCTTTTAAACGACAAATGCATAACAAAAAGCAGAAACCCAATCATAACTAGATTATTCAGTTACACGTTTGAAGTAGTTGTAATAGAAGTAGTAGTAGCCCAATCCTAGTCCTACAAATACGTATTCTCTCCTTAAATCTGAGCAGTGGTGCATAGAGGAAATGATTCAGCAGGACTTGAACAGCTCAATGAAAGTGAAACTAGAAACCGTACACCAGCATAAACAGCCTGCTGGAGGAGCCGACAAATACTTTTCTACTTTCCATGGAGATGTTATTGTTTTGGCATTAAACCTTTTTATGTTCATGGAGACCAAACCAGACCAAGTTACAGGTCTGTGGATTTTTGAGCTATAAAACCACCTGTGATTAAATAAATGTAAAGTAGAGCTGTAGAGCTGTAATGTCACACGGTGGAACATTCCAGACAGAGCAGTGACATCTCCATAGAAACAAGCAGGTGCACCTTTAAGTACAGGTGTAAAAATGCTCAAGCAAAAGTATCAAAAGTAAAACTACTAAAGTAAAAGTACTGAAGTACCTGTTTTAAAATGTACTTTAAAAGAAAAAAAGTGAATGCACTACTAAAAAGGATTTTCTAGCATAGTTAAACTCACTTGAATTAAGCAGATTCATCTTAAAAGAGCAATTTTAAGATTTTTTTTTACGATGAGACTTTTTTACTTGTTTCAAGATATTCCATCCTGATATATCTTATCTAGATATTACAACTTATTCTAAGCACTTTTTATACTGTATTAACTCAAGCCAGGTTAAGCCTCTTTAACTTCCTTCTCAAACCAAGGTGAAAAATCTTGCCATAAATACTTGAAACTAGTGTTTTCTGCTTGGAACAAGATTTGTATTTCATCTTGAACATTTCTTACTGCACTGGCAGATAATTTCACTTAAAGTAGGACATTTTTACCTCAAAATTGGTATTTTTTTCTTATTTTTTGATAAGCCGTTTTTGCAGTGTGTATTTTCGGCCAATTATGAGTGCTTTTCATGCCTCAAATGTAACTTCAATAAAAAAAAAAACAGAAACTCTTGAATCTGTTTTTCTATTTAAGGTCTAGATCTTTCTATTTGGACATGCCAAAATTATTATTATTAGCTTTAAGTCATGTTCTAATGTTGTCGCCACCTGGAGCTGTGTTTTGTTTCATTCACACATGTTTGAATGATCCTTAAGCAATCCAAGACTGAAAAAAATTATCCAAATGATTCGTGTCAGTGGACTTCTTTCTATTAAGTTGTTTTAGATCAATATTGCAAATTAAAATGTCCAAATTATAACATAATGCTGCATAAGTGTAGATTATAACTATAGACCACACACAAGCACAGGGGGTCTGCTTTAAGTAAGTACACAGACCTAGATATTGTAGTTAAGTGCAGTACTTTTACTTTTGTACTTTGTACTTTTGTTTCTTCCCCCCTCTGCTCTTACCACACACCTGTACTACACTGTGTCCTGGAATGTAGCCCTGGACATGCAGACTCCTGCAGAGTCTCCAGGCTGACCCTCTGTGTTCTGTTCAGGCTGAGCCTCTGTGTTCTGTTCAGGCTGACCCTCTGTGTTCTGTTCAGGCTGACCCTCTATGTTCAGTCTGACCCTCTGTGTTCAGTCTGACCCTCTGTGTTCTGTTCAGGCTGAGCCTCTGTGTTCTGTTCAGGCTGACCCTCTGTGTTCTGTTCAGGCTGACCCTCTATGTTCAGTCTGACCCTCTGTGTTCAGTCTGACCCTCTGTGTTTTGTCTGAACAGAGAGGCCCTCTCTGACCCTCTTTGTTCAGTCTGACCCTCTCCTGTTTGTCTCAGTCTGACCCTCTCTTCAGTTTGACCCTCTCTATTCAGTCTGACCATCTGTGTTCTGTTCATTCTGACCCTCTTTCTTCAGTCTGACCATCTCTGTTCAATCTGACCCTCTCTGTCTCAGTCTGTCCCTCTCTGTCTCAGTCTGACCCTCTCTGTCTCAGTCTGTCCCTCTCTGTTCAGTCTGACCCTCTCTGTCTCAGTCTGACCCTCTCTGTCTCAGTCTGACCCTCTCTGTCTCAGTATGTCCCTCTCTGACCCTCTCTGTCTCAGTCTGACCCTCTCTGTTCCTCTCTGTCCCTCTCTGTCCCTCTCTGTCTCAGTCTGTTGCTCTCTGTGCCTCTCTGTCCCTGTCTGACCCTCTCTATCCCTCTCTGTCTGACCCTCTCTTTCCCTCTCTGTCTCAGTTTGACCCTCTCTGTCCCTCTCTGACCCTTTCTGTCCCTCTCTGACCCTCTCTGACCCTCAGGATGGAGAGCGATCCTTCATGCGGGGTAATGAGCCGTACTTTCGGCCGTGTGGGTGGCGTCGCGTAGCTCTGAGCGTCTCGGGGAAATATGACGATGGCTCTGACGTTTGGCTGGGTACTGGCTCCCAGGCCTGGCCTGTGTCCTACCAGGGCCTGCACATGGACGGCTCCCTCATCCTCAACCGCAGGCAGGGTAAGACATGCATGTTCTCCCCGTGCTACTGTGGCAGAGTGGTGAGCTTTAGAATCAGCCATTCTTTTTGTCAGACCAGAGGAGTTTGTTTAGCTGTTTTACATGTTTCACTCCCTGTATCTTCACTAGTGTCACATGCTGCTGTAGTGATGAGGGATGCAACGATACGGTTGATCTCAATACATGGCCCACAATATTGATTCGATTTTGATGTGTTTTAAGATGTAAAAAACTTTTTTTTTTTCTGCTAATGAGTATAATATAATACCACTGATATTAATGAAACATTGCATACAGTACAGTATAGTACAGACTGCAGGGGAGCAACACTATCAGACTTTTCCTTTTTGATGATGATTTGATGATTTATTTTCCTCCTGAGTCTCACTGTGTGCACATGCCTCAGGCCTGTGTCTGCGCTGCTCCGCCCCCTCCAGCAGAGACAGTATGTAGCTCCTCTCACACTGCTTTGCCTCCTCCAGCAGAGACAGTACGTTGCTCCTCCCACACTGCTCTGCCTCCTCCAGCAGACAGTACATAGCTCCACCCACACTGCTCTGCCTCCTCCAGCAGACAGTATGCAGCTCCTCCCACACTGCTCTGCCTCCTCCAGCAGAGACAATACGTAGCTCCTCCCACACTGCTCTGCCTCCTCCAGCAGAGACAGTACGTAGCTCCTCCCACACTGCCCTCCTACAGTCTGCACTCTTACAGACACACTGTGCTCTCCCAGGCTCTTTCTGGACACTAAAACAATGTTATATTACACAGAAATGTCTCAGTGGAGCGTTGTCTGAGGAGAACGTATGAGAGTCTGAGAAAAAGGTCATGTGTATTGTGAGTAGCGTCATGTGTGCGTAAATGAGCACATTTGATTAAACCTGCTATAAAGCCAAAAGCGATTCTAAAGTATTTAAAAGTTCATATCGTTCCTGGGTCTAACAACGTAAATAATAAGTGAGTGAAAGATAAAACCCTCCTCTATTAGAATATTTTAGCTGTAAGTCCCTATGGAGCTGATAAATGTTTTCCTTTTGGACTGTGGATATCGAGTAAACATGTGTTTCAAATCGTGAGACCAGTAACTAATGATTTGATATTATATCGAACATTGTTGCATCCCTAGTAGTGGCGTGTCTTATAGGCTGCTTTACTCGGTGTTGACAAAGTTTGCGACCCTGAAATCAGCCATGTCTGACCACTACAAAAGCACAGCACTGAGACAAAAGCACAAATAAAATAAAATAAATGAAATCTGCTGAGACAAGGACTCGGGGTTCAAAACTGGGACTGTTCCGGTTAAACAGGGAAATCTGGTCATCCTAAATTATAAAGGAGCAATTTATACAAACAGCTAAACTAATATCTTACAAAAATCAGATGCATTTTAGAACATTTTTGAGAAGATCTAAACTTGAGATGGACTGATATAAGTTGGGGCTGATGCCAGTTGTTTGAAATCCAGAGTAACCTATTATTTCCCCCAAATTATGTAATTGAGCTTTCTTACAAACTTAGCCTACAGCTCTTTGTACTGCAAATAGTCACAGTAAGTCCAAAGAAATCCAACAAACATCAGGTCAGAGAGACCCTCGACATCCGTAAATGAGGTCCAAGGAGCATGAACTAAAATGAGAGGGTGCACACCCGATCGCACACATGGGACATGGGTGCAGTCCTGGAGGTGTAGGGGGCGAAAGCTTCTCTCTGACAATGCAATACTCTCTGACAAAACCAAGGCTCTGGGTTAGATTCCGGAGCTCTCTTTAGGAGGTCATGGGTTAGATTCCTGTTCTCTTGTGCAGGGAGCAAGGAGGATGGTGGGCTCCTGGATGAGGTGGCTCAGTCTATGATGAGCAGCACAAATTTTGGCAGAGGGATCTACTCCACCCCAGATGTGCTCCTCGCCGAAAAGTACTGCAAGACCTTCAAGTCCGCTAGCAACGGAAAGACCTACAAAGTCCTGCTTCAGAACCGGATCAGCCCGAGCAAGAGGAAGGTCTGTGAGAGGGATCGGGTCTGGGTGGTCTATGTGCCCGAGGACCACAGCCAAATCCAGACCATGGCTTTAGTCCAGGAGTCAATGAGACCCTATGGCCTGCTGCTCAAAGAGGCCTGAGACCGACCCAGACTGAAGACTGGGCTGTTGTCAGGCCTGCCACCAGAACACATTTTGATGCACGATATAAAATCTACTGTAGACCATGGACACAAATCATGGTAATCCCATAAACCTGTTTAAAAATATAGGCGAGTTTCACTGTTGACAAAAGCCCGTGTTGTATGCTGGGAAATATTTTGGCCGGTGGCAAGAAACATGGTAAAGGTAGCGAGAAAGCAGATAAAGGCATCGACCCCCAGTTATTTGCCCACTGTAACTGCACAGACTGAAAATGATTTAACCAAAAATTAGTCATGAGCATCGTAGGATGCTAAATCACCCTTTTTGGATGAAAGAAAATTTCTGTTCTGAATCGCCAACTACGAACATCCACTATGACAATATCCACAATTACTCCTGGGCCATTCAGAGTAAAATCATAAAATAATGAATTTTAAAGAAATTCAATTTGATACAAACCTGTCAAGAAATGGGCCCAACATACGGGTTCCATGGTTTGCTCAGTATTCGCTCTGTGGATGTTTGAAAGTCGTTTAATCCAACATCGGTGGTTCTTTTCACTCGGAAAACAAAAAAAGACCTTTTCCTTCTTCCTTCTATTTGTGCATCTGATAATGTAGCAGGAATTCACCATTATTGCTGATAAACTGAGAGAACGCAAAGTCACACTCTGCATTTATGTTTCTTTGCCATCGGCCACAATATTTCCCATCATGCAACACGCTCATTTGATAACAGTGACGTCAGTTGACACTCGCCTGTACAGTACAACTTAAAGGCCTGAGCTGCAACAAATAAATAGCAGAATAATTAGCCATAATAGCCATTAATAATCACAAATCACATCATATTATACCAAAATAATAAAAGTAACAAAATATTAATGCGATAAATACTGATCTAAAAATATATTGTTCCAGAAATCGATTAGTAATAATAGTAATGGTGATGGGATTTGAGCTGGTTTGGACATCGAGTCTTTTAAAATAGATTATTAGACAAATAAAGGCTGAACTATCTCGGGTGGAGGCTTCTAAGAGAATATTTATTAATGAATTAATGAATTGATGAATTAATTAATGAATTGATTAATGAATTAATGAATTATTAATGAATTGAATTATTGATGAAAATGAATATATACCCCTATGAACTAACATCAAGGACCATGACGTCCACCCTCCTGTGGGCTCACTACCTGCAGAGGGGTTCATGGGGGGGTCAGGTGCTATGAGGATTGGGCAGCAAACTGCCCCCGCGACCCAGCCGGATTAAGTGGGAGAAGATGGATGGATGAATATATACATATATATACATATATATATATATATATATATATATATATATACGTATATATATATGTGTGTATATATATATATATATATATATATATATATATATATAAACATATATATATATACACACATACATATATATATACATAATATATATACACACACACACACTTCGGTGGGGTTTTATTACATAATTAGATCCTTAGATGGCCTCCCCATGCTGAGTTGCTCCCCTTTCAGAGCTCTATCACAACAAAACCATATCCCACTAATGAAACCACTGCACATCACATCAGGTTTGTAAATCTGTACTGTAGTGTAGGGGGGTGCAGAAATATCGAAATATCAATACGTCATTTAATGTGATGACACAAACATCGCGCTATTAATGCGTTAACTCAAAACAATTTCAATGCATTACTCTTTATCTCAAGATTAATGCACTTTCTGACCCAGTAACCTAGTGGGCCAAAGCACGGCACACTTGTGCATGCTGATGCCACCCACACAAGGAAAACACAAAACAAAGTCTGCTTCAAAACATATGGCGAAGCCATGACAAGGACCGCGAACAGCAACACAAGCCCCTGGAGGAGCGCACACCGCAGCAGAACCCACACCCGCCCCACCACGCAATAGACACCTCATGCTGCTGGACCCACCCTCTCCACCAAAACCGCAGCTCAACCACACAACCCGCAAACGACGTGCGATGATGCCCTGGCTGCAGCCTGGCAGGTGCGAATGCAGAACTCCAGGCGCTCGAGCATGGCATGGCCCAAAAGTCCCAGTGCGAGTGCTCTCCGAGTACAGCAGGTACTGGGGCAAAAAACACAGTCGCAATAATTGCAGATCAATGGACGTCCCTCTGTCATGAGAACTACCTCAGGTCACAGCACATTATTTCACACATTATTTGACTGAAGGCAGAAGAGACACTTCACTCACACTGTTACAGAGCACAAAGTGTCTCACTGACAATTGTTCTGGTTTGCAATCAAAAACAAAAACAAAAGAGTATTAAGATGATGATTAAAGGGACAAAAAATGTGCGATTCATTTGCAATTAATCTCGAGTTAACTATGAAATTCATGAGCTTAATCACGATTAAATACTTTAATCGACTGATAGAACTAAGTTAAATAAATTATTTTGTAACAGCGCTACAGTTTTGTTGCTTGTTTAGAGGAAGGAAACTCGTTTATGCGACACATTTTACATTTTCACGTTTTGATGAGTAAGATGTTTGCTTTTCAGATGAACTTTGCACAAGAAGTGGTTTCACAAAGACTTTTAGTATCACAGCCACGATTTAGGCTTTATTTTTATTGAACCGTATCGAATCGATTTGAAATATATTGTATCGAATTGAAAGTGCACTGCATCAAGATATGTATCCTATCGCGGCCTATGTATTAAGGTATTACGTTTTGAGCCACTGGTCCGTGACCAGTGACCAAGAATGTCTGACATTGGTACAGGGCGGGCCGGGCTACACATAAAGTGCTCGAAAAGGCGTCCCAAAAAGAGCACCACAAATATTCTCGGGCATTAAACCGGTCTGTGCTGCAAAAAAGGTTGGGGACCGGTGCTCTAAACCCTCTATTCAAATCCTCCTTATGGATAGATTCTGTAAAACAAAAAAATCACCCACACTTCCATAAAGATACAAAAACAGGATACAAAACAACTTGACAAAGTCGATGCAGTAGTTTCATTAGTGGGATGCATGCTGATTGTGATAGTACTCTGAAGGGGAAGTGAGTTAGCACAGAGAGCAAAGGGATGGGGGGCACAGAGTGTCATAAAGTAAAGTGAAACTTATAAAACATGTTAATCCGTTGTTTTGGGCAATTGCAGCGTTTTCAAGCCAATCAAAGATAAGATGGTGACATAAATCGGTGATGTGTTACAGTTAATACCCTAGAGAAGTAAAGTGCCCCTCTGTAAAGGACTGGATTATTAGATGACTCACAATGACATGGATTTAGATGGGATTAGCACCTATCAAAGTGTCAACGGGATTTGGGGCAAAATTAGTTGAATCTAAGCCTCTGATGAACCAGAGCCACTGCCAAAACACAAAAACTCACTGTCCTTGGAGTTCTGGATAAGCACAGCCTGTCCTCAGTGGATCTGTGCGGGGCCCATGGTGGGGCCGCTGTGAACTGTTTAAAAAGAGTTTTCCTTTGGTGTTGATTTAATGAGGTGACACACTGCAGGTGAATAGATAGAAATCTTACATTTAGAGCCCCATCTTCAAACACCTGCTGTAGTTTACTCACTTTAAACACTTTCTGTTGTATTTTTGTATGGAAGCGCTCTATAAATAAAGTTTGTTTGATTGATTGATTGATTGATGCTCACAAAAATAGCTTCCAGTTTTTTCATCAATGAAAAATGTTTTCATATAAAAAATAATACATTTGATTGTGGTTATATTAGATGCTAAAAATATACCGAGGGGATTTTGGATATGTTATGTAGTATTTGAGATCTGACTGTACACTTTGTTAGGATTTTGTTCAGTACAACACAGTACAACACTGTCCCTGAGGGAGAAATGTATTTGAGAAACAGACTTTACATTACAATGCCCCATATAACTCTGTGGCAGCAGGTTGATCACTTTAAATATTAAAACTAGGGGTGGGACATTAATGTTTGTCAGTGCACCATGTCATAATATGCCAATTATGCTGATGCACACAGTTCTGACTACAACAACAGTGGAGCATGAAAGTGCTCTGGGTCTGCTTGATGGTACATTTCTATTCCAAGGCGTCATTTATTGCAAACTGTGCAGAAAAGAGTTTCCATATCACAGAAACACCTCAACCCTTTGAGAACATTTAAACACAAAACACGTGACAGCAGCACAGAACCTGCTGGAGCTGTTAGTGGTTCAGTTCTGCTCCGAGGACAAACAAGAGGTGACAGCACCCAAACTCCAACAAATGACGGGCTTCAGGAAGAAAATGAGTCACTAAAATTCATTTACATTAAAATAAATGTTGTTTTTGGGGCAAATATCGTTATGGGATTAATTGAGATTAATTCATTACAAAGCCTGTAATTAATGAGACTATTTTTTTAATCAAGTCCCACCCCTAATTAAAACATCTTCAGGTCCAGAGTGAATATTTGGATGTTTCCACGTGAAAGCTGGTACGCTAAGAACTGACCAAAAAAACTACACATGGGGAAAAGGAGTTTTGCCTGTAGTGTCTCCTCTCAGAATACTGCTGTGTTTCATTTTGACATTTTTATGTATGAAGTTGTTTTAGAATTTAGTTTTTTGTTTGTTTCACTGGCACTTTGATTCTCAGCTCTGGATGTGTGAAGAACTTCTGTAAAAGCACAAGGGGTTTTGGCTCTAAACCCTGTGAATGATCTGATCTTCTGTTCGAGGTCATGTTTGATGATTGAGTGAATAAACTAAAGATCTTTGAGAGACTTTCCTAATTCATTTTTTAATTGTCTTTTGAGAAAATTATACTATTAAAGGGCTCATAATAGGTAGTCTTCTGTTCCGTATTCTAATGTTTCTGTGTCGCAAACATAACTGAAGCTGTGTTTGGTTTCATACACGTGTCCTTCATTAGAATCATCTGCATAATTTTAGCCCTGGAATTGACCTCCGTGAAGTTGGCCCCCATCAAACTCAAACCTACACAAAAACTATGTCAACCATTTGTGCTTCGTTTGTGCTGTTTTGTGCTGCAAAAAGGTGCGTTTGTGCGATTCTTGTTCATAAGATATTTAGGCCCGAGCGCCAGAAGCCTATTAGTATTGTATAGCGATGCTCATAGGGGGCGGGAACTAAAATGACGTGACATAACTCGCCCATAGTGACCAGGGACCCTCGCCATGACGTAGCAATGCACCAGAGGTTTCCGAAAATGTATAGTTTGTAGTAGTTAGGCCCGAGCCCCTACAGGGCGTAGGGCCTATTGCTTTCGCATTGAGCAAAACTTAAACAAAGCAAAAACAAACAAAAAATGATAATAGTAATAATTAATAATAAAATAATAATAATAATAATAATAATAATAATAATAATAATAATAATAATAATAATATAATAAAAAAAGCCACAGTACAAAGAACTATAAATAAATATGTGTGTATGCATATGTATGTACATATACGCATGCCTACCATGCACCGCATACATATACATATGTATACGCAGATACATACACATATACAAATACACACAGACACCTAGGGAGATTTAACTTAATGACCTCAGAAATGGGGACCATGTTTTGAAGTATGAGTCCAATGCCTGGTTTTGTTCGTAACGTATATATTCCAATTTTGCTACCAAAGTCATTTCATTGAGCCAGTCAGTAAAAGGTGGTGGAGTTGATGATTTCCAAGCTCAAAGTATTAGTTTGAGAGGTCCAACCATTCCCATCCTGATGACTTTTTTTGTGTAAAGAGAGTGCACATAATGGTCACTAAAGCAGCCCAACAGCGCTATAAGAGGATTAGGGGTTACAAGAGTTTTGTAGTTGTCACTGAACCACTTGAATATGTCAGTCCAAAATTTTTGTAGCACCGGGCAGAACCAGAACAGATGTTAGAACAGAATTAAAGAGCCTTGGGATGTTTTACATCGATCACACATCGATGAAACGGATGGAAAGATTTTATTAAGTTTAACTTTGGAATAATGTATTCTATGAACCACTTTGAATTGAATTAATCTATATCTAGAATTGATGGAACAATTCCAGATGTTTGCAAGTGAATCTTTCCATATCTCGTCTGTTATAGTTATGCCAAGATCTTGTGACCAAGCCTCTCTAATATAATTAGTTGAGATAGGTTGTGTGAATATATTTACAAAACGTGATATGAGTTGTTTGGAATTTGGATTAATATGCATTAAATTAAAAAATGCATGAGTCTCGGGTTTCTCTATATAATTTGCAATATTTTGTTGAATAAAATGTCTGGTTTGCAAGTAACGAAAAAAATGTGATTGTGGAAGAGAATATTTTTCCTGTAATTCAGAGAATGAGGCTAATTTATTATTGACATAAAAATCCTTGATGCAGCACAGACCACTCCTACTCCATTCAAAGAAAGTGGTATCTGTAAGAGAAGGCTTAAATAACGTGTTATTTGCAAAGGGGAAATAAATTGAAATGTAATTCAAGTCCAGTGTCTTTTTTATTTGGTTCAAAATTTGCAAGGATTGATTAAGCAAATATTCCTTAGGAAGTTTAGGGCAATTTTTATAGCCAGAATGAAGAATGGAGGAAAGGCTGGTCTGCGCTGCAATGAGTTCAAGTTTGACCCATTTTGGAGTGGAGATAAATTGAAATTTATCTGGAGAGTCAAGTTGCCAAAATGAAAGTGCTCTAGCGTTAGCAGCCCAGTAGTAATGTCTGAAAACAGGTAGACCCAATCCACCCATAGTCACTGGCTTGCAGATGTGAACTTTAGAGCTACGTGACGGCTTGTTAGACCAAATAAATGAAAATATTATAGAATCTAGCTGTTTAAAAAAAGTCTTGGGTAGAAAAATTGGTATATTTTGAAACAAATATAATAACTTTGGAAGTATCACCATTTTTATTGCATTAATTCGGCCGATCATCGACAGAGGGAGTAATGACCAGTTTCTAATGTTGGCTTTTATCTTTTCAATCATTTCTGAAAAGTTTAACAGTATAAGTTGTTTTGGATCTTTGGGGATTTTTAGACCAAGATAAGTAAAATGGGTGGAGATGACTTTGAAAGGAAGGGAATTTAAGAATGAAGGCCTATAACAATAGTCTGACAAAGGCATAAATTCATTTTTCCCCCAGTTGACTGTATATCCTGAAAGTGTGCTGAATGTTTGAAGGTAGTCCAGGAGGACAGGGACCGACTTTTCTGGATCAGCTAGGCAAAGAAGTAGATCATCAGCATATAGATTTACCAAACTTTCCACATTATTAAACTGCATGCCAGAAATCTCTGGATGGGCCCTGATACCAATGGCTAAAGGTTCCATTGCTAGGTCAAATAACAATGGTGATAAAGGATCCCCCTGACGAACCCCACGCTGTAATTTCACAGGTTGTGACACATCTAAATTGGTGATAATATATGATACTGGCTGTGCATAAATAATTTTTATCAGTTCAATAAATGTATTCCCGAATCCAAATTGTTTCAGGGTATAGAACAAATATGGCCATTCAATTTGATCAAACGCTTTCTGAGCGTCAAGTGATAATATAGCCGCTTGTGAGTTTTTGACCTTGTCAGAATACATGATATTAAACAGTAGTCGGGTGTTGCTGAAGGATAGTCTACCTGGAATAATAATATTATTATGGCCACACCCCCTTCCAAACCAGAAGGCAGCCATCTTGGATTGAAATTTAAAAAATGCCAACTCAGCATTTTTGCTCATGTCTCATTTGAATGAACTCCTCTGAAGGCGCTTCGCCCACAGGGGTGAAAATCGCTGTACATCAACTAGAGAAGTGCGGCATCAAACGATAGCTGAATTTTTTTTGATAACTGTCACAGTTTACGTGCGGCAAACCCGCAAAATTTGTTCAGATTTTTTGCAATTTTCAAATATCTAAATTTGCTCCCGTTCGGCCATACAAAGTCCGATTATTCTCAAATTTGAATCACTTGTAAAACTTTGGTGCCAAAGCCTACTAAAAATGGTGTTGTAGCGCCCCCTGCAGGACACAATAAAATTTTGCATGGAGGGTCAAAATTTTAGTTTTTCTAAAATGTACCAAATTTTGCCCAAAATTACTTTACTTACTTTCAATCAAAAAAGCCAATGTAAACCATATGTTATTTTTAATCGTGTTGCCATGGTGATGCACGAAAGCTCCAGTGTTATCCTAATGGGAGAGATCAAAGATAAATTACCATTCATGAAAAAATATTTTACGTTCACTGAATATTCTCAAATTTTGCACAATTACTCTTCATGTCATCCTGATCAAAAAAATCAATGACAACCATATGGTATTTCACTGGGTTGTCATGGCGATGTGTCAAAGTGCCCATGTTATCCTTATGGGAAAATTTCAATAATTTCGTACATTTCAAAGTCATATAACGTCTTACTAGTTTCATTGAAGAACGTGAAATTTGGCACAATGATTCTTCAGGTCAGTCTTATCAAAAAAGTCCAGGGGCCAAAGTTGTATTTTGCACGGTGTTGCCATGGCGATGTCCCAAAGTGTCCATGTTTGTCTATGTTAGCACATCAGCATCTCCAGTGTGTGTGGACTTTATGTGTTTAGTGACAAAGCCACAAACACACAGAGACAAGAGGCTCATCAGCGTCACCCGGGGGAGCATCAGCGCCACCCAGGGCAGTCTCAGCGCCACCCGGGGGAGCGCTGGGTCGGCCGAATGCGATGCGCGGCCCGCGAGGGCAGTTCGATGCCGCTTGCGGCTTTAATTATTATTATTTTTCTCCTAAAAAAGACTCCACTTCTCTAACTTTTGGCTATTTCTATTTTCAATAAATAAATAAAATGGCTTGGCAGCACCGCCTAATGAGAAAATGAGAAAAATACATTAGGGAATACGAATGACACCAAAAAAAAATTTGCATGTAGAATCATGAAATTTAACACAGAAGTCGATCATGACAAGACAAGTAAAAAATATTATTATGGCCACTCCCCCGATACAACAGAGGGCGGCCATCTTGGATTAAAGTTTGTGAAGCTGAAACACACCCCTCCATAGGCGCTCACCCGAACAGCCTCAAATTTGGTCCACATTATCTCCAGGGGTGGAATTTCAAAAAATATCCACATATCCCAAATTTGTCTGACGGTCTCTGAGCAGTGAAGCCACAAAAAATGAACAGAAGTTTTGGATATTTACAAATTGCTCCTATTTGGTCAAACAAACTCTGATTTCAATTAAATTTGACGCAGTTGCGAGTTCTTAAACTCTCTGCCCTAAAGCGAATGAATGTGAAATAATTTAATTTGGTGCATTTGCGCCCCCTACAGATTGAAAGAAAACATGACCCCGCAAACACGTTGAAAAACGTTCAAAAACTCACCAAACTTTGCCAAAAGTTCAGAAATAATGAGACATTCAAGAAAATGGAGATAATACGCCACCTTGAATATTAGGCTCCGCCCACTCCTACGGGAACTGTCCCAGCTCAACTTTGTTGTAGAGCCACGAAATTCGGTACACACATTCGTCACGTGAAGCCAAACATAAAATATTATTATGGCCACCCCCTCTGACAAAGCAGAAGGCGGTCATCTTGGATTGAAATCTTCAAAATGCAGAGTTCGCATTTTGGCTCAAGTTGCGTTTGAACCATAGGACTATAATCAAATCTGGAAGATGAATCCAAGATGGCGCCCTGTTGTTTTCAATGGCCTGTGCTCATTGGCGCATGACTGCAAAAAAGATTTTCATTTCCGCATTTACTTCCTTGTTTGCAGCCCAACGTCTGACGTCAGGCTGGCCAAGACTGTTGGACTGTGACGTCAGAAACGCCGTTCTGACCAATCAGGGCGAGAGCTGCTAGAGCGGAGCTAGTGCGGGCTTAGAGCGGGGCTAGGCTAACTTTTACAAAGTTGATTTTTAGGCGCTTTGACAATTAAAACATTTTTTTTAAGTTTGTATTGCAAAAATACAGAAGAATCCCTACAAAATCCGACCTTTATGAAAGCTGTGGATGCCGAACACAGGCAGTTTGATTTCTCAAAATATACATTGTGCTTCTATGGGAGAATTTTTCTTGGGCTGCGGGCTGCAATATCTCGCTCGGCCACACATCAATCTGCGGTCGCGGATAGAGGGGGCGTGCCTTATCCAGCTCTTATTATACTTCCATGGTTTGAACGCACTCCTCTGAAGGCACTTCACCCACAGGGCTGAAAATCACCGTACATCATCTAGAGAAGTGCGGCTTCAAACGTTACTTCTATTTTTTTGAAAACTCTCACAGTTTACGTGCGGTGAGGTTGCGAAGTTCTAACAAAATTTAGACAATATTCAATGTGAAGATTTGCTCCCGTTGGCACAGGCTTAGTCCGATCGTGCTAAAATTTGAATCACTGATGCTGATCTCGGCCTGAATATAATACACTATAAAGCATAGGAAAAATTACACTATAGCGCCCCCTAGTATAATGAAATGCCAACATTATTGGATTTGTACCAAATTTGGGAATTAAATTCTATGCATGACTACGAGCAAAAAAATACATTACGGACATGGTGAATTTTTCTTTGTTGGCCACCAGGGGTGCAAAGACTCCTCAAAAATCATTTAAAGGTGCACTGTGTAATTTTTCTGATGGAGGATGTGTTGGCCTGGGAAATTTAAATCACTAATACGTGATCTCGGCCTGAATATAATACACTGTAAAGCATATGAAAAGTGTGGTTATTAGGGTTAGTGTGGGGCATGTCATTTGCTGGGCGCAACATTTGCTGGGTGCGGCGTTTGCACGGCGCGATGTGCTGGGCACGCTGTGCTGGGCACGCTGTTTGCAGGATGCAGTGTAGGTGCACGCAAGGGCCGATCATCGCTGCTTGCGGCTATATTTGGAGTTTTATTGTTGGGCGATGACATCGTCCAGCCACTCAAAATGTTAAACAGCCTCAAAACAGGCAGAAATTATAGAAAATGTTTGTATTTTGTTTGTGCTGTTTTGTGCTGTGACAATTTTCATTTGTGCGAGTTTATTTCTGAAATTATTCATTATTATTTCTTCGGCAATTATAGGACATCATTTCTGCTTGCCTGACGGCGGAAAACTCCACAAAACTAGTGGCGATAAATGATCTGAGGCTGTGGGAAAGTCTATTATTATATAAAATATTAATCAAAAGCAAATTACTAAAGACTTTTAGACTTAGACTACAGACTTTTCCGCAGCCTGAGATGGTTTATCTTCACTAGTTTTGCGGAGTTTTGCTAAAGTTGCTGACGTCCTATAACTGCCACAGAAATAATAATGAATGATTTTAGAAATAAACACAAATGAAAATTGTCACAGCACAAGACAGCACAAACCAAATACAAATGTTTCCATAATTTTCTGCTGTTTTGAGGCTGTTTCACATTTTGAGGGTCTGAATGACCTCATCAGCCCAAAATAAAACTATCAATATCTTAAGAACCAGAATTGCACAAACGAAACTTTTTGCAGCACAAAACAGCACAAATGAAGCACACATGATTGACGCCATTTTGGGCTGTTTTAGAGCATTTTGAAGCTTCGTGGGGGCTGACCCCAATTTGACCTATAAAAGAATCATTAATTTCTCCAAAACTAAAGCAGCACAAATGAAACTTTTTGCCACACAAAACAGCACAAATGAAACAAACAATTGACATAATTTTTGTGTAGGTTTGTGTTTGATCGGGAGTCAACTTCATTCAGTACTGGAATTGCCCGTTTCTACTAAAGTTCAAATGAAGCTGTTCATTTGGAAATGGATAAATACCTTTGCAGTACCAGAGGAGGATCATGGTAAACAGCAGAGCCCCACACAGCACTCCAGGAATTAGACAGAGCCCAGGACTCCAGCAGGACTCACTTCGGGCCGGGGGCGGACTATCACCTGGATCTAAACACACAAAACACTGCAGTCACACCAAGACAATTAGTGTTAGTAGTTAGTTAGTAGTTAGTAGTAGCAGTAGCAGTAGTAGTAGTAGCAGTAGCAGTAGTAGCAGCAGTAGTAGTAGTAGTAGCAGCAGTAGTAGTAGTAGCAGTAGTAGTAGTAGTAGTAGTAGTAGTAGTAGTAGTACCTGTTACTATGAGGTGCACTGCAGTGTTGTAGCGTATTCGTCCTCTGTCTTTGCTGCTGCAGATGTAAACACCAGAGTCGTCCTGGGTCACAGCCCTGATCTCCAGACTGACCCCGACCTCCAGGTCCCCCTCTGACCCCACAGGCCTGGAACAGAGACATCCTCTGACCCTCTGTATCCTCTGACCCTCTGCATCCGCTGACCCTCTGCTCCTCTACATCCTCTGTCCCTCTGTCCTCCTCTGTCCCACTGTCCTCCTCTGTCCCACTGTCCTCCTCTGTCCCACTGTCCTCCTCTGCCCCTCTGTCCTCCTCTGACCCTCTGTCCTCATCTGTCTCACTGTCCTTCTCTGTCCCTCTGTCCTCCTCAGTCCACACATTGCAGTCTTACCTGTGAGCGTGGTGGTCCTCTCTGATGTCCCCTCTGCCCATCAGTCTGGCTGGTCTGACGCTGAACAGGGGCAGGATCTGGTCTGAGTCCAGCCTGAACCAGGTCTGGTACTCGCTGGAGCTCAGGTTACAACTCAGAGACACGTTATACCCTGAAGGCACCATGAGGTTCTGAGGAGAACAGGCAGAGGAGCGGGCCCCGAACGCCACGCCTGAGAAGAGAAGGAGAGAGGGAGAAAGAGGAAGAGAGTGGTTATTCTGGACTCCTCTGACCTTCTTCTCTGCTCCTCTGACCTTCTCCTCTGCTTCTCTCCTCTGGCCCTCTCGTCTCTATCCTCTGCACCATCTGACCCCTCTCCTGTTCATCCTCTGACCCTCTCCTCTGCATCCTCTGACCCCCTCCTCTTCACCCTCTGCCCTTCTCCTCTGCATCCCTGGTTCACTGACCCTCTCTCATCTGCATCCTCTGCCCATCTGACCCTCTCCTCTGACCTCTCTTTAGCCTCTGCTCTTCTACCCCTCTCCTCTGCTTCTCTGACCTTTTCCTCTGACCCTCTCCTCTGCTCTGCTCCTGACCCTCTCCTCTGCTTCTCTGTCCCTCTCCTCTGCTTCTCTGACCTTCTCTGCATCACTTGCTCCTCTGACCTCCTCTGACCCTGTCCTCTGCACCCTGTTTCTCTGACCCTCCTCTGCATCCTCTGACCCTCTCCTCTGCACCCCCTGCTTCTGGGACTCTCCTCTGCTTCTCTGACCCTCCTCTGCTCCTCTGACCCTCTCCTCTGACCTTCTCCTCTGTTCTTCTCCTAAACAGAAAAACGTACAGATCAGCAGCAGCCTCCGGGCCTGGGCCATATGTCTCTTGTGTCGTCTCTGCTCAATGACGGACTCTGTGTTTCAGGCTCTGCTTTAGGGGGATAAGTGCTCAGAAAATGAGTGAGGGGCTTTTAGTGTGGACAAAGTTCACTGATTTACTTTGAAATCGCACTTAAGTTTCGTTTTAACCTGAACTCAAAACCACCGCTGGAACCGAGAGGCAGAAGTTTCGTTTTTGGAGAAACGTAAAGTTAACGACCACAAGTAACCGGAAACTGTCAAAACAAGAGCGGGGAAATTGAAGCGAAATAAAGAGAGAAAAAAATAAATAAAATAAATTATCTACCTACTATAAACCTACGTGTGTATCAATGAACGTTATAAGCGTTTATTGTGGTTAAAATATGTATTTATTTGTCAGAATAAGATGGTAGTTTTAATTTGAAACAGGATTAGTAGAAATCGAAACTTAAACTCGTGGTTTTATTTACGCCCGTTACATGATTTAGAGAGTATCAGACCAAACCAGACCAGAGAGGAGACAGACCTGGACTAAACCTGGATCGGACCCGGACCAGCTAGACCAGGAGTACCGGCAGTCTCCATGGCGACCACCAGCGCACGATCCTGGTAAGTTCTATGATTCTAACATATTCAGTGAAAGTCATTTAGGTTATGTGTTTTCTTAACTGCCTGATAATTCATTTCGGTGACTATTTTTTCTTTAAACCTGCCAAATAAAGTGTAAATAAACAAAAATCTAAAATGCAGAGAGAGAAAGAGAGAAAAAAAAGGACAGCAACAGATAATTCGTCAATTGATAATTCGTAACAAAGAACATTGAGAGATTGTGCGCAATTGTGTTTTTTTTTTCCCTTTCCAATCAACGCAAAAAATACAAATAAATAAAACAGTAATGATTCAAACAAATGAATACAAAGCCATTGGATGTATCAAAAAAAAAATAAATAAAAAAACGGAGTGAACGCACCGCGGAGTTTCGTTTCAGCGCAAATCGCTGACAGGCAGGGCTTTAATAAAGTGAGAAAGTAGAACCTCCGTCACACAGATGGGGCTAAAGCATTGTTGTAAATATGCATTTAGCCTGATTTAGGTTTTAAAAAGTCAACTTTTTTTCTTTTTTTTGTTTTTTGGTCTGGTCATTTCTATCTACAAGCCCTGTTCTCCAGCTGTAAATCTCCAGCCACAGCACAACATCTGGGAGGGCATCTGACACACCACAACATCAGCAGATTAACTGTAGACGCTTAACCTGCCACTATGCCACTGATTCCTCCAGATTTTGAAGGTGGATTTTATATCTTACTGAAAACCACTGAAAACATAATTCTTACAGCCTTTACACAAGCCTTTTTAACATTTGTACTTTCTTACTTTTACAACATGAGCTCTGCCAAGTCCTTCAAATCAGGAAGGAAACCTTGCCTGAAAACCTTGAACAGGACGATGGGAGGGCACCTGACACAGGGATACAAGAGGATGGGAGAGCATCTGACACAAAACAATAGAAAATATAGCCGCAAGCAGCGATGATCGGCCCTCGCGTGCGCCTACCCTGCACCCCGCAAACACCGTGCCCCACACTAACCCTAATAACACTAAACCCCAACCACGCTTTTCATATGCTTTACAGTGTATTATATTCAGGCCAAGATCAAGCATTAGTGATTCAAATTTCCCAGGCCAACACATCCTCCATCAGAAAAAAATTATATAGTGCACCTTTAAATGATTTTTGAGTCTTTGCGCCCCTCCTGGCATGGGACATGGTGAAAAATTCACCATGTCCATAATATTTTTTTTTACTTGTAGTCATGCATAGAATTTAATTCCAAAATTTGGTATAAATCCGATAATGTTGGTGTTTCATGTCTAGGGGGCGCTATAGTGTAATTTTTCATATGCTTTATATTGTATTATATTCAGGCTGAGATCAGCATCAGTGATTCAAATTTCAGCACAATCGGACTAAGCCTGTGACAACAGGAGCAAACTGTCACGTAAACTGTGACATTTATCCAAAAAATGGAGCAAACTTTTGCAGCCGCACTTCTCTAGATGATGTACGGTGATTTTCAGCCCTGTGGGTGAAGCGCCTTCAGAGGAGTGCGTTCAAACGCAACATGAGTGAAAATGTGGACTCTGCATTTTGAAGACTTCAATCCAAGATGGCTGCCTTCTGCTTTGTCAGGGGGCGTGGCCATAATAATATTTTTGTTTGTCTTCATGCGAATGCGTGTACCAAATTTCGTGGCTCTATGACAAAGTTGAGCTGGGTCGGCTCCCATAGGAGTGAGCGGAGCCTAAAATTTGAGGTAGTGTATTATCTCCACATATGATCCCCACGTATGAAACCTATATTTTCTCGAATTTCGCATCATTTCTGAACTTTTGGCAAAGTTTGGTGAGTTTTTGAACGTGTTTGGGAAGATCATGTTTTACTTCAATCTGTAGGGGGCGCTAATGCACCAAACACATTCACATTTTTTCACATTCAGTAACTTTAGGGCAGAGAGTTTAAGAACTGTGTCACATTTCATCGAAATCAGATCTTGTTTGAGCAAATGGGAGCAATTTGTAAATTTCCAAAAATTGTGTTCATTTGTTGCTTCACTGCTCAGAGACCGTCAGACGGATTTGGGATATGTGGATATTTTTTGATGTTCCGCCCCTGGAGATAATGTGGACCAAATTTGAGGTCGTTCAGGTGACGCCCGCGGAGGAGTACGTTTCAGCTTCACAAACTTTAATCCAAGATGGCTGCTTTCTGGTGTGTCAGGGGGCATGGCCATAATAATATTTTTTACTTGTCTTGTCATGATCGACTTCTGTTTTAAATGTCATGATTCTGTGTGCAAATTTTTTTGGGTGTCATTTATATTTCCTAATGTATTTTTGTCTCGTTAGGGGGCACTAACGAGCCATTTTATTTATTTATTGAAAATGGAAATAGCCGAAAGTTAGGGAAGTGGTGTCTTTAACATGTGGCCAAATTTCGTGACTTTTCGTTATTGTTCACTGGGTGAAAAATGGGTGAGTGCCTCCCGCCGAGTTTTCTTGCAGCTTACTTTCACGCCTACTTGAACACTATTCTTACTTGAGTAAAAGTTGTGCTTCCTCTTCCCACTGTGAGTGAGTCTAAAGTGTCAAAATCTTCATGTGACAATCTGAAATGATTTGAAAATACTTCTTACTTGAGTCACCACTACTTTGTACTTCTCCTTGAGTAGTATTATTTTGAATTAATGTTACTGTAACTTCAGTACACACAGACTGTACATGACTGTGTGGTATTTTTCAGGGTTCTGCTGCTGCTCACTGTGATTGGTCGATCGGGTGAGTTTAAACCCTTTTTGTGAAAATACTTATTACTTCCGTTATTTGCTATTTTGGTGGTACATTTGTAAAGACTGAACAGAACCAGGACTGAACCAGGACTAAAATAGGACCAAATCAGGACTGAACCAGGACTGAACCAGGACCGAACCAGCACTGAACCAGGACTGAGCTAGGACTAAACCAGGACTGAACCCGGACTGTACCAGGACTGAACCAAGACTGAACCAAGACTGAACCAAGACTAAACCAGGACTAAATCAGGACTGAACCAGGACTAAACCAGGACTAAATCAGGATTGAACCAGGACTAAATCAGGACTGAATTAGGACTAAATCAGGACTAAATCAGGACTGAATCAGGACTGAACCAGGACTAAACCAATACCGTAGAAGGACTTAAACAAGATTAAACCAGGACCGAAGCAAAATTTAACTTGGACCTGCTGACCCAGGACTAATTCAGTACTTAAAGCTCCACCATGTAACATTCTGGATGACCCCATGGAGATAGAAAATCAAAGCCACACTTCAGAACATCTCCATTGGAAACGGATGTACTGCAGGAGATTATCAGGCTCGCCCAAAGTCACGGCGCATGTTTTTTCAGTGCAATAAACACAACCAAGATCATTTAAAAACACAAACACGTGTTTATTTTAGTCTGGAAGTTACATGGCGGGGCTTGACTAACCCAGAATTACATCAGGACTAAACCAGGACTAAACCAGACATACAGAGGACTTAAAGCAGACATTTTGTGCTTGTGAGCTATAGTTATAATGGAACATTATGTTATAAGTGGCGCAGCAGGTTGTGGCCCCCTCCTGTGGGCCCCTCCTGTGGGCCCCTCCTGAGTATAGCTGCACGTCACATTAAAGCAGAGCAGAGTTTTTTACATTTGCACCAAAATTAATCCTAAACGTACGACTGATTAAGAACATTTATTCGGAGAACAAAGTGAGTCGGTCAGAGCTGGCATGTGGTGTAGTGGTGAAAACGAGAGATGATTGACAAAAAATAAGTGATTAAAGATTAGTCAAACATGCACAAATCACTCCAAATACGACCTCAGGTGAGTGAAGGAGGAGGGGAAACTACTATAACATGGTTAAAAGCTCTGAGAAGTCCATTCTGCAGAATAAGTTTGCTTTAAAGTCTTAAGCCAGAGTCTTAATGTCAGAGTTGAAAGTGGGATGTTTTTAATGTGCCCTCAGCCTCGTCCACCCTGCCCCTTGTCCCCGCCCCTGGTCACGCCCTGGCCCCTCCCCCTGCACCTGCCGTGGTCTCCACCCTGGTGGGCACAGACACTGTCCTGCCCTGCTCCTGGCAGCAGCGCCTGCAGCACCTGCCACAGCCTGTGCCTCATGTGCAGTGGTGTTTGGAGTCGTCAGGGCCTGTTCTGGAGCAGAGGTGAGTGCACAGGAAGTTGCCATAATTTTTAAAGTGCAGTGAACTTATGATGATCGAACTGTGCAGTGAACTTATGATGATCAAACTGTGGCTGTGTTTCCAAATGAAATGAACGACCAGGCTCATGGACAGTTTAGTTTATCATTTCAGTTTTCCGTTCAGCATTTGTTCCCATAAATCCTTGTGTCTCAGGCTCACGTTCTTAAAATAATTTATTATTATGTTATTACAAAGCTATAATGAAGTGAGCAAAAGAAAAAGTATTACAAGTTAAATATGCAGTTTTCTCAAATGAACTCCTTTTAGCTATGTAAATGAAATCTGTAATCATGTGTCTAATGAGCTTAAGAAAAGAAATGTGTGTTTAACTTTCAGGACACTACACCTACAGTTATTGTGTATAGTCGTCATGGTTACTGCAGAAATGGTTGCAGCCCTTGTCCAGAATACAGGACCTTAAAGTTGAACTCCGGCACATTTGAAGCAAAAGTCCATTGCTAGGTGGTCGAATACTGTCAGAAGCCAAGAAAACGGCACCAATCAGTGTTGCCTCCGCAGAGATCTCGCTGTGGCAGTGAGTCTGTCAAGGCAACAAACTAGTGTAGTGATGGGGGCAAGTTCTTAACTTCCATGTAAAATGTCAATTTGCGCAGATGAGGCTTAATACTACTTTCTAACTCATCTTACAACAGCCACGAGTCTTAACAAGCAAAACGCTCTGCCTGGCTCACTCGTTAGTGTCTGGAAACATTATAAAACAACTTTATAAGCAGCCTTAGCCTTACCTTTGTTGATTTCCCACTGCACATGTAAAAGCCCAAAAGACTTGATTGCACAGTTTTACGTGGAAGTTAAGAACTTACCCCCATCACTACACTAGTTTGTTGCCTTGACAGATTCACTGTCACAGCGAGATCTCCGCCGAGGCAACACTGATCTGTGCCGTTTTTTGGCTCCTGACAAAATTCCACCACGTCTAGCAATGGACTTTAGCTTCAAACGTGCCAGATTTCATCTTTAAACTTAATTTATTGAAACGGATATCGTATCTAAACTGTCCGACCTAAACTAAACAAGTATAATCAGGGAGAACTAAAACTGTGTGTGTGTGTGTGTGTGCGTGTGCGTGCGTGCGTGTGCGTGTGTCAGGGGCTCCGAGCGCTGGGTCAGTCCGGATATTTCAAACCGGGCTCGGGTCTCTGAGTCTGGGCTGCTGACCGGAGACTGCTCCCTGCTGCTCCAGGATGTGCAGGTGAGCGACGGAGGACAGTACCACGGATACATGATCCTAGACCAGGACCAGACCCAGACTGAGTCCAAGACCGGGACCAATACTGGGACTGGGTTCTTCATTGGCAGTGTGAAGCTCCTAGTGTTTGGTAAGTACAGGTTTAGCCTGGCTTAGTCCTGGTTCAGTCCTGGTTCAGTCTTGGTTCAATCCTGTCCATTTCAGATCATCGTTTGGTGGAGACCAAATGTCCCGGTGAAGACCTGGTTCTGGATTTGTACACTCCTCACTCCATGAGTCTGTTCTTCCAGGGCAGGTTTGTATAAAAAAAATACTACTACTACTACTATGGGGTGTAACAATATCCAAGTCTCCTGATACGATATCGTCACGGTATGAACATCACGATACAATATTTATTGCGATATCGTGGGAAAGCTCACGATATGATGGGGAGACTCACGATATTATGATATTCTACAGAATAACAAGACTGACATTCTAAAATACTTCGACCAGTCATTTGGTACAACATTTGTCTTTAGGGATGGAACGATATCCAAATCTCTCTGTACGATATTTTCACCATAAACATCTCACCGTACCAGATTTATTGCAATATTTTGTGGAGGTTCACAAAACTGTGAATCTGCTCCTTTTTCCTCTAAAATGCCTTCACAAGTCTTAATCCAAAAAATGAAGACTTCAAAGTTCTTAGAACAGTTATTCCTTCATGTAGTCTGCACTGAAATGGAGCAAAGGATCATGATCTATGTAGGTAGTTCCCTCTGTTTTTTTAAGCTATTTCTGTATCAGAACTATTCATTTAAGCAAAGAGGCTTGTGATTCGATATATTGTGATGGTCCACGATATTATTGTGAGACCTTTGACGATACGATATCACCATATTTCAGTTATTGTTACACGCCTACTACTACTACTGCTGCTATTACTAATATTACTGCTATTGCCACTACTACTACTTCGTGATTCCTGGTTCATACTGTGTGTACTGGTCGCTCTGCAGTAACTGCTCTGAGTGGGAGCTGCTGTGGACCAGAGATAGACCAGGAGTCGAGTCTCGGGTCCAGATGGACTCAGAGAAGAACCGGCTCCTCCTGAGGTCCGTGTCCAAGTCCGACCAAGGCATCTACAAAGTCCTTGACTTGAACGGACTCACTGTGAGCTCCACGCGCCTGTCTGTGGACCAAAGTGAGCACCAGATGCCCTCCCATCCTCCTGTATTTCTGTGTGACGTAGTTATTTAAATGATGGGTTTTGTTGTTTTCAGATACATCTACAGCTCAGAAGTTCAGAGTTGAAGATTACCTGAGAGGTGAGTCTGTGAGTCCACTGCTTAGAATACAGGTTTGTATGAAGTAGTTTTCATGGTGAAATCAAAGGTACAAGATTCATTAATCTCTTACAATCATAAACAATAACTATTTAAACTGCATACTATATATTAATAATGCATTTGATTTATTTGGCACCTTTCTGGACACCCAACGTCGCCTTACAACAACAGCTATAGCGCTTTTCACAGACGCATGTCCTCAAAGACGCTTTATAGAGTATTATTAACAGAGCATTGTTCATACACTCCAGACTCGATGGTAGTTATCTCTCCTGGGCCCTATTCAAACCCTCCTTACAGTTAGCTGTACCTTCCTGTACGAGGCAAAAAATAGGCCTTAAAAATATGAAACTGATGAATGTTTGGTTTTGTATTTCCAGGAGATGCAGTGAAAATCAACCTGTGTCCTCTACTCCTCGTGGCCTCTCTCTTCGCGGCCTCTGTTTTCCTCCTCTGAAGACTCAGTCTCAGTCTCATTCTGCCAAAGCCACAACATCACAGCAGGTTTCTATTTAAAACTACTTGGACTTGTGAAGCTAAAGTCCCGATGAAGCTAAACTACAGCTCATAAGACAGTCTGAGCAGAGTGAAGAGTCCAGAGGTTTGAGTCTCCACAGATATTCCAGAGTGAAGAGTCCAGAGGTTTGAGTCTCCACAGATGTTCCAGAGAGTGAAGAGTCCAGAGGTTTGACTGGACAGTCTGAAGCAGAGGTCTTGAACACGCTCCTCTCTTCTCTGGTCCTGGGGGGGGCTAAAGTCTGATGGGGAAAACATGACTCTGGCAGCAGTGGCTCAGATGTCATAGTGTTTGCACTCCAACCTGAAGGTTTCCTGTTCAATCCCCGCTCTGTTGTGTTGTCCTTTGGCAAGACACTTCACCCAGCTTGACTCATATGGATATGGTGTGTGAGTGTTAGTGGTCAGAGGAATCTATGGAAGGGCACAGAGAGTGGAGAGTAGATAAACAATGCTGAAATGGCAAAGGGTTTTAGAAATAGAATAATGCATTTGGTTTGTAGAGCTTTTTCTTCTTTGTTTTATGGCAGGAGGAAACCAAATTGTAGGTGCATTTCTGCCACCTACCATGCTGGAGTGGGGGTCAGAGTATTACAAACAATTCTAGACTGAAGCTAAATTCTTCTAAAATGTAAATAACAGTCTAAGTAGTGAGTTTTTTGGACACACAAAGATGCTTTAACTGCATTATTCTTTCACTTAGAGGTGGTAAGATACTATTGTAGCCACAGCTGCCCTGGGACAGACTGAGGCTGCCATGTGCACCATCTGACCAGGCACACAACACATTTATACATATGCATTATGGGTGAACCAGTGTCTTGCCCAAGGACACACTGGCAGGACAGAACTGGAAATCTTCTGGTTGGTGGGTGAACGCTCTAACTACTGATCCACAGCTGCTCACTAATATCAAGTCTAAGCTGATGAACTCGTATGGCACTGTGCAGTATTTCACAGCTGAACGCCTCCATGTTACAGATCTTCTGCGGTGCATTCAAAGTTGCACTGTGTAACTTTTTGGTTGGTAGTCCATCACCTTCTTGTTTCTGTGGAGATGTCATTGCTTTGCCTCTGACATTTAACTGCTTCACCTTGCGTTTATTTAATTGCAGGTGGTTTTAGAGCTAAAAAAAAACAAGACTAGAAACCATTCATTCTGACTGTGAGTGAGGTCACCTCTCCACAGAGCTGACCTGTAACTTGGTCTGTGAAACATTCCAGACAAAGCAATAACATCTTCATGGAGAAAAGCGTTTGACGGACCCTCCACCGGAAAAGTTACACAACACATTAGTTTGTTTTGTTTTTTTTTCAGTTTTCGATTTTGTGTTTAAATGAATAATGGAAAAAAACCGATAACGGCCGTTTCCCAAACCAATCTCCTGGTCCTGATATCCAGTGTGGAGCATCTGTGTATGGACCACGGAGCCGATTGGCAGGACTGAACCAGGACTAAACCAGGACTGAACCAGGTCTAAACCAGGTCTTAACCAGGATTGGACCAGGACTGGACCAGGACTCAGTGCTTCCTGCAGAAAATCAGTTAGTCAAAGCGATGACTGGGGAGAGGTGGGGAAAGTGTGTATCGGGGAGGGTTCAGTCCTGGTTTAGTCCTCATTTAGACCTGGTTTAGTCCTGGTTTAGACCTGGTTCAGTCCTGGTTTAGACCTGGTTCAGTCCTGATTCAGTCCTGGTTTAGTCCTGGTTTAGAGATGTTATAGACCTGGTTTTGTCCTGGCTTATACCTGGTTTAGACCTGGTTCAGTCCTGGTTTAGACCTGGTTTAGACCTGGTTCAGTCCTGGTTTTAGTCCTGTTTCAGTCCTGGCGATCGGCTCGGTGGTCCATGCTACGAGGATTGGGCATCAAGCTGCCCCCATGACCCAGCTGAATTAAGCGGGAGAAGATGGATGGATAACGAAGAGTTGTTTTTTTCATTTTCTTATTTTTGGTTTTATTTTGAAAAACAAATAACAAATGACACACGGATTCACACAGCACCTTTAAATTTAATCTGTGTGGGGAAAACACTGAGGGATTTTACACCTGGAACCAGCAGGGGGCGTGTGTCTCTGCTCATGGAATGTACTACTCTATTGGGAGCCTACAAAATCAATTGTGCACTTTACATCAAATATACTGAAATAGGAATTAGTAACTGAAATTAAATGACTTGAATTCAAAATATGAATCTGAATTTGACAAGTTAAGATTTGCTTCTAAAGCCCACATCAATGTCGAGTATTTTTGGCTTAGTATTTTGTTTGAATAAAAACAATAACAGAGAAGGTGAATCAAAACTGCTAAAAAACAACATATGAATGCTTTGAATTCAAGTCTTTTTACATCATTACATTAGTTTCAGCTCGAAGAATGTGAAGATCTCAGGGTAGTCTGAAAACACAGGAACCATATTGAGTTGTGTTTTGTTTCTTTCACACATTTCTTCTCTCAAACAGAAAAACAAAACCAACTTGGATGTTACGTGGCAATGCAGGAATTGGATCATTTATTAATATTTTTGTTGTAGCAGTTGTAGCAGTACTTTTTGTGACTACATCTTCTTACATCTTCTTGTGAAATGAGTCCCCCCACAGGACTCATTTCAATCATTCTGTTTTTGAATTTGAAATAAATTATTTATTAATCTGCCTATGATTCAAAATGAGTCCTTCAGAAACACAAATATATTATTAATACAACATAAACATTTTAGCCAAATTAAAGGTCTCAGAAGAAGACTACAAGAACTAATACCAAATAGAAAGAGTAATAGTTCAGGTTTAGTCCTGGTTTAGTCTTAATTCAGTCCTGGTTAAGTCTTGGTTTAATCTTGGTTCTGTCCTGGTTTAGTCCTAGTTCGGTTGTTCTTAATTCCTGGTTCAGTCTTAATTCAGTCCTGGTTAAGTCTTGGTTTAGTTTTGGTTTAGTCCTAGTTCGGTTGTGCTTAATTCCTGGTTCAGTCTAAATTCAGTCCTGGTTAAATCCTGATTCAGTCTTGGATTAGGTTTATTCCTGGTTCCGTCTTGGCTCATTCCTGGTTCAGTTCTTGTTCAGTCATGGTTCAGTCCTGGTTTGGTCTTAATTCAGTTATGGTTCAGTCTTGGGTTAATCTGGTTTTAGTTTTGGTTTACTCTTGGTTTAATCTTAGATTAGTCCTGATTCAGTCTTGGTTTAGTCCTGATTCAGTCTTGGTTTAGTCCTGGTTCAGTCCTGTTTTAGTCTTGGTTCAGTCCTGGTTTGGTCTTAATTCAGTCATGGTTCAGTCTTGGTTTAATCTGGGCGTAGATCTGGTTTGCTCTTGGTTTAGTCCTGGTTCTATGATAGTTCAATTCCAGTGGATCTAAAGAATGGAGGGACATATTAGAAAGCACAAAAATATATTAAAACCCCATTAACGTTCAAATTCAGACACCAATAGATTTGAGGGTTTTTTTTTTCTCATCAAGCATTTTATTCATGTTCTTAGATACATTTTCATAATAATTAAATAAATGTGCTGTATAAAATTAGTCAGCACTCTAACTTTCTGTCATATTAAATATCAGTCAAAAAATTACAGTTCAGAGTAGAGATGACAAAGTGCTCAGAAATAGCTGTCACCTTACACCTTACAAAATAATGCAGCAGAAGCCAGTTTTATAATTTAAGAAACTTATTCACAGTTAATGAGTAAAAATATCCCAATGAACTACTATTACTACTTACTGACACGCATGCTGTTGGTTCAGAATAAAATGTGCATTTTATTTATTTATTTATTTATTTATTTATTTATTTATTTATTTATTATTTATTCAACATACTCAAATACACAGTCAATAAGACAGGGAACAACCAGGGTTGTCAAAAGCACAAAATCATGTGATGGTGTAATCTGCTGTTGCCGGGGTATTTTAAGGCAGGTCACTCTGCTCTGTCTTTATCCAGTATTGTTAAAACAACAAACTGTTGCTTTGTTCATTCTCATCATTTAGAATAGTGGGATCCTTGGGGGCAATTTGATCAATGTCAAGCTGAACCAGACGAGTACTCTCCGTTTGTAGGTTGTTTAGATATAGTATGTTGGTTTGATGATGTTTGTCAACTGTATAATACGCCTGTGTTTTTGACTGCCACTCAGATTAGGGAGAGACGGACCTTTGCGTGAGGGATACGTCTGTTTTTCATTTTTCTGTGATTGCTGTTACATTATAGGTATTTCTATAGATATTGTATGTTTTAATTTTTTTTAATCTGTTTTATTGCCTGGAAATATTGTTGTATTTCGTTATTCTATTTTGACTCCATTTTGTTGTGTATATGATATTTGGCCAGGAAGGAGTGATTTTTGGGAATGGAGGGGTTGTTGAGGGAGAATATTATGTCACTTTCCTGGAGGCTGACCACATGGTTTTGGTCAGGATGAGCTGCTGTATGTGGGTCCAAGTGTTTCTACATACAGTGTGTTCTACAATGGTAGAACAAAGTAAAATGCATACAATGTGCATCTAAACATTGTATGCTTTTACTCAGATTTACTTAAAACGCACAGAATAATCGCCAAAGCAGTCGTTTTATCGTCACGTAATCATAGACCGTATAAAGAACGTTTAAATATAAAGTCTATGCTCGTAAATCTTTATTTTTTGTCGAATTTCTTCATTTGTTTACATCCGGACCACAGAAAGCTCCGCCATCGCGACTAGCGGGCAAAGGTACGGATTAGGTTCCGCTTGGTTTCAATTCAGCACGTATTCAATAATTCCTCTTTTCCTTCCATTTTAAGACTGCCAATAACTTTAGAGTTGCTGGCTATATCAGTTATGGCAGTATTGTTTCCGTACGCTTTGTAAGTTCGTCTTATTTTTACCATATTTTATTTTTCTGACCGGAGACATTTAAAGCGTCGAACTCGTTTCCTGTATCAGCTAGGTCCAAACTCTCGCGAGTAACAACGCGACTTCCTCTTCGCACGGAACATTCGTCCAAGATGGTGAGTGTGATTCCGCTAACGCGGTTTAAGAGCGAAATCCTGCATCATCCGCCTTTTAAAACACTGTTCAAAGCACTGTCATGGTTAATACGGGTCCCGTCCGTGTTTTACTCTCATCAAATGTCTAAATTAGGAAGATTACGGCTGTAGAAGTCACATAAACGGGCTTTGTTGAGCGACACAGACTAACTAGCGCCGGTCTCATGTTTCATGATCAAATCAGAAAACGCGCTTTATTTGTAATATCTTGATCTACTAAATTAAAAATTATTAACCATAGATTGACATTACGTGATCAGGAATTGTTTATTTCTTTGTGTTCATTCTGAAAAGCCAACTAGCGTAAGGCTGCCCAGTGTAGCGTTCTTCTAATAGTGTCTGTGACCTGGACTTTCTGCATAAAACTTAAACTAAAAACAAAAACTAGCGGTTATATGTAAACCTTGTTATTGCTCTGGTAAGTATCAGTATCGTGAGGAGCCATATCCTTGTGCAGCAGATGTGTACAGTTCATTCAAGCGGGAAAGTGGAATAATTTGTTTGACTCGCTGATTTCTGAATCTAACTTTTTTTTCTGTCTCTAGTCTCTGGTCATCCCTGAGAAGTTCCAGCACATTCTTCGTGTCCTGAACACGAACATCGATGGAAGGAGAAAGATCGCCTTCGCCATCACTGCCATTAAGGTGAGCATAAGATGGCTGTGAGCGCTTTGGTCTGATGTTGTGTCCTTGGGCAACGTCGCCCTTATAAGAGTATTGTATTATATTGAATGTGAATATAGTGGTTGACTGTTGGATGGTGAATGTTATAACCACATTTGGGTCTCAGTCATGGTTTGATTTACAGATTTAAACATGATGTGATCTGGGAGACTAGAGACCTCTTTAGAGGAATGTGCAGTTAAAAGTTGAGATAAATGTCACGTTTGAGGCTTTAGATCAGGGGTGTCAAACTCATTTTGGTCCGGGGGCCGTATGCAACCTACTTTGATCCCAAAAGGGCCGGATCAGAAAACTCAGTTCTCTCTTCAAGTTATTGTATTTTTCTCCGTGTCTCGTAGTGGTGTTTAAGATGATATTCCTCGAGCAACACCACTTGTTCCAAACACACTGAGCACAGATTTCCCATTCACCTCTGTCAACAAATAAGAATTAGACTATTTTTCTTGGGAAATCCTGAACTCAGCATCTGCTTTTCTAATTTTTTGACATTTTGCTGATGAGGGTCACGGTCGACAGTCAAAACGATCGTCCTTTAAGAGCGTTTGGAAAGAGGAAAGTCTTCATTTGTGCTGCTCTGGTGGGAGTCGCCACGTACAGAAACGCCGGAGACGCTGCTATGCTAAACGGTGCCGAAAATTAACAGAAAAATCTGAAAATTTTAAGTATTTTAATAGAAAAATCAGCCGAGGGCCAGATTAAGGGTCTTGGAGGGCCGGATCTGGCCCCCGGGCCGCATGTTTGACACCTGTGCTTTAGATAAACAGAACCCAAGACGTGCTAGAGGTCTCCAAGGAGAATAGCTGATAACTAATTGTAAGTCAGATAAATACAATCAGTCACTTCAAATACTGTCCCACTTTAACTGTATGTTTGAATCGTCCTTAATTTATGTTGTTGTAAGGTGACCTTGGGTGTCCAGAAAGGCGCCTAAAAATTAAAATTTATTATAGAACCTGTACATGTACTCACCTGTTCTTTTAGTCAAATTCTAAAGTGCTGTTTCTGAAGGAACTTGCAATTCAGCTTGGCCAAAATGAGTAGAAATTTATAATTTGATAAATTGAACAGCTTTTATGAAGCTGTCATGGGTTATAATCAGTTTTAGGGCCGACAGTGGCTCAGTGGTTAGAGCAGTGGACCCCGAATCGAAGATCTGATGATCGATTCCTACTGGCTGTGTGTCCATAGGCAAAACACTTCCCCTACGTTGCTGTGTGTGGTGGTTGGAGGGGCCGATGATGCAGATGAATTGCACCGTAAAGCATTATTGCATCAAAGTATTTTCTGAAGTCTGAACTTAAGCATGACCTGAGGAAGATGCACTTGTTTTGTCTTGTGCTGTAGCCACCAGTTCAAAAGTCTTTTCAGTGAACAGAAGCTGACCTCTTTGCAGTGACGCTGTAATAACCCCCATGTAAATGAAATGAGTGATGTTTGTGTCTCAGGGAGTTGGCAGACGTTATGCTCATGTGGTCCTGAGAAAAGCCGACATTGACCTGAACAAAAGAGCCGGAGAGCTGACCGAGGAGGAGGTGAGTTCTGTGGTAAACCCTCGGGAAGTTCCTCAGTGAAGAGCACTGATGGTGAGACCTTTGTGTTGTGTGCAGGTGGAGCGTGTGGTGACCATCATGCAGAACCCTCGTCAGTACAAGATCCCAGACTGGTTCCTGAACAGACAGAAGGACGTGAAGGACGGCAAATACAGCCAGGTCAGTCACAGTCCAAAACTTTACAGTAAAATAATTATAATATAATACACACCTGAAAAACCACTAGGTGGCTGTCAATAGTTCAGTACCGTTGGGATTTTCCATAGACTTGGTTACATGGCACAAATCATTTTATTTAGACAAATCAGGTCCAATTTGTGGTGTATAAATGTCACTTACTGCTGTTATTCAAACTTCAACTCAAGTAATTTTGACAAGTATTATTTTTATACATTTATGGTAGTGCAATGAGCCAAATCTCAATTTGTTATACCAGTATAGGTTTGATTTTAGACTAGGGGAGTGAGTTAAAGAAAGATATTTCACTGGCAGTAGTTACATGCACTCTCAAAAATCAGAGTTGTAGAAATGAGTAGCTATAAGACCGTACCTGATCAGTCCGTCAGATTTTGCAGGTTGTCCTTTTGCGTAATGTGTTATTATGCAAGACAGACTTTTTTTTTTTTTAGCTTTTAACCATGTTGGAGTGTTCCCTCACCAAACTCGTATCAGGACTTGTTTGGTATTATTCATTCTGTTACAGTAATCGTCAGTGAAACGTATTTTGCCTCTGAGCCTTACTAAATGCCCTGAATCCTCCTGTGATGTCACAGATGGAAGCCCTGTGGACTTTTCAAGTCTGACCTGCTTTGTGTGTGTGTCTGTGTGTGTGTGTGTGTGCGTGCGTGCTGCACGCTCCATTAACATGTCTGGACAAGTCACTGTTTCTCCTGTGCTACCAGTAGATGGCGTGCTGCACCAGGTCAGGGTAAAATGAGCACTGAGGCTGTGGAATCATGTCTGTTGACAATGTATTTTAAATAGGCTCGTGAGATTCCAAAGCAAAAGTACTTGAGCCTATATTTAAAGGCCTATAGCAATTTAAATGCCTAATATTTGTTCTTTAAAGATCCAGAAATATTCTGATATCATCATCAGATGTTGGGATGTGAACAAAGCCACTAAAGTCTGCTGAGAATGTAACGTTGACCTCAAATGCAGCGTAGTCCTTGTAAACCCGACCTGGGCATGGTCCATCTCCTGGGCCGCGGCCCTTTGGTTGACCCTGACCGGCTTGTTTGAGATCATTTGGAATTAGAAAATAAACATTTTATAATTTTACCTCAGGCATGGACTAAAACTGCACTGCTTTTATTTCAGAGGTGTTTTTTTTTTAAATGACATTTTTTGTAAGGCAGCCTCACTTTTTCTTTGCTTAGTCGGAACATAAACTCTTCCCAGTCTGAACAGCGCGTCAGAACAGTATTTACTGCTTCTATATAAAGAAATACAATTAATATTATGGAGAATTGAGTTAAGCGTTTTGGCCTTTCTGAATTGAGCGTTTGTTTCTCATGTGGCCCAAAGGAAAAAATAATTACCCTCCCCCGTTCTTTACAATAACGTAGCACTGTTTCCCTGCGTGCCTTTGACAAACTCCTAATGTACAGGTCAGTGATGGTGTTTTCAGGCCGACAGAAGCGCCAGTTCCCGCACCTAATCTCAAACCGACTGTCATGTTCATGCCGTAGTTCATGGAAGTGGAAAATTTGGTTCCCAACGCTAACACAGACGTCAGGTTCATCCGGGTCACATGCAGTAAAATCCCTTTTCAGATGTTGTAGCAGAGCTCGATGCAGATAAGTAATGATTTGTACCAATACAGATGCTCACTGGTGTCAATGATGCGATTCATGATTATTTTGTTCAGCCTTGTTTTTATTTGATGGCAAATCCACACACACTGATGCATCATGAGTTCTATTAAATGGTTTGAATGTGGGTCGTTCACTGGTGAGCACTTTGGCCCCGAGTGGAACTGCTGCGGGCACTGGTACCAGTATCATTCTGGCCGCTCTGAAAACAGCTTGAGGGGAGTCGGTGCAGGGACAGTTAAGCTGCCAGTACGGATGAGAGGGGGAGCAGTGCTTCTCAAACTGTGGTACGAGAGCTCCATGTGGTGGGTTTCTCTGGAGTTTAGTGCAGTGTTGTCCTAGTACAGACCTGGTGGAAGGAAGCTGCTGCTTGGTGTGAAACTGATCGAGATCAACCAGAAGTTTTAACTGGTACTTCCTACATGTAAATGAGGCTTGAAGCCAATTTTGAACCTTGTGTAAAACTTTTAGACCAGTGCCAAGAAAAGGATCAAGATGTAGAATCATGATCCTTTTAATGATTCTGGACTGATTCCAAATTCTCAAATGTATTTTAAATGGCCTTAATAGTGCGTTAGCCACAATAAAAATGCTGCACGTAAAATTCACCCGACTTTGCCTCTGCAGAGTTTATGCGCTTTTCTTTTCAGTAAATGAAGAATAAACCTGTTTAAAAACATGTTATGCCAAAACAACATTAAACATTTGTGTTTAAGTCATTTGCCTCTGGCCCCGGAGTAAAGAGGGCTGTGTCCAGGTTCACTCACACACACAGAACAGGAGACTCTTCCCTACTCAAATCACACATTTTTGCAGGTTCTTGCCAACGGTCTGGACAACAAACTGAGAGAGGATCTGGAGAGGCTGAAGAAGATCCGGGCTCACCGCGGACTCAGGCATTTCTGGGGGTACGAACATTTCATATTCTAGAAGAGTCCCGTAGAATGTGAAACCCCTGAACTTGAAGTCATGTATCATGTCACCTCCACAAACGTACCTGGAGGTGTTTGAGTACATTTTTATTTGCTTAAAATGCTCTGCTCCACCTTGTGATGTCATGTTGTGGTAGTTTTCAAGTGAACAGCTCCTTTTTTTTACCTTTAGTTCAGTTGAGATTGATCTTAAATGATCCATGATTCTAGTGAAGGTTTGTAGAGTTTAAAAACACAGTGGAGCACTTCCTGTATTACCACATTAACAGGAGTGGAACAGAGTTTGCTCTTGAAGAACTCTAACCTGTTTAGTTTAGCTCTGTAAACATGTTCTAAAACATTCCTGTGTGTCAGATGCCCTCCCTGTGTCCATGGGGGAAATTCTGTGTAAAAGCTGCTCACTCTGTAGAAAGTTGGTGTATTTTGTATTTATTTCCATTGAAACTCTGCCTGACCATCCCTCCCTGTGTGTTTCAGCCTGCGTGTGCGCGGTCAGCACACCAAGACCACCGGCCGCCGCGGTCGCACTGTGGGTGTGTCCAAGAAGAAGTAAACTCTGCTTTGTTTCAATAAAATGATAAAAAATGACCTCAAATGTCTTTTTTCCCCTGTTCTCTAAAGTGTATTTCAGAAAAGTGAATGTGATGGATAGTTTACATATTTAGTGCTGTTAACGTTAAGCACAAGGTTGAGTCACCAGTCTGGGTTATTTGATGGTTTAGAATCCAGAGAAGCTCATTGCTGATGAGATCTGCTGATGGTTTTTGGAGCAAAAAAAGGAAGAGGGAAGAATTTTATTGTCCTCAAAATTCTAAACTCCACATTTGCCCACATTCTCTTTTTTAACATAAGTCTATAAGGGAACCGTCACATTTTGTACAAGTATCTTTGCACTCAAGTGTACAAAAGCTAGGCCTGTGCCGGAGAGCTGAAGCAGATGGCTGATGTTTGAAACTGCAAATCTAAAACCGCAGATCCACTGGTCTGTCTCCACTGAGGGTGTGATTCAAATGAAGTGGTTGAAATGATGATGCCCAGAGAAGCCTGGAGTGTGATTTTACAGCCAAAACACTGAAGCCGTTACATAAAAATGGTGTGCATTCTGATGATGTGTGTGCAATTCTGATTTGTGTTCCAGTTATGAGGCGCATAAAAGTAAAGGAATGGACACTGAACCATGTGTGTGTAAAAATCCGCAATGGGTATAGACCAAGGTGACCAGATTTTCAAAATTAAAAACCCGGGTTTGGTCAAAATAAAATTAGGAAAAGAGCACATAACTTTGTAGATTCTCGTGTCAGTCATAATCTGAGGTACCTTTTTGCTTTACTGTCATTCACAAACACGGTTTTGTGTATTTTGGAAAAACAAACGACAATTTATGCTCCTCTGATCAGATTAGACAAAAACTGTGATAGTCCTAGTCTAGGTTTAGTCCTGGTTTAGAACTGATGTAGTCCTGGTTTAGTCTTAGTTTAGTCCTGGTTTAGACCTGATGTAGTCCTGGATTAGTTTTAGTTTAGTCCTGGTTTAGACCTGATGTAGTCCTGGATTAGTTTTAGTTTAGTCCTGGTTTAGACCTGATGTAGTCCTGGATTAGTTTTAGTTTAGTCCTGGTTTAGACCTGATGTAGTCCTTATTTTGTCCTGGTTTACACCTGATGCAGTTCGGGTTTAGTCTTAGTTTTGTCCTGGTTTAGACCTGATGTAGTCCTTATTTAGTCCTGGTTTAGACCTGATGCAGTCTGGGTTTAGTCTTAGTTTAGTCCTGGTTTAGACCTGATGTACCTTGTATAAAACTGGGACAAATCTCTGGTTTTGAATAATTCTGCTGGGACAGGGGACACAGGACTCAAACCTGGGACTGTCCTGGGCAAATATGGACATCTGGTCACCATAGTGCAGACCACAGACTGGAACTGTTCAAGGGTTTATTCAGGGTAGGTTTTTCTGGGCCATTTCTGAAGCATGAACCATGTGAACAATGCCCCAGCAGACACCGCCATCTGGTGGACGGTGAGTGTATTTGTAATGGCGTCACACACAGGTTATGTACTTCACATGTTCACAGGAGAGCATTTGAGTGAGGTGAGCAGAAGAATTTACACAAAATGGACTCTCATGAGCTTTAAGCCACGTTAGAATGAATTATATCCTCAAAAACAGACCTGAAGATGTGTTTTGTTTGAGGAACTCTTTATTATTTGGCTGTCTACATCTCCAAAACTCACACGTTTTACCTTCAGGTCCATTTTAGTGGAGGTGTGTGGAGTTTAAAAACACAGTGGAGCGCTTCCTGTATTACCACATGACTTCTGGCGCTCTCTCGCTGCTCCTCTCTTCTTCTCCTTGCTCTGTTGCTTCTCCTCTCCTCTTCTCTCTTTCTCTCCTCTGTCATGCTGTTGCTCTCGTTTCCTCTCCTCTTTCTGTCGCTCTGTTGCTTTCTCCTCTCCTCTGTCCTTCTCTCCCCTCATCTCTCCTCCTCTTCTCTCCTCTCCTCTCTCCTTCTCTCTCCATCTCTCCTCTTATCTCTCCTCTCTCCTTCTCTCCGCTTCTCCCTCTGTTGCTCTCTTCCCCTCTCCTTTCTCCTTCTCACCTCGCTCTGTTGCTCTCTCCTTCTCTCTCCTTCTCTCCTCTCCTTGCTCTGTCGCTCTCTCCATCTCTCCTCTCCTTTCTCCTCGCTCTCTCCTTCTCTCCTCTCTTCTCGCTCTGTCACTCTCTCCTTCTCTCCTCTCTCCTCTCCTTTCCTCTCTCCTCGCTCTGTTGCTCTCTCCTTCTCTCCTTCTCTCCTCGCTCTGTTGCTCTCCTCTCTCTTTCTCTCCTCGCTCTGTCGCTCTGGGCTGCGGTTGAGTCTGAACACTTTTGAAGCTCGAGTTTTTCTTTCACAGAGTTTAAGTTTGAGACGTGAGCTCAGCAAAAGACCTCAGGGAGTCCCAGTTTAGACCTGGTTTAGTCCTTGTATTAGACCTGGTTTAGACCTGGTTTAGGCCTGGTTTAGACCTGGTTTAGTCCACGTATTAGACCTGGTTTAGTACTGGTTTAGTCCTGGTTTAGACCTGGTTTAGTCCTGGTTTATTCCTGGATTAGACCTGGTTTAGTCCACGTATTAGACCTGGTTTAGTCCTGGTTTAGACCTGGTTTAGACCTGGTTTATTCCTGGATTAGACCTGGTTTAGTCCACATATTAGCTCTGGTTTAGACCTGGTTTAGTCCTGGTTTAGTGCTGATCTGGACCTGGTTTATTCTTGGTTTAGACCTGGTTTAGTCCTGGTTCAGTCCTGGTTTAGTCCAGTGTGTTTTACTAGTACAGACATAGTGCACAAGTACTTTTATTTACTGCTCATTTGACTTCTCAAATACATATTCTATTCATAATGAACTTAATATTATATTAATTCTATTCATAATTCATTCAGAACTTTTTAACAGCGCCTTTCTAGAAACTCAAGGACACTTTACAAAACATTAAAATACAAAAAAACAAAAAAAAAACCAAAACTATACAACCTAATTAATAACACATAAAAACAGCATTACAGAAAAAAGTGCAAAATCACAGGGAAAAAGCTATGCTGAGCAGATGGGTTTTGAGTCTGGTCTTGAACACAGGCAGAGAGTCTGTATTACGGAGGTCAGATAGGAGTGAGTTCCAGAGCTGAGGAGCAGTGACTGATGGCTCTGCCCCCCTTGGTGACGAGACGGGCAGAGGGGACAGAGCTGGAGAGAGGAGGAGGAGCGAAGAGAGCGAGGAGGAGTGTTTATATGGAGCAGGTCAGAGAGGTAAGGAGGAGCAAGCTTATGGATGGCCTTGAAAGTATAAAGAAGACTTTTGAAATGAATCCTGAATTTGATAGGGGCCAGTGCAGGTGCTGGAGGACTGGGGTGATGTGGTGGGAGGAGGGGGCAGCTGAATTCTGAACCAGTTGAAGTTCATGGAGGGATTTGAGAGGAGGGCCAGAAAGCAGAGAGTTGCAGTAGTCGAGACGGGAAGTGATGAGGCTGTTAACAAGGACAGAAGCTGAGTGGACAGTGAGGGAAGGGGACACAATGGCGTTGTCAATGGAGAGAGAAAAACTGTCTGTTTTGGAAAGTGGATTTGGAACCAATGAGAAGAAATTCAGTCTGGTCACTGTTAAGTTTAAGAAAGTTGGATGTGAACCAGTTATTGTTATATGTTATTATCTTATTAATTATTCTATTCATAATTAACTTAATATTAATTAGTCAATTCAGAATGAACTTAATATTAAAACAAACCAAAACCAATGACTGTCAGACACAGTTTTTGTCCAAACATGTCCCACTAAGTCAGACAGTTTTCTCAGAAACTTAGATGAAGTCTATGGTCACATCAATATGGAGAGGGGCAGAAGAGAGGTGCAAAAGAGAGGGGGCAAAGGAGGAGAGGGGCAGAAGAGAGGTGCAAAAGAGAGGGGGCAAAGGAGGAGAGGGGCAGAAGAGAGGGGCAAAGGAGGAGAGGGGCAGAAAAGAGGGGGCAAAGGAAGAGAGGGGCAGAAGAGGAGAGGGGCAGAGGAGAGAGGCAGAGGAGGAAAGGGGTAGAAGAGAGGGACAGAGGAGGAGAGAAAGAGACTAGAACAAGATTAGAACAGGACTAAAAGGACTATACCAGGACTATTCCAGGAATAAACCAGGTCTAAACCAGGAATAAACCAGGACTAATCCAGGACTATACCAGGACTAAACCAGGACTATACCAGGACTAAACCAGGAATAAACCAGGACTAAAACAGGACTGAAATGGGACAAACCTGGAAGAGCTGAAGAGGGCTGTGGGAGCGAGGGAGTGGCCAAAAGAAGAGAGAGACTTTGACCTTATTACAGCAGTAATGAGACATAAGAGGGTTTTAAAAAGTCTAATAGAACAGAGATATACAGCTTACAGACAGAAACGGAGAGAGGGAGAGAGGAGGGAAGAAGAGAAAGAAGTGCAAGAGGGCCAGAGAGAGAGCAAAGGAGAAGAGGGTATGGAGAAAGGAGAGAGAAAGGAGGGAGAGAGAAGGAAAAGTGAAGGAGGGGAGAGAGGAGAGAGAGCGAACATGTGAGGAGGAACAGAAAAGATACAAAAGATACAAAAGGAAGTGAGATGAGAGGGATGGAGGGAGAAGCAGCAGAGAGAGAGGAAAAACGGTGATGGGTGATGTTGGTTGGTCCCTTGTAATGTTGAAAATTCTGTTGGACTCGTCTGACCTGGATTAGAGCACACTGACTGCACTTTGGCACAGTTTGGCAGAGTCCAGCCCAGTTCAGCACAGTCCGGCACAGTCTGGCACAGTCCGGCACAGTTTGGCACAGTCCGGCAAAGTCTGGCACAGTCCGGCACAGTTTGGCACAGTCCGGCAAAGTCTGGCACAGTTTGGCACAGTCCGGCATACTTTGGCACAGTCCGGCATGGTCCAGCAGAATCCTGCACAGTCCGGCACAGTCCAGCACAGTCTGGCACAGTCCGGCACAGTTTGGCACAGTCCGGCAAAGTCTGGCACAGTTTGGCACAGTCCGGCACAGTTCGGCAGAGTCCGGTACAGTCCGGCACAGTCCAGCACAGTCTGGCACAGTCCGGCACAATCTGGCACAGTTTGGCACAGTCCGGCACAGTCTGGCACAGTTTGGCACAGTCCGGCACAGTCCGGCACAGACTGGCACAGTCCAGCACAGACTGGCACAGTCCTGCACAGTTCAACAAATGTGCCTCAAAACAAGTACATGCCCAAAATCCTGATCAAATGATTTAAACACTGTTCAAACTCTTCCACGTTTCATTTGCTGAACTTGGCTCCTTCATTCGTCTCCATTAGACTCATGTCGAGTTCACTTCCCCCATGAAGACTGGTGCCATCTGAACACCTGCATGGTGTACACATGAGTAAGTGTGAGAGCTGAACACCTGCATGGTGCACACATGAGTAAGTGTGAGAGCTGAACACCTGCATGGTGCACACATGAGTAAGTGTGAGAGCTGAACACCTGCATGGTGCACACATGAGTAAGTGTTAGAGCTGAACACCTGCATGGTGCACACATGAGTAAGTGTGAGAGCTGAACACCTGCATGGTGTACACATGAGTAAGTGTGAGAGCTGAACACCTGCATGGTGCACACATGAGTAAGTGTGAGAGCTGAACACCTGCATGGTGCACACATGAGTAAGTGTGAGAGCTGAACACCTGCATGGTGTACACATGAGTAAGTGTGAGAGCTGAAGACCTGCATGGTGTACACATGCATAAGAGTGAGAGCTGAACAGCTGCATGGTGCACACATGAGTAAGTGTGAGAGCTGAACAGCTGCATGGTGCACACATGAGTAAGTGTGAGAGCTGAACACCTGCATGGTGCAAAGGAGTAAGTGGGAGATCTGAAAAGCAGCATGGCTCTTCCTCTTCAGAATTTAAATGGTGTTTATAGTCACAGCTTCCACAGTCACAGTGTTTAGAAGCAGAGTCAGTGTCACAAGCAGAGTACTAAAGACTAAACCTGGACCAGACCAGAGCTAAACCAGGGCCAGACCCGGGCCAAACCAGGACTAAACTAGGGCTAAACCAGGACTAAACCAGGGCTGAACCAGGACTAAACCAGGGTTGAACCATCCATCCATCCATCCATCTTCTCCCGCTTAATCCGGCTGGGTCGCAGGGGCAGCGCGCTGCCCAATACTCATAGCACCTGACCCCCCCTATGAACCCCTCTGCAGGTGGTGAGCCCACAGGAGGGTGGACAACATGGTCCTTGATGTTAGTTCATAGGGGTGCGGGCATGTTTTGGGTTGATGGGGGAAACCGGAGTACCCGGAGGAAACCCATCCAGACACGGGGAGGAACATGCAAACTCCACACAGAAAGGCCCGGGCGACCCGGGGATCGAACCCGCAACCTTCTTGCTGTCACTCAGCCACCGTGCCGCCACAGGGTTGAACCAGTTCTGCTCATTTGTATCATGTGTTGAAACCTAAGGTAAGGTTAAGGTACACTTTATTGTGTGGAAAAGTGTCCTCTGTTTGACTCGTGCTTCACTGTCTCTGGGTTAGACCTGTCAAAATACGACATAAACATAAAGCTTTACCTGTCCATAACCTGGTGCGTGCCCCTCAGTTTGAGAAACCCTGAGTATGTGCAGCTCTGGTGAAGTGGCCTGTTTAAAGCAGCAGCTCTTTCATTTCTCAGAATCATTGTTTTGATTCCAAACGAGCTCTGCCTGCTAATTACCCTCTCCATGTAATTACACAGATTAACCCCTGGTGAACCTTGTGTGTGCGCTGAGGTGAAATTCAAGTCTTTTGAATGTTGGGCTCATATTTACGGCTCCTTCCTGTAGAAAGATGTAACTGTGCCCTGGCCATAATCATCATCTCTCATTATTGGCTCTAATTAAAGCTGCTCAGGAACAGGGGGAGCTCGTTAGGCTAAAGACTAATGAGGCTTAAGTTTGCTGTCACTATGAAGTCTCCACATTTACTGTGTCTTTTATGGTTTTCATATTAGTGCTTTATAACCTGTGATGGGGAGAGTACTTTGAAAATGTATTTAAAGATACAGAATACTGAATACTGCGTTAAAGGGTATTTTGTAACGGATTCTGCTAAATGGTCCAGTCAGAGTATTGCATTCTGAATACTTAAAAAGCAGTTTGATGTGTTTCTCTGTGTATTTCCCTCATGACAGGAAGATCACACCTGCACTCACAGCAGGAGCTTTCTGCTTCTCTCACTGATTCTGTGCAGTTTCAAATCTAAATAACATGATGTCAAGTATTCCTTTGATTTTACAAAAGTAACTGTATTCAGAATGTCGCCAAATGAAAAACTGTATTCAGAGTGTGTATTCAGAATACATATTTTAGGTCCAAACAGAATATTCAGTTACTTCTCAACACTGTTTAAAGCATCTCCACTATTGGAACACATACAATACAATACAGTACAATACAGTAAAGGAATACATGTAAAATACTTTTGTGAGCATAAGTCTATCTTACATGTACACACAATACTGCAGTACTGAAGCACTGAAGTACTAAAACACTGAAGTACTGAAGCACTGAAGTACTGAAGCACTGAAGTACTGCAGTACTGAAGTACTGAAGTCCTGAAGCATTGAAGTACTGCAGTACTGAAGCACTGAAGTACTGAAGTCCTCAAGCACTGAAGTACTGCAGTACTTCAGTGATGCTACATGATGTGTCTGTTGGAGGTTTGAGTGGCTCCTCAGGATCTTCTCTGGAGTCGAGTTTGTGTCACTCACATGTTTGAGTAATCCTTTATTTTACTGTACTTTACTCTTTACTCTACTGATAACGGACTCCTGCCTGTTTATATAATATTCCACAGTGTGGCATAATATTTCCAAACAGCAGGAAACATGCAGGTGCCACCAGCTGAAAGGTGCAGACTAACTGAGGATGAGCTGGAGCACAGACCTAGGACCAGACCAGGACCAGACCCAGGACCAGGACCAGAGCCAGGACCAGGACCAGACCAGGACCAGACCAGGACCAGACCCAAGATCAGACCAGGACCAGACCAGGAACAGAGCCAGGACCAGAGCCAGGACCACACCAGGACCAGACCCAAGATCAGACTAGGACCAGACTAGGACCAGACTCAGGACCAGACCCAGGACCAGACCCAGGACCAGACTAAACATGGGACTATACCAGACCCCGGACTGAGGGATCAGGGATCAGTCTGCAGGGGTCAGTCTGCAGGGGTCAGATTACAGGGGTGAGTCTACACACGGCTGCAGTGAGAAACAAAACCTCATGAGACATTCTTTGCAAACTGTTTCTGGAAATGCGGTTCATGACTCCAACAGGAGACAGGGGACGCTGTCCGTGCACCAGCAGCAACAGCAGTTTCTCTTGACTCTTGGTGAATGTTGTGCACCGTCTCTGTACAAATAAACCCACCGTCCCATTGTCCCATTGTTCTGTGAGATTTTTCTTTGAAAGCAGCACATTCAGGGATTTGTTTGATCAGCAAAACCATGAGCTGAATGATTTCCTCTTTTATTATGATCATGTTCTAATTCTACACGAAATCACACAAAACTGACTGGTGTGAGCTTTGAGTCCTGTTCTAATGTGGTTCCGTCCTCCTTTTTTCCTTCACACATGTTTGAGTAACACTTTATTATCAGTTTGTCTACATCTGCAAAGCTCCAAACGCTCTGTTCCACCTTGTGATGTCATGGAGCAGCAGTTTTACCTTTTGTTCATGCGAGATGAGCAATTCTAGGGCTGAAATGATCCAAATCATTCTAGCAAAAGTGTATGGAGTTTAAAAACACAGTGGAGCCCTTCCCGCTTTACCACATGACATCATGAGGTGGAACAGTGCTTTTTTGAGAGTGTGTGAATGAAGCAAAACACAGTTCCGGGTGTGTTTTTGATGTGGAATCTACATTTTAACAGAGAAAAAAGGAAAAAAAAAGCCTAAAATGTCTCGTTTAACCCTCAAAGACGTATGGTGTCATATACGATACTGAGGAATAGGTTTTCTATAACCGCGCATAACTTTCTAACCGTAAAAGCTAGAAACTTACTTTTCCCCTCTGAAAGCGCAGACATAGAGGTTTCCGTACATTTCTGTGGCATTATCCTACATCACACTCATGCTGTGTGATGAAGTGTGCAAAACGAGTGTCCAATAGGAACTTTGTTTTCTGCCAAACTCATGCGGCCATGCGATATTTTGCATTTTTGTAGCTAAGGCCCTAAATTAAGCATTTTTTATGTCCAAAAAGTTGTTTAGACATGTTTGCTGTGTGTTTTGTATAAAAGAGTGTGAATTTTATTTTCTGTTTTTTTTTCCATCTCTACTTTTGGTCCTATAGCTTTTATTACAGCCACATGACACAACTACAGCAGCAGATTGTGAAATAACAGGCTGTACTGCAAAAAAGGATGTATAACACTTCATTATAGGGTAAAAGGGGCAGTTTTAAAAGGAAAATTAAGAAAAAAAATCCAGGCGAGCAGAAATGTACTAAGATTGGCCATAGCTCTTCAGGGGTTAAACTTGACTCATTTAAAAATGAGCTTAAATGAGACGTCAAGGACAAATTAGAAGGTTAAATAATGTGAAAGAGGATGTACTTCTTCATCATAACAATGAGATAATACTTATTTTTATACTCAGAAACATTTTAGAATGAGGGTTTTTTTTGTGTCAAATACACATACATATGTATAAGGGTGTGAGGATAGGGGGTAGGTGAAAACAGTGATTTTTTGAGCAGTCCCAGGACAATCCGGACTCACTGTGAATACAAAAACGTGATTAGAACATGATTAAAAGCTCGTCACAGCTCAACTTTACCGTCCCTCATCCCCCACCCCTCGTGTGCCAGATGCCCTCCCGTCGCACGCGAGCCCCCGAGCACATCCCACGATCCTTTGCAGCGGCGGCTCATTAGCGAACGGGGTCGGTGTGTAAATAAGAACCGGTGACAGTCTGTTTGCACTCGTCACTACGGCGCCGTAAATCTACATCCCCCCTGTCCTCTCCTCCTCCTCTCATCCTTTTCTCCTCATCCCTCTGATTTTCCTATATTTACTTCCTCTCCCTCTAATCCCTCTTTCTCCTTCCTTTCTCTCGTCAGGGCTTTTAAATATATACTTTTTTTAAATGTAAAATATGTTTAATCTTATTTAATCTAATGGAATCTCAAAAGACTCGCAGCCCCAGGACTAAACCCCGGTGTTTACGGTTTTGTGATGTGTGAAAAATGAAAATAAATATGAGATTTCTTCTGAGGGTGAGGAGACGGGGCCCAGAAAAGACACATTTGTGTGACTTGAGTTAAAGGGATAGTTTGGGTTTTTTAATATGAATCTTCACCTGGAGGCAGCGCAGTGACACGACCGGAGAGAAAACAGAACCAAGAGATTATGGGGTCTGACTTTTTTGTGGTTCACGTTTTGTGACACAAATATGTCACTCTTTTGAACACAGATTGTTTTGAGAAGAAAAACGCTTTATTTTTGTGACCACAGCCTACTTGTCAGACTATTTTCGTCAGGACCGAAACTGGGGAAGAACTCGTCACACCGGATGCTGTTGGGAGGTAAGTCAATGTTGATGTGACTCTGCTGACGGGGATGTACAGATGTACCGATTCATGTCAAAAACCCAAACTAGTATAACCCTTTAAATCCAGCTGAGAGAAAAGCACAAACATCGTCTCGGGCTGGAGTCTGTCGCCGTCGCAGTGGTTGTTTTGGTTCATTTGGCGTTTCATCTTTAACTCCGCCCAAACCTCAAAGTTGCTCTGTGATTGGTCAGCGTGCCTAACCTCACAGAGTGGTTCAGGACAGACTGCGCTTAGTTCCACGTTTGTCGGGGTCGTGTTGTGGCTCTCAGGTTCCATGGATTTGAGCACCTGGGCTGGCGACCATTTTGTGCGTCATAGTCCAAAGCCAGAAAAAAATGATCTGACTTTTTGCCAAAATGTAATTTAAAACAACAACAACAACAACAACAAAAAAAGCTCCTGGACATTGGCCGTCTGAATGCGTCTTTTTCACTTTTTAAATGACTGTTCCTTACATTTGCACCTCGACAAGACCTTTGGTGTTTTCTGTTTCATTTGAGCGCCCTGCTTCATGCTGTTGCTTTGCCTCTCTCTCTTTCTCCCCCTCCCCGTTTCCTTCTCTCCCTCTCTTTCTCTCCCTCCCTCTCTTTCTCTCCCTCTCTCTCTCCCTGTCTCCCTCTTTCTCCCTTTCGCTTCCTCTTTCTCTCTCTTTCTCCCTCTCTCTCTTCCTCTCTCTCTTTCTCTCTCCCCCTCTCTCCTCTCTCTCATCCCCCTCTCTCCTTCTCTCTCCTCCCTCTCTCTTCATCTCTCCTCCCTCTTTCTCCCTCTCTCCTCCCTCTCTCTCCCTCCCTCCCTCTCTCCTCCCTCTCTCTCTCATCTCCCTCTTTCCCTCAGACAGAGCAGAGTTCCCATGATGCCGAGCGCTTCGTTGTTATTCTGTCCGTGTGTGCTGCTATTCCCACCCCCTCCCCCTGCATCCCTCTCTCCCCCTCTCCTTCCTCTCTCTCTCTGCTTCCCTCTATCTCTCTCTCTGTCCTCCTCTCCTTGCTGTCCTGCTCTCCTCTCTCTCTCGCCCTCTCTGCATTTCCTCTTTCTCCACTCTCCCTTCCCCTCTCTTTCATTCTCTTCACTCCTCTCCTCCACTTCTCTCTCATTCGTCCCTCTCTGTTTATCTCTCTCCCTCCTTCTCTCTCCTCTTCCCCTCCTCTGCCCCATTTGTACCTCCCTTTCTCTCTCTCACCCCCACTGCTCCTTTGTCTCTCTTTCTCTCCAAGACTCTCCTTCTCAATGCCTCATCCCTCTCTTCTTTTCCTCTCTTTCTCTCACTCCCCCATCTTCTCCCCTCTGTCTCGCTTTCTCTTTCATCCACCTTTCTCTCTCTTTTTCCTTGGTCTCTCTCCATCTTTCCCCCTCTCCTCTCTCTCTTCATCTCTCTCTCTTTCTCCCTCTTTCCGTCTCTCCTCCCTCTCTAAACCAGGACCAAACCAGGACTAAACCGGGACTATACCAGGACTAAACCAGGACAAACTCGGGGCAGGACAGAGGATGAGATTGACAGTTCATCGTCACTTCAAAAGTTATAAATAATTCCTTTTATAATAACTCTTTCTCTTGTTCTCACCTTTTCTCTCTCCTCTGGATCTCATTTGTTTGTCTCTCTTCCCCTCCCTCTCTTTTTCTCTCTCCCTCATCTCCTTGTTCTATAACTCCCTGCTATCTCCTCCCCTTTTCTCCCTCCTCATTCCCTCTCTCTTCTCTTTCTCTCCCCTTGTCTCTCCTCCACCTCTCCTCTCCCTCTTCTCTTTCTCCCTCGATCTCTTCTCTTTCTCTCTTCCTCTGTTTCTCCTCCCTCTCTCCTCTCTTTCTCTCCCCTTCCATCCCTCCTCTGCCTCTCCCTCTCCTCTCCTCTCCCTCCCTCTCTCCTCTCCCTCTTTCCCTCTGTCTCTCCTCTCCCTCTCTCCTCTCCCTCTTTCCCTCCATTTCTCCCTCCATTTCTCCTCCCTATTCTCCTTCCCACTCTCCTCTCCTCCCTCTCTCTCCCTCTTTAACCTCCCTTTCTCCTCTCCTCCCTCCCTCCTCTACCCCCTCTCTCCTCATCTCTCCTCCCTCTCTCCTCTCCTCCCTTTCTCCTTCCCTCTCTCCTCTCCTCCATTTCTCCTCTCCTCCCTCTCTCTCTCCCTCTTTCATCTCCCTCTCTCCTCTGCCTCTTCTCTTTCTCTCTCCTCTCCTCCCTCTTCTCTTTCTCTCTCCTCTCCTCTGCCTCTTCTCTTTCTCTCTCCTCTCCTCTCCTCCCTCTTCTCTTTCTCTCTCCTCTCCTCTGCCTCTTCTCTTTCTCTCTCCTCTCCTCCCTCTTCTCTTTCTCTCTCCTCTCCTCTGCCTCTTCTCTTTCTCTCTCCTCTCCTCTCCTCCCTCTTCTCTTTCTCTCTCCTCCTTCTTCTCTTTCTCTCTCCTCTCCTCCCTCTGGTCTTTGACTCCACACATCTGTGATTAAAATAATGAAAACTTGTCATGGTGAAAATTCCCTCACGGCTCTTTGACGCTGATCCACCAATCAGAACGCGTCCTCCCGTCTCCGTGGAAACAAATGTTATGCCTATGTTAGTTTGATCTTTTTTATCTTTCTTATGCTTTTATTTTAATAGACAAGAAAGACAAGTATTATCATTTACAGCTAAAATAAACATCAAACATCTGTGTTTGTGCTCAGAAACTTGCACAAACACTTGGAACAGTGGCTCTTAAACAGTTTCAGTCCAGTGCTCCTCCCATCTGAAGGTTGGTGGTTCGAGTCCTGCTCTCAACGTAAACATCATTGGTAGAGCGGTCAGATCCACTGACCCACAGGTTGATGGTGCGATTCCAGCTCCCAAAATTGAATGCTGGCAATGTGTCCATGGGCAAGACACTTGAGCACTCTACAGGGCAAAAATAGCACAGTGAAAACAAACTCAGCCAAGTTCAGACGAGTTGAATTAAGAAAGTTTGAATAAATTTAATTTGACAAGTAAAATGGTCTGCCAGTAGAAATAAGACTTTTTGGACTTAAAATATGAAAATACATATTTGCTACACTTAAAATAAGAAAAGAAACAACTTTTTGCACTTAAAATAAGAAAAATGAAATCAAATGTTGCTTGAATTAAGAAAAACACTCCCATTGGTCAAGTTGAATCTACTCAAATAAAGGAAAATGCTCTTAATTTAAGTTATTTTAACTTACCTAGATATTGGTTTTTTTCAGTGTGGAGAGTTAAAATATAAGGGTAAAATATTTCAGGGTTGATTTTAACACAAAAAGTTTAAGCATTTAAAAGTGGGGGTTCGAGTTGAGGTTGATATGGCTGACTTTAATTGTGTTCAAGTGTTCATTCAACTTCTCTTAATGTTCATTTGGAACCTCCAACTCACCACTTCAAACTCCTGTGAGAGAAGACCAGTCTGAAGCAGTTTTGTACAGAATTTTATCTTTTACAATGAATATTTTAAAGAAAATAAGGGCTTTACATGTGCTGAATGTGATTTTTACAGTGTATCTTATTTTACACTTTACAGTGTGTCACTACTACTCCCCAAAATGTTAATTTGACTAAAATAAAGTGTAAAAATAATGATAAAAGTAAAGTAAAGTAAAAGTAATAACAATAATAATAATAAAGAGCAGAAAAAGGTGGATTTCGCTCTCCGGGTGGTGGGGAGTCTCTGCCTCAGGTGGAGGAGTTTAAGTATCTCGGGGTCTTGTTCACAGTGAGGGGAGGATGGAGTGTGAGATTGACAGGCGGATCAGTGCAGCATTGGCAGCAATCAAGACCACAACGGTCTGATATAGTGACCATTGTGGTCTCAATTTACCTCAGTCTATGTCCCTCCCCCTATGGTCATGAGCTCTGGGGAATGACCGAAAGGATGAGATCATGGATACAAGTGGCCAAAATGAGTTTCCTCCACAGAGTGGCCAGGTGTGAATGAGCAGTGGCTCATCCACGTGGAGAGGAGCAGCTGAGGCTCGGGCATCTGTTCTGATGCCTCCTGGACACCTCGCTCAGGAGGTGTTTCGGACGGGTGGAGGCCCCGGGGGGGGACACAGGACACACTGGAGGGACTCTGTCTCTGGGCTGGGTATGCCTCAGGATCCCCCCAGAGGAGTTGGAGGAAGTGTCTGGGGTGAAGGAAATCTGGGTGTCCCTGCTTAGACTGCTGCCCCCCTGACCAGGCCCCGGATAAGAGAAAGAAAATGGATGGATGGAAAGTGTAAAAATAAAACACCTCCAGTGTTCTCCGTTTACTCTCAAATGTTAATAGAACTCTTGATTTTGGGATTAAACAGCAACTTTGGTCGTGTTTCTTAATTAACATTTCCAAAAATGTTAAATTATCTCTAGAACAGATTGGACTCATATAAACCCTGAGGAAATGTTAAAGCTAATTCTGTGAGAGTCAATTTTAACACTCCACTTTTTGCTGTCTATAAATATGACAGTTCTGTTTAAAGGCTACACAGATAAATAGATAAACAGACAGACAGACAGACAAACAGATTTATTTATTTATTTATTTATTCATTTATTTATTTATTAAATAAGGACAATGCACAGAAAACATGCATTTCTAGTGAGAAGAGATGCTCTGCACGAGTTATAGCTAATAGCTATTTTCCATCTGTAGTCCCTGGGCAGGTCACACAAACCATACACCATCAACACATCAGAGGTATACAGTCATTCAGTCATTAAAATACTGCACCTATATAATAAAACTATGCTCTGGTCTTCAATACCATCACACCAAAAACATCAATTCATCCAATATTATACACACCACACACTGACCAGAAAATAAACTTATGCCTGCAATAATTCACACAAAACATTGAAAAGCTGTTTAATGTTGACAGGATTGTTTGCTCAGAAGCCAATCTTTTAGCCCATGAGAGAAAGTGTGATAGTTGGTGCATGTTTTAAGTTAAACTGGGAGCGTGTTCCAGGGTTTAGCTGCTGTAAATGACAGAGCAGACTGTCCTATCACAGAACGTCTCACAGGGATGGTCAAATCTGAATTTGCAGCTGATTGAGATGTTCTAGTCATTTCTGAAGCTGAAAGAATTCTTTTAAAGGGGGGGAATTCTTTTAAAGGGGGAGAAGACCATTGCATGAAGAAATGCCTTTGCTGCCTCTGTATTAAGTGAATTTTGAATATGTCTAAATTTAATTAAATTTAATTTTAAAATGTTTCTTAAATGTTTCATATGTTTATTAAATGTCAGGGGTGAATCTAAATTTAGTCCCAGGTATTAGAATTCATTGACGTTACTAATCATTTGTCCTTGTACAGTAAGTTGGGGTCCTGTAATTTGTTTTTTTCCAAAATACATTGCCACAGTTTTCTTGGTGTTTAAAATAAGGCATGAGTCTTCTAACCATTTGGCAATTTTATCTCGTGCTAGTGATAGTTTATCAGCCACTTCTGACATTTCTCCCATGAGTGTATATAACCGTATCGTTGGCATCTCCACAAACAGTTGGTAAATCGTTAATGTTGCTAAACAACAGTGGCCCTAAGATAGAGCCCTGCGGAATGCCTAATATACATGACTTTTCTGAGGAGGACTTGTTATTGATACGGACGCACTGTTTTCGATCAGAAATATGAGACTGTAGCCACCTGAGTGTATTTCCTGACAGATTGAATTTGGTAAGCTTTGTTAGTAACACAGAATGGTTCACGGTTTCAAAAGCCTTTCTGAGGTCCAGGAAAACTGCTGCTGCCACTCCTCCTTTATCCAATCCAGATTTAATCCTTTCTAAAAGATAACAACATGCCGTCTCCGTTGAATAGTTACTCCTAAATCCAAATTGCATTGGATGGAGTAAGTTTAAACTATTAAGATGTGACACAAGTTGTTCAGTGACTAGTTTTTCACTTTATCACTTTAGAGGCAGCGGGCAATATGCTTATGGACCTATAGTTGTTAAGCTCCCTTCTCTCACCACTCTTATGCACTGGTATGATGATCGCTGTTTTTAAGACTTGAGGGAATATCCTGAAATGACTGATTTGCAATAAAAGTAATTGGGTAGATTAGACTGTTGTTATGATTTTTAAAAAAGACTGTCAAGTCCCCAATAATCCTTTGCCTTAGAATTAGACAAGGATGATATTGTTTGATGTACTTTTGCCTCACTAACACTAAGTTTAAGTCCATGTGGGTCATTGGTTAAAATATTTGGTGTGCAGGTCACTTTAAAGTTTTATTGCAGTTCCAGACAGGAATCAGTGAAATAGGAACTGAAACTGTTTGCTACATCCAAACTATCCTGTTGTATTGATCCATTTATTTTCAGCTCTATTTTTACATTTTGATGACATTCTTTGCCCAATAATTGATTCATTGTTCTCCATAATTTTTGAGAATAGCCATTTGCCTGTTGAATATTATCTAAAAAATTGTTGGCTTTGACCTTTCTTAATTGTGAAATAATAATAATAATAATAATAATAATAATAATAATAATAATAATAATAATAATAATAATAATAATAATAATAATAATAGGGCTAAATCCCTTTTTTCATTAGTTGCCATAGCTCATCAGAGAACCACGGTAAGAGTTTTTTGCTATTCCTTTTCTGTCGTTTTATTTTTGTATACTCCACTATGTCTATGTCTGTGTTAATGCAATTTTGACATTTTCACAAGCTTGCACACAGTCTTTTGCAGATGTTACGGAATTCCAGTTCATTACTTTTATTTCATTTTCTAGTTTTTCTTTATCTTGATTTGGCATATATGACCTGTATTCTTTAGCTTCACTAAAATTTTAATTCTTATAGATAGATGCAGCTTGTGCAGTTTGCATGTTCTCCCTGAGTCTGTTTCCACTGTATCCTCTGGTTTCCATCAGGTCAAATCCTCCAGCTAAGGTCATCCAGACCAAGACTAGCTCAAGATCTGGGTCCCAGGTCTGATGTGCTCCAGAAGGATGAAGGATAAATTTCACCATGAGGACAATAAAATGTACCTGAAAAGCCTGAAAAGCCTTATGTACCTGAAAAGCCTTATATTACACAAAACTCACTCTGAGCTTTAAGCCTTGTTGAGCTTTTACCTTTAGTTCAGTAGAGAGTAGAGAGTAATTCTAGAACTGAAATCATCCAAATGATTCTAGTGAAGGTGCTTGGAGTTTAGACACAGTAGAGCACTTCCTATATTACTACATGACATCGTAAGGTGGAGCAGTATTTTGTGTTTGAGAGGCAAACTCAAACATTTAAATTTTAAATCTGCCTGAATCTGCAGGTTAGTGTGTTAAACATGCATGAAAGACACAAACCACATCAGAAAGCAGTGCATTATGGGCCTTTCACTTGAATCATGTCACAGCACAGCACTTTGAGAGTCCTGCCTTAAAGCACAACACACACGTAAGGGTTTCCTCACGCTGAATATTCACAGTGTGTGTGTGTGTGTGTGTGTGTGTGTGTGTTTGCGTGTGTGTGGTCTGTGCAATAACAGCCCATCTGAAAAGTGTGAGTGTGACACAAGCGTCCTGGTGCAGTGGGACAGGACACGGAGCTCACACATGATTTGGACCAAAGTGTGTGTGTGTTGTAAGTGTGTGTGTTTGTGTGTGTGTGTGTATGTTTTCTGCATGTGTGAACATGTCCATATGAAACTGCAGCATATGGCTCCATCTCCAGTGATATCATTACAGCAGAACGTATAGAAATCACAACCTCTGCACTCCCTCCATCCTTCATCCCCCTCTCCCTCCCTCTCTCTTGCACTCTCTCTCCCCCTTTTTTTTCATTCTCCCTCCCTGATACTCCCTCCATGCCTCTCTCTCTCTTCCTCTTTCTCTCTCACTCACACTCTTTCCCTCTCCCCATCCCTTGTCTCTCACCCTCTCTTTGCCAATCTTTCTTTCTTTCTTTCTCCCTCCCTCATACTCCCTCCATCCCTCTCTCTTTCTCTCTAACTCACACTCTTTCCCTCTTTCCCCATTTCTCTCTTTTTTCCTCCCTTCCTCATACTCCCCCCAACTCTCTCTCTCTTTCTTTTTCTTTCTTTTCCCCTCATATTCCTTCTATCATCTCTCTCTCTTTGTCTCTCACACACTCTCTCTCCCCATCCCCTGTCTCTCTCTTTCCCCCTATTTCTCTCTCTATCATTCCCTCCCCCTGTCTCTCTTCCTCTCATTATGCATGTATGTATTAACCTTTATTTAACCATGTGGGGAAAAAAAACAACAGGAGAATGAAATCTGTTTTTTCAGGAGATCCATTTCCAACCGTGAACTGACAAATGTTGAATCTGGTCATTTGTGTGAGTGACGAGAGCCCCGTCCTCACTGCAAATACACAATTCTGCACAAAAATAATGTTTTATATGATGAATGTGGGATGTAGTCGTCTGTAACAGGCTGTGGTAGTAGTGCACCTCATATTACCAACAGACTGAAGAACTGCTGTGTCTGCAGCACGTCTGTTTAATTCACCTCCTTACTGTAAAACATCCCAAATAATGTGTGTGTGCAGTATGTGTGTGTGTGTACAATCTATGTGTGTGTACAGCCTGTGTGTGTGTGTGGTGTGTTTGTGTGTGCAGCCTGTGTGTGCAGTATGTGTGTGTGTGCAGTATGTGTGTGTACAGTCTGTGTGTGTGCACAGCCTGTGTGTGTGTACGGTCTGTGTGTGTGTGTGTGTGTACTGTCTCTCTCTGTGTGTAGAGCTTGTGTGTGTACGGTCTGTGTGTGTGTACTTATGTGTGTGTGTACAGCCTGTGTGTGTGTGTATGTGTGTACAGTCTGTGTGTGTGTGTAGAGCTTGTGTGTGTACGGTCTGTCTGTGTACAGTCTGTGTGCATGTGAGGTCTGCATGTGTGTACAGTGTCTCTCTGTGTGTGTACACTCTGTGTGTACGATCTGTGTGAGTGTGTATGGGCTGTGTGTGTGGTCTGTGTGTGCATGTACAGTGTGTGTGTGTGTGTACAGTCTGTGTGTGTACTGTCTGTGTGTAGAGCTTGTGTGTGTACAGTCTGTGTGTGCATGTACAGTGTGTGCGTGTGTGTACAGTCTGTGTGTGTACTCTCTCTTTGTGTGTATACAGCCTGTATGTGTGTACAGTCTGTGTCAGTGTACAGTCTGTGTGTGTGTACAGTCTGTGTGTGTGTGTAGAACTTGTGTGTGTGTGTACACTCAGTCTGTGCGTGTACAGTATGTGTCTGTGTGTACAGTGTGTGTACGATCTGTGTGAGTGTGTACGGTCTATGTGTGCATGTACAGTGTGTGCGTGTGTACAGTCTGTGTGTGTACTGTCTCTCTGTGTATGTAGAGCTTGCGTGTGTACGGTCTGTGCGTGCATGTACAGTGTGTGTGTGTGTGTGTGTGTACAGTCTGTGTGTGTACTGTCTCTGTGTTTGTGTACAACCTGTGTGTGTATGGTCTGTGTCGGTGTACTGTCTGTGTGTGTGTGTATAGTCTGTGTGTGTGCACAGTCTGTGTGCGTGTGTGTAGAGCTCGTGTGTGTGTGTACGGTCAGTCTGTGTGTATACAGTCTGTGTGCAGGTGCGGTCTGCATGTGTGTAGAGTAGGTTACTGTGTGTGTGTGTACAGTCTGTGTGTACGATCTGTATGAGTGTGTATGGGCTGTGTGTGTACGGTCTGTATGCATGTACAGTGTGTGTGTATGTGTCTATGTGTGCACGGTCTGTGAATGTGAACCATGACTGTGTGTGTACAGTGTGTATCTGTGTGATTGTGTGTGGGCTATGTGTGTGTGCAGTTTGTGTGTATGGTCTGTTTATGTGTACTGTGTGTCTGTGTGTGTGTGTACGGTCTGTGAGTGTGTACAATCTCTGTGTGTGTACAGCGTGTCTAGTGTGCGTGTGTGTCTTAGTTTGTGTACAATGTGTGTACAGTGTGTATATGGTCTCTACATGTGTGCGTGTGTATGGTTTCTGTGTGTGTGTAGTTTCTGTGTGTGTACGGTGTGTGAAAAGTGCTCATTTCGCTCAGTGCTCCGTGTTCGTGTTTTAATGTCGCTCCCTCCGCCTGACATCTGCGCCGCGTTGGTATTCCACATGTGCACTGACCAGAGAGAGGGAAAGAGAGAGAGGGAGGGAGGGAGAAAAGAGAGGGAAAGAGAGAGAGAGGGAGGGAAAGAGAGAGAGAAAAGAGAGGGAAAGACAGAGAGAGAGGGAGGGAGGCGGGGAGGTGCGCACACGGAGCCGCCAAACGAGCAGAGGAGCCGCGGAGCAAAGGACACGCATCTGTACCGCTCCTCCACCGCGTCAGCACACCCGCACAGCCCGCGCACACACCGCGCACACGCCGCGCACGCGCCGCTGGCCGTCTGCGCGACACACAACGGGGATTTTAACCGTGAGGAGCGAACCGAGGCGCGCTCCGAGGCACTGCGACAGTCTGCCCTTCTCCACACCGGCTCTGTGGATCTGTACCGCCGCCGTGGATCCAGGACCGCGGCTCCGTTCTCTGATCCGGCTGTGCGGGACGGGAAAGGTGAGTGAAATGCAAAGCGGGGCACACACACGAACACCTCATTTAAATTCAGAGCCGGTCTCACGTACTGGACCGGTTCTGGGAAGAGGCGCAAACGCGACGGCGGGTCTGAACGGAGCCGGTTCAGCTACTGCCCGGTGCTCCTCCAGACACGTCTCCGTCTCAGAACCGGAGAGAGAAACACCAGGAGATCACGGCCCCCAAACCGAACCTGCTCCGTGTGTGTGGAGTGCGCTGCTCCAACCTGCTGCGTCCTGCCCGCTCCCGCCGACAGCCTACAGGAGCGAGATGCACTTTAATAATCACATTTTCGGATTCAACGACTGGAGCAAAGCCGCTCCGCGCACAAATCAACAATTGTCAAAGATCCAAACGCGATTTGAAGCGCGGCTCATGAGAATCAGGCGAGTCCTCATAGTCGACCTGCCACAGAATTGACGTTTACCGCGTTTGGGCACGCAGGATAAGACGCTGGGGACAATTTAAGTAGCCAGATTTTAAAAAAAGAAAGAAGATCTTGTCCTGCAATTTTGGGTTTGAGGAGAGACGGAAGAGAGATGGATGGAGGGATGGAGAGGGGGGAAGGAGAAGAGGGGCAGAGGAGCATAAACAGACTGCCACCGCTCGTTCATCAAACTCCCTGTAGTGTTAATGCGCAGATGTAATGTAGTGAGTCCAGTGATTTAAAGAGAGAGAAGGAGAGAGGGATGGAGAGGGAGATGGAGAGAGGAGCAGAGGATGAGGAGGAAGACGAGTGTGAAGATAAAACCAATTTGGGGAAAAATCTGTGAATGGGCTCAGATTTGTGAGTTGTGGTTTCAAATTAAGCTCCTTTCAGACTCAGGGAGGGCATCTGACACAGGGAGGGCAACTGACACACTGGGAGGGCATCTGACATACGACAGTTTCTTGTTCGGAGGTTGTTTTGTTTCCTAAATAACTGCAGCTTTACCATTTTCATAACTGCATTTGTCATTTCATTTGGCTAGAGTTTTATGAACAGAGACCAGGGATAACCTCAAAGTTGCACTGTGTAACTTTCCTTTTAGGGGTCTTTACCTGCTCGTTTCTATGGAGATGTCATTGCTCTGCCTGGAATGTTCTGCAGTATGACATTAACCTCCTCAGACCCTGGGGCCTCACACGAGGACATCACATTTTTGCCTCTTCGCACCATGATTGTCAATTAATTGAAACTTTCACCTGCAATGAACTAAAAACCTCTACAGCAGCTCCTGAAAGTAAAAAAAACTGCATGGTAAAGTTTAGATGCAAAAATTATGAATAAAACCAATGTATTTATGTACAATAATGTCTCTTCATGTATCTTAATGTATCTTCATTTGGCATTAAAATTTGACACATTTTATTGCCCACAGCAGACGAGAGCATCAGGAAATGTCATGTCCTCGTTTGAAGACATTGGGACTATGTTATATTATTGATTGTACATGTTGTTAGGTAAACTTGGGAATATTTAGATGAGTTTACACTTATAAATTGCTGGACGTTTCTGCTGCTATAGGGAAACTGCTGCCTGTCTCCACTTTTGCACCTCTACTTTTTTTTGTAACGATTGAAAACCATAAAAAATTAAAACTGTGGATCACATTTTCAGGCCTTTTGTGTTTTTTTAACCTCACTCACTGAACCCCAACCCGCTCACGGTCGACCTACGTCACATTTGGCAGGTTTAGGGCTTGAAATAAACAGCTAATTGCTGTTTTTTTTTTTTTTTTGTAATTTATTTATACATTTTAATGTTTTTACATTTTTTAACCAATGGTGTCATACAGAAGACTTACTTAGTAGGTCCTACTTATCCCAAATAGCAAGAAGAAATGAAAAATGGACACCAGACAAAAGCTCGGGTCTCAGGAGGTTAAACAGCGTACACTTTACATTTTATTCAATTACAGGTGATTTTAGTGCTCAAAAATACCTTGAAAAACAGGCGTTCTGACAAATTTCCCAGACTCTCCCTGCCCAGGTCTGAGCTGCACTATACACCATTTAAAGCTGCACTATGTCACTTTTCTTGTGGAGGGTCTGCCACCTGCTTGTCTCCATGGAGATGCTTAGAATGTTCATTGGTACAGCATTAAACATATCTGGATTGCATTTATTTGATCACAGTTGTTTTTGCAGCTTTAAAATAATGAAATTGTAAAACATGAATTGTTACTGTGAGCGGGGTCGCCTCTCCTCAGATCTGACCTGTAACACGGTCTGGTTTGTTGATGATGATAGAAAGGTTTAATGCCGTACTGCGAAACAATCTGGAAAAAACAAGAACATCTCCATGGAGAAAAGCGTTTGACGGACCAGAAAACTTACACAATGCACCAAGAATTACAGTAAAAGAACACCATGTAACTTTTCTGTTGTAAGCTGCTTGTCTCCATGGAAATGCTATTCCTTATTAACATATCCATTTCAGCGGACACATGGAGGTGGCATCGACAAGTGAAGTTACAGGTCCGATCTGAGGAGAGGCAACATTCATATTTTGCTATTTCATGATGTTTCGAGCTGCACAAACATCTGTGATCAAATAAATGCGATCCAAATCTGTTTAATGCCGCACCACGGAACATTCCAGGCAAAGTGGTAACATCTCCATGGAGATGAGCAAGTGGCAGACCCTCCACAAGAAAAGTGACATAGTGCAGCTTTAAAGAGTGCATAGTGCAGCTCAGACCAGGGAGAGTCTGGAAAATTTGTTTGTGCAAAAATAAAAATATGTTCTTGGTTTAGACCAGGCGTGTCCAAACTTTTTTCATGAAGGGCCACATATTAAAACACTGACCAGCGTGAGGGCCGATCGAAGGTCATAGACTGAGGGTCAGAACAGTGAGTAATTCAAATCTGTGCATTTATAACCCGTTTAAATGACCCTCCAGACCTTTGTTCAGGCTTAGACCCTCAAAAGGACACACTACACTGCAAAAAACCAAAATCTAGTCAAGCTAAAATGAAAGTTTTTACCATGATTTGAGTAAATTTGACTTGACAAGTAAAATGATCTGCCAGTGCAATAAGATTTTTGTACTTAAAATACAAAAATACATCTTACTACACTTTTTGCACTTAAAATAAGAAATAAAGAAGAAGAAAGAAGAAAACAATCCACTGGCAGATAATTTCACTTGTCAAGATAAATCTATTCAAATAAAGTAAAATATTCTTAAATTTTGTCATTTTAACTTAACTAGATATTGTTTTTTTCCAGTGTACATTTGCTTGATCAAGGGGGATTTCAAAAACATGCAGTGAATAGTGTGTAGAGTCCCTCAGTCCAAGTAGAATCCATGGCCATACATTTGAGTTCAAAACTGAACTCTACCCTTTTCCATGCAGTAAAAAGTACTACTTGCAGTAGAAAAGGCCAATTCACCTGGAAGCCCGAGGGGCCAAAACAATTGAGCTGAGGGCCACATTCGGCCCGTGGGCATAGTTTGGACATGCCTGGTTTAGACTGTGGTGGAGGGGAAGAGGAGGGGATGGAGAGGATGAGGAGGCTGGTGGTTCTGCTGCTGCTGTGGAGATGGGGTGAAGAGAGGCTGTTTTTGTTGGAAAAGGTTTGTGGATCTTTGTCTGAATACGATACTCTGATGATAACAGGATTTGCGAACCGTTTGTGCATGTGGTGGGACTTGATTCGTCTCCTAGGTGATAGAGTTCATACCGGAGGCCCTGCTGTGTGTGGAGAGGCGTTCAACTGCCCGGGGCAAGAAATAGATGAGTTCTTTCTCACTGTAGATCACGTCAGTCCATACCAATTTCAGTACTCTCTATTCGTCTCTATACGTCACAAACCAAGAAAACGTTTGGAAACATGTGATGACTTCTTCTGGGCTTTATTCACGGTCGTAAGTTTGACAAAATGTTGGAAAAATGAGAAAATGTTCCAGTTTTCTTCATCTCCATGTCATTGTAGCGTTCCGTTATGTTCGGCTCATCCACAGTTCCAACCATATCTCAGTTTTCACACAACTCCGAGCGCACTCGAAGAGAGGAGGGCGCCAAATTCCAGATGATTCCAGATGATTCCACACGCAATCTTCATTTTATCATTTTTATTGGGAACTACACCAGGAGTTGTCATTAAGTGTTTCCAAACGTCTTCCTGGTTTGTGACTTAAGCATGAAGAGAGCTAATACCACCATGATTCCAAAAAAATAAAAAATAAAAATAAAAAATCATCTTCCAAGCAGAATTCAACACAATTAGTCATTTTGTTAAATAACCGTGTGTCAGATTTTGATTTGAAATGTTGTAAACTTGACCTCTCTGTGTCTCCAGATCCATGACCATATTCTTTTACTGTTCACAGTTGTAATGCTGATTTATTCTGCATTACAAAAACAATGGACATTAGGGGTGTAACGATATCCAAGTCTCACGCTATGATACTGTCACGGTATGAACCTCATGGTATGATATTTATTGCGATATCGTGGGAAAGCTCACGATATGGTGGGGAGGCTCACAATATTATGATATTCTACAGAATAACAAGATTGACATTCTAAAATCCTTTGACCAGTCATTTGGTACAACATGTATTGTCATTAGGGATGGAACGATATCCAAATCTCTCTGTACCATATTTTCATCATATACATCTCACTGTGCCAGATTTATTGCAATATTTTGTGGAGGCTAAAACTGACAAAACTGTGAATATGTTCCTTTTTCCTTTAAAAATGCCTTCACAAGACTTAATCCAAAGAATGAAGATTTCAAAGAACAGTTATTTCTTCATGTTGTCTGCACTGAAACGGAGCAAAGGATCATGGTCTATGTAGTTTTCTCTGTTTTTTTTAGCTATTTCTGCGTCAGAAATATTCATTTAAGCAAAGAGACTTGGGATTCGATATTGTGATGGTCCACCATATTATTGTGACACCTTTGACGATACCATATCAAGAAATTTAGGTTATTTTTACATCCCTACTGGACATGACCTACAAGTAGTTTATTTGGTCTTTTGGTTCAAGATGCAGAAAGATGCTCTCCTTTGGGTTGCCAGTTTTTGTGTTTAAATCCAGTGTGTTTAAACCTTAAATGTCTCTCTCTGACCTGAACGATCACTCCCTAAATCTCAGCATTAGTGCTAGTGCAGCCTGTGCAGCTCAGGGAGGGAATTCTGGAGGTTCTGAGCTTTCACAAGGTCTGTCCATAAATTGAGACCAAGACAAACTTGGATGTGTCTCTATCTGCAGGTGAAATTTTTGCAGTTTAAATTTTTATTCTTTTTTTTTTATTTGTTTGTTTATTTGTTGTGGAGAGAGAGTTAGAAAGGAGAGATAGTGTGGAAGAATGAGAGAGAGAGAGGAAGCCAAAGAGAAAAGACTAAAAGAGAGAGAGAGGAGACTGAAGAGAGGAGAGAGAGGGAGAAGAGACTGAAGAGAGGAGAGAGAGAAGAGAGACTGGAGAGAGAAAAGAGAAGACACTGAAGAGAGGAGAGAGGGAGAAGAGACTGAGAGAGGAGAGAGAGAAGAGAGACTGGAGAGAGAAAAGACTGAAGAGAGGAGAGAGAGAGGAGAGACTGAAGAGAGAAGACACTGAAGAGAGGAGAGAAAAAAAAACTAAAGAGAGGAGGGAGAGAAGAAACTGAAGAGGAGAGAGAAGAGACTGAAGAGAGGAGAGAGTGAGAGAGAAGAGACTGAAGAGAGGAGAGAGAACAAGAAGAGACTAACAAGAGGAGGGAGAGAGGAGGAGAGATAAAACAGTGAAGAACAGGGGAGGAGAGAGAGAGGAAGAAAAGGCAAATAGAGTGGAAGAGTGAAAAAAGGAAAGCAAAGTGAAAAGACAGAGAAAGAGAGAGAATGAGGAGAGACTGAAGAGATGAGAGAGAGAGGAGAGATTGAAGAGAGGAGAGAGAGAAGAGACTGAAGAGAGAGAGACTGAAGAGAGGAGAGAGAGAGAAGAGACTGAAGAGAGGAGAGAGAAAAAACTAAAGAGAGGAGAGAGAGAGAAGGAACTGAAGAGAGGAGAGAGAAGAAACTGAAGAGAGGAGAGAGAAGAGACTGAAGAGAGGGGAGAGAGCGAGAAGAGACTGAAGAGAGGAGAGAGAAGAGACTGAAAAGAGGAGAGAGAGGGAGACGAGACAGAAGACAGGAGAGAGAGTGAGAAGAGACTGAAGAGACGAAAGAGAAGAAACTGAAGAGAGGAGAGAGAGCAAGAAGAGACTGAAGAGAGGAGAGAGAAGAGACTGAAAAGAGGAGAGAGAAGAGACTGAAGAGAAGAGAGAGAAGAGACTGAAGAGAGGAGAGACTGAAGAGAGGAGAGAGAGAAGAGACTGAAGAGAGGAGAGAGAAGAGACTGAAAAGAGCAGAGAGAAGAGACTGAAGAGAGGAGAGAGAAGAGACTGAAGAGAGGAGAGAGAGGGAGAAGAGAGGGAGAACAAACTGAAGAGAGGAGAGAGAAAGACTGAAGAGAGGAGAGAGAAGAGACTGAAGAGAAGAGAGAGGGAACTGAAGAGAGGGGAGAGAAGAGACTGAAGAGAGGAGAGAGAAGAGAATGAAGAGAGGAGAGCGAGAGAGAAGAGACTGAAGAGAGGAGAGAGTGAGAGAGAAGAGACTGAAGAAACGAAAGAGAAGAAACTGAAGAGAGGAGAGAGAGCAAGAAGAGACTGAAGAGAGGAGAGAGAAGAGACTGAAAAGAGGAGAGAGAAGAGACTGAAGAGAAGAGAGAGAAGAGACTGAATAGAGGAGAGAGATGAGACTTAAGAGATGTGAGAGAAGAGACTGAATAGAGGAGAGAGAAGAGACTGAAGAGAGGGGAGAGAAGAAACTGAGGAGAGGAACAGGGGAGGAGAGAGAGAGAGGAAGAAAAGGCAAATAGAGTGGAAGAGTGAAAAAAGGAAAGCCAAGTGAAAAGACAGAGAAAGAGAGAGAATGAGGAGAGACTGAAGAGAGGAGAGAGAGAGAGGAGAGACTGAAGAGAGGAGAGAGAGAAGAGACTGAAGAGAGGAGAGAGAGAGACTGAAGAAAGGAGAGAGAATGCGTAGATACTGAAGAGAGGAGAGAGAGAGAGGAGAGACTGAAGAGAGGGGAGAGAGAAGAGACTGAAGAGAGGAGAGAGAAGAGACTGAAAAGAGCAGAGAGAAGAGACTGAAGAGAGGAGAGAGAAGAGACTGAAGAGAGGAGAAAGGGGGAGAAGAGAGGGAGAACAAACTGAAGAGAGGAGAGAGAAAGACTGAAGAGAGGAGAGATAAGAGACTGAAGAGAAGAGAGAGGCGACTGAAGAGAGGGGAGAGAAGAGACTGAAGAGAGGAGAGAGAAGAGACTGAAAAGAGGAGAGAGAGGGAGACGAGACAGAAGACATGAGAGAGAGCAAGAAGAGACTGAAGAAACGAAAGAGAAGAAACTGAAGAGAGGAGAGAGAGCAAGAAGAGACTGAAGAGAGGAGAGAGAAGAGACTGAAAAGAGGAGAGAGAAGAGACTGAAGAGAAGAGAGAGAAGAGACTGAATAGAGGAGAGAGAAGAGACTGAAGAGAGGGGAGAGAAGAAACTGAGGAGAGGAACAGGGGAGGAGAGAGAGAGGAAGAAAAGGCAAATAGAGTGGAAGAGTGAAAAAAGGAAAGCCAAGTGAAAAGACAGAGAAAGACAGAGAATGAGGAGAGACTGAAGAGAGGAGAGAGAGAGAGGAGAGACTGAAGAGAGGGGAGAGAGAAGAGACTGAAGAGAGGAGAGAGAGAGACTGAAGAAAGGAGAGAGAGTGAGAAGAGACTGAAGAGAGGTGAGGGAGAGAGAGTGAGGAGGAGAGATGAAAAACAGTGAAGAACAAGATAAGAAAGAGAGGAAGAAAGGGCAAATAGAGTGGAAGAGAGAGAAGAGGGCACAGTGAAACGACTGAGAGAGAGAGAAAGAGAGAGAGAGAAGAGAGACTGAAGAGAGGAGAGACTGAAGAGAGGAGAGAGAGGGAGGAAGAGAGATAAAAACAATCAGTGAAGAACGGGGAGGAGAGAGAGGAAGAAAGGGCAAATAGAGTGGAAGAGTGAAGAAAGGAAAGCAAAGTGAAAAGACAGAGAGATAAAGAGAGGGGAGACTGAAGAGAGGGGAGAGAGAGAGACAGCAGAGGAGAGAGAGCTGAAACAAACCCAACTGCAGGTGTGTTTCTGAGGAGATAACGGTGTTCGAACACGACTTAAAGCTCACGTGAGTTCATTTTGCATAACAGAAGACTTTTAAATGCATTTATTGAGCCATGCGGAGACCATTTCAGGAGGAAATGAACTCCGTATGTAGAAGCCTCATTTGCATTTTTAATCACGCTCGTCGCTCTGCTCCTGTCCCGGATCACATAAACCTTTCGCATCTTTCAGTTCAGAACAATTGAGTTTTATAACCTGAGAGTGTCTGTGCAGAAGTGTAAATCAGACTACAGTGGGAGTTCTCCTGTTCTGTTGTGAGCACAGCAGAGCGGCCGAGTCCTCCCACTGCCGCATCATTCTGTTCACAGAAAAAAAGAGGCATAAAAATGGACTGTTTAAGTAAATACTGCATCATTCATCTCGCTAATAAGAAGAGGAGTCCACCGAGACGTACTTACACCGAAACAGAAGAACGAGGCGTAGAAAACAGAGAAAAGAGGAGAAGAGAGAGAGAGAGAACACAGCAAATAAGACGAGAGGAGAGAGAAGAGAAGAACGCAGCATATAAGACTGAGAAAAGAGGAGAAGAGAGAGAAGAGCGCAGCATATAACATGGAGAAAAGAGGAGAAGAGAGAGAGAACACAGCATATAAGACTGAGAAATGAGGAGAAGAGAGAGAGAGAACACAGCATATAAGACTGAGAAAAGAGGAGAAGGGGACGGAGAGAACAGCATAGACAATATGAGCTGAGAAAAGAGGAGGAAATCAGAGAGGAGAGATAGAGGAAGCGAGAGGGAAGGGAGAAGAGAAGAACACAAATAACACTGAAAAAAGTGGAGAAGGAGGAGAGAGAGAGGAAGAAGGACAGAAGAGGGAGAGGAGGAGAACAGAAGAATACATCATGTTTAGAGTAAACACTGACAAAAGAGGAGAGGGCAGAAAAGGGGCATGATTAGAGTAAAGATAACACTGAGAAAATTCTAGGAGAGAAGAGAGAAAATAGAGGGAGAGGAGGACAACAAACACAGATAGAGTCAACATAACACTCAGAAAAGAGGAGGAGGAGAGAGAGAGAGAGAGAAGGACTGAAAAAGAGCATGTTTAGAGTAAAGATACCACTAAGAAAAGAGGAGAGAAGAAAAAGAAAGAGGGGAGAGAGGAGGAAAACACAGCATGTTTAGTGTAAAGATATTACTGAGAGAGAAGGAAGGGAGGAGAACAGAAGAACAGCTTTGTTTTTAGAGTCAATATAACACTGAGAAAAGAGAGAAGAACAGAAAAACACTGCATGTTTAGAGTAAACACTGAGAAAAGAGAAGGAGAAGAAAGAGAGAGAGAAGGACAGATAAAGAGCATGTTTAGTGTAAAGATAATACTGAGAAAAAGGAGGAAATAGAGAGAGAGAGAGAGAAGGAGAGTGAGAAAAGGAGAGAAGAATATAAGAACACAGCATGTTTACTGTCAATATAACACTGAGAAAAGAGGAGGAGAGAAGAGAGAAGGAGAGGAAGAGGGGAACACAGCAGAGTCAGTATAACACTCAGCTGAGAAAGGAGGAGGAAAGAGGAGGAGAGGGAGAGGACCACGAGAGAAACGAGAGGAGAAGAGAAAAGGGAATGAGTGGGAAAAGAGAGGGAGAGAGAGAAAGACGATGAGGAGATTAACATTGAGAAAAGAGGAGGAGGAGAGAGAGAGGAGGAGGGGAGTGAGAAAAGGAAAGTAGGAGAAAAGACCACCACCAGATGTTTAGAGTCAATATAACACTGAAAAAATGAGGAGGAGAGAGAAAGGGAGAGGAGGAGAAAGAGGAGGAGGAGGAGAAAGAGGAATGAAATGAGGATGCAATAGGACAGGGTTTTCACTGTCCAACAATTGAGTATCGGGGGAGTTTTATTTAAATATTTAATAATAACTGGAGTCAGTGTGGATGGGGGATGGTGTGTTACAGTTTTAGTTTAAACTAGGAGTGTAACGATATCCAAGTGACACGATACAATATCGTCACAGTATGAACCTCATGGACGATATTTATTGCGGTATCACGGGAAAGCTCACAATATTACGATATTTTACATAATAACAAGATAGTCATTTGGTACATTTATTGTCATTAGGGATGGAAAGATATCCAAATCTCTCTGTACGTTATTTTCACCATATACATCTCACCGTACCAGATTTATTATAATATTTTGTGGAGGCACAAAAATGTGAATCTGCTCCTTTTTCCTTTAAAAATGCCTTCACAAGACTTAATCCAAAGAATGAAGATTTCAAAGTGCTTAGAACAGTTATTTCTTCATGTTGTCTGCACTGAAACAGAGCAAAGGATCATGGTCTATGTAGTTAATCCGTGTATCATTCGTTCATTTGTTTTTCAATATAAAACCAAAAGTAAGAAAATGAAAACACAACTCTTTTCTTCATTATTTGTCTCCAAAACCAAAATGAAAAAGTGGATTTTTTTTTTTTCAATTTTCAATTTTGTTTAAATAAATAATAGAAAAAATGGAGAACAGCCTTTACCCGTTACCCGAACCAAACTCCTGGCCCTAATGTCCAGTGTGAAGCGTCTGCATATGGACCACCGAGCCGATCGCCAGGACTGAACCAGGTCTAAATCAGGACTAAACCAGGTCTAAGTCAGGACTGAACTAGGACAGAACCAGGACTAAACCCCCCCTCCCCAGTTACTGCGGGAAACACTGAGTCCTGGTTTAGACCTGGTTCAGTTGATGCGATGTGCTTTGCTGCTTCACTTCAGTGGAATTCATAACCAATTTTCATTTGTGTACGTTTGTTCACTTCTTGATGCCGTGTAGGTCGGATGAATGCATCCTGGCCGTTCACACTGAAATCACATGTCAAAAGGTCAGATATGTGTCAGTTTTAGGACCACATATCCAAGCCTAAGTTCAGACTGCAGCCTGAAGTGACTCAAATCTGATTTTTTCACCCTGATGCAACCTGTATCTGATCTTTTAATGACAGCCTGAACAACACAGATCTGATTTTTTCAAATGCATCTCAGACCACTTGGATATGTGCTCCTAAAACCAATAAATGTCCGATCTTTTGCCATACGACTTCAGTCTGAATGGTCAGGTCACATTCATCCCACCTACATCCGAACTACACGTCCTCAACAAGTGAGAGTTTGGCTGTTGTGCTGTAACAAGCTCCTGTTGTGAATCAATACAGCCCAACGCCGACGTGTTTGCTCAGTGAAATAGGCCGAAGACGTGTTACAACAGAGAGTGGTACAACAGCAACTTTAAAATCTCCAGGTGCTCAATGCAACATACATGTTTAGGCAACTTCCATAAACACTGAGCTCACTGCTGTGACGGCGTTGTGTCCTCCAGTGTTCATGCGGGACACTTTTTGGCCATTTAAAGTTCACACTGCAGATCACACACAAGTTGCATTTAATTGGAAATGTGAACGACCTCGCAAAAAAATTGGATTTCCCAAAAAATTTGAATTGAATATTAAGCTCTACCGTCTGAACATAGCCTAGGATATGATCCTAAAACCGATACAGATCCGATCTTTGACCTGCGACTTCAGTCTTCATGCTAAGACGCATTCATCCCACCTACATCCGACCCACCTTTCCTTTGTACGGATGTTGCTGCCACTGCCCCACAAAACGCAGTGGCCAGAAACCTCGTCCTTCTAGATCTTGAGCATGTTCTAGCTCTAGTACGACAGCAACTTTAAAATCTCCAGGAGCTCAATGCAGCGTCCATGTCTAGGCAACGTCGTGTCCTCCCATGCTCATGCGGGACACTGTTGGGCCGTTTAAAGTTGACACTGGAAATCGCATGCATGCCGAATTTAATTGGAAATGTGATCGACCTCGCAAAAAAAAATCAAAAAAGTAAAATTGATTTCACAAAAAAATTCCAAATGTCCTAGGTCATTTGAAAAAATCGGATCTGTGTCATTAAAAGATCACATACAAGTCGCATAGGGGCCAAAAAATCGGATTTGGGTCACTTGGAAACTCAAACAGAACAGCAAAAACAAAGTGTGAACACCCAAAATGTAAAACTAAAGCTTTGACACACCAGTCAAACATGAAGGAGCTCAGCAGAGGCACATCGTACTATAAACTATACTGAACGTTACATCTTCCATTTAGTGCTTTATTTGTTCTTCTGACTCAGTTTTCCTCAGTTTATTGGTAGTTTCCAGATTCTAGAATGTGATGATGTTTGTTTGCTACTGAAAAAAACAGCAATTATTCTTCCTGGGGTCCGTGTCCTTTTTTTTTTTCCCATAGAGAAAACAGACAGGATGTACGTGCCCCACATTCACACTGACAATGACACCAAAACAGAGCAAAAAACACAAATAACAAAAGTAGACAAATAATCATGATAATCAAAATAACAGGTCTACTTTTGTTCGGATCAGCCACAGCACAACTCAGTTATTCAATTTTACGCCATCCACAAGGCTGCGGGACAAAGCACACAAAATCACAACCATTCCAACAGAGCTACTCCCGAGTGAAAATGAACAATCTCACCGTTTTATGGAAACTAACTATCCACATCCCCGAGCTGAGAAACTGTGGGAGTGAGTTCCACCATTGCTCTGTAGCGCTGATCATGTCATACTTCCAGATGGGGGCAACAGCCAGTTTTTCCTATTGATTACACTGTACTTCACCATGAAATATTGGAAAGGTATGTAAGTAGGGATGTAAAGATGTAACAGTAACTGAAATATTGTGATATCGTATCGTTAAAGGTCTCACAATAATATTTTGGACCATCACAATATATCGAATCCCAAGTCTCTTTGCTTAAATGAAGAGTTCTGATGCAGAAACAGCTAAAAACTGAGGGAACTACATAGACCATGATCCTTTGCTCCATTTCAGTACAGACTACATGAAGAAATAACTGTTCTAAGCACTTTGAAATGTTCATTCTTTGGATTAAGTCTTGTGAAGGCATCTGTGTTAAATCATATTGGCCTATAGAATTCTAGGGGTGTAAGAAAAAATCGATTCAGTGATATATTGTGATACTTCATCGTGTGATTCTCGCATCGATTCAAAAAGCATCCGCATCGATTTTTTAAAGTCATGTTCTTCATTAAAAAACAAAAAAATCATAAGCTCCATTTACTGTTCTGATGATTTCAAAACTAAACTAAATGTATTTCATCCGATTTTGGACTCATGAAGGTCCATAATTTTATACATAATTACTGATAAATCACAATATATCGTCATGTGTTTTAGTTTTGGGATATATCGTGATATATTGAATCGTAACAGGGATATGGTCATATATATTTGCATTGCCAGAATAATGGCAATACACACCCCTATAGAATTCTGTGATGTCATCTGAAACACAGTCATATGTATTTAGAGAAAATAACATAAAATCCAGGGTGCAAATCGGTAATATGTAAAAAAGGCAGGTTTTTTTGGCTTCCAAAGGTGTGTGTCCTTGAGCTGCAGCTCTGTGGTTCTGTGCTTGGGTGAGGTGAGGTCACTGTCCCGTCACGTGACGCTGATGAGGAACAAACAGAAAATGAAACACGTGAAGCAGAAAATTTCTGTCTGACTAAAAGAATCGCTTGTTCTAAGTTTAAAAGTGAACATACATAGATGCGTTTATTTGTCATGCACCCTGTGCTGTGAGTCAGTCCTAACGCTCAGATTCGGAGCTGTGTTTCTGCTCAGAGCCGAGACGGAGCCATGACGGTGGGGTTAATAACGCGGACCTCCATCTTTGTCAGGTCACCGCGCTTGGCCTGCTGTAGCGCTAGTCTGTTAGCACGTTTAGCATGGTTAGCGTGGTTAGCCTTCCAGGTGTTCGGACTAATGTGTTCTGACAGAGCAGACATGGACACTGCAGGCTTCATGATGAGAGGAGGAGGAGGAAGGAGGAGGGAGGTGTTTAATTAGAATTCTGATGTTTTTGAAATCATGTCACGTTGTTACACTTCAGCCTGATTAGTGTCACGAGGGGCATTTAAAGATGGGATATGACACTTCTGTGGGGTATTCATTGCACATAATAAGTTGTAATATATTGTTTTGTATCCATCTTTTGTATGTTCTTGGAAATCTGCCATGCAATAGGACTAACAGGGCCTGGGAGAGATCACTAGATTACTCAAACATGCACAGATGATATTGAGAGAAACATTACAATTCAGAAGTTAGTAGGTCATTTGCAACACATCTGGCGAGGATATGTTGTGGTTCTGTCGTGAATTGGTTTGTTTTGAAGATATGTACGTATGCAAACTTTATTTTGATACTAAGGAATAGACTCGATTCTCAATACTGATTCTGATACCATGATGATAATACCAAAACTCTTTCTGTAGACCATAGAATGTGATTTCCAACATTAAAAGAACGTTGTGTAATTTTCTTGGTGGAGGGTCCGTCAAATGCTCTTCATGGAGATGTTCTTGCTTTGCCTGGAATGTTACACATTATGGCATTAAACATCTCTATCTTCATGGAGACCAAACAAGACCAAGTCGCAGCTCAGATCTGTGGAGAGGCGACCCCGCTCATAGTCAGATCTTCTAGATGTTGATATATAAGCTATAAAACCACCTGTAATTGAGTAAATGAGGACATTTAAATAGAAGTTCTTTCTTTTCTATTTACATGTGGCTTTACCCTGCATTCTATAGACCCTTTTAAGGCGGAAGTGAAAAGCTGTGTGTGCATTTTGGCGACAGAAGTGTCATTGTTCTCCGTTCATTCTGATTCAGACTGAACACAGACAGAAGAAGACAGAGATAAAAACATTTCCAGCACCGGCGGACTAAAGTTTTACCATTTTGCTCACTGATTGCACGAGGATCTGGCAGTCAGACACCGTTTGTCAAAGTCGGCTTGTTGAGGAAATATTTGCGATCTTTTGACGATAATCCTTTCACAGAGCTCGACAAGCTGCTAAGTTCTGCCGTACTTCGGTTGCCAAAATTCGTGTGCAATCGAGCCTACGTCACCACTGTTTACACTAAAACAGTCTATTGAATGTTGATAAATCACTGAGTTCTCCCGATATCTGTTGTAAATGCGTTCCGTTGCAACAGTCAGGGAAAATATGGAAGCCCGAGAAAGTTAAATGTAACGTCACGTCAGTCTCACTGACGGTCGGCAAATATTACATACCCAGAAAAAACTTGAGTTACTGTCAAATGATGTGAAAGAAAGTCTAAATGTCACTGCAAAGTTTTTAGAAGACATTTAGGAGACATGGTTACTATGTGCGCTGACATATCTGCTGTGACGTAAATCCAACCGACTCGCTCTGCACCGAACCTGCCCGAGTTTGTGCTTCAGAACCTCAATTTGATTGACTGTTCCACTTTCTTGAGGTGGAGGTTGGTTTTTCCTGAGTCCCGAGAACAATAGAATGCCACGTGATCTGTGTGTAATCCCTCAGTAGTCCAGGTAGGTTCCATAGTGCTCCATGGGTGTACACTAGTCTATGTGCTCTTCCATTTGTTCTGATCCAGCTCCAGATCATTCTAAAGACATTCAGGAAAGGTTCTGCTCTGTCCTGTCAATGAGAGGTTTTAGTCAATACCTAGTTTTAGTATCTTGTTTGGATTAGTGTGTGATTTTCTATAGTTTTGACAACTTGACCTCCTGGAATTCTGCAGCAAAGACCCAGATTCACTTTATGTGGCGTTTTATCCAGAGATTATTTGTTTGGGTAAAGCAAAGTGGCTCTAACTTCCTTATCAAAATCTGGTCAGAGCTCTAACCTCAGGACTTGGATGGAAGAGTGCTGGGAACACCAGACGCCACCTGTGTTCTTTGGCAAGACACTTCACCCACACTGTTTTCAGACTCCATATACACTGGTCTAAGAGTGATAGTGTTTGGCTTGTTTAAACACGTGATAGTTTAAGGGCATATTCAGCATTTAACCCAATTTTCAGTGTCTCTGATTTAAACCTGTATGGCCAAGTTTACATGATGTTTTTTAATTTTGAATTATTGTTCAGAATTAAATAATTCAGGATTAAAATATTCTCCTTCAAGTTTACATGGAAATAATAATTCTGAATTTAAGTTTCTATGGAAAACACGTTAAATCGTCTTTATTTAATTCCACTGAACATCTGGGGGTGGGGAAGGGATGTGATTGGACAGGGACACAAACGTATTTAAGTCTTTGGGAAGAAAACACACACTTTATTTATTTTATTTATTTGATTGGGACAGTGCACATTAATTGACAGATATGATAAGACACATGAATTTAAAAATGCCAGATTGTTGCCTAAAAGACTCATTTCCATCCGTAGTTGGAAATTTTCATTTAACATTAGGTCAGTCTCTGTACAATATCTACGACTACTTCAGCTGCTCCTGGCTTTTCTGTCATCTTGGTTTGTCGTTACGCTGCCGACACAAACGCGATCCAAACTTTTTCAGCAGGAATGAATAACCCACTTACTTCGGAATTAGTCTTAATTCTGAATAATCATTTTCATTAGGAATTAATTGTTTACATGGTCTTTTAAAATCAGAATTCATTTTTATTCATAATTAAATTATTTTTTTTCGGAATCAAACCTCTCATTTAAACGTGGGTTAGACCTGTATTTGACCCGTCCTTCAGTGAGTCTGGGTTGGACCTGTATTTGACCCATCCTTCAGTGAGTCTGGGTTGGACCTGTATTTGACCCGTCCTTCAGTGAGTCTGGGTTGGACCTGTATTTGACCCGTCCTTCAGTGAGTCTGGGTTGGACCTGTATTTGACCCATCCTTCAGTGAGTCTGGGTTGGACCTGTATTTGACCCATCCTTCAGTGAGTCTGGGTTGGACCTGTATTTGACCCATCCTTCAGCGAGTCTGGGTTGGACCTGTATTTGACCCGTCCTTCAGTGAGTCTGGGTTAGACCTGTATTTGACCCATCCTTCAGTGAGTCTGGGTTGGAGCTGTATTTGACCCGTCCTTCAGTGAGTCTGGGTTGGACAAGTATTTGACCCGTCCTTCAGTGAGTCTGGGTTGGACCTGTATTTGACCCGTCCTTCAGTGAGTCTGGGTTAGACCTGTATTTGACCCATGCTTCAGTGGGTGGAGCGTCTGGAGCTGGTTGGAGCTGCAGTGTCTCGTGTTTGTTCAGCTCTTTTCTCTGGAGATCAAAACAATAAAAGACACACAACACAAGACCGAGACAGAGACACCGCCGCAGCGCTTCTGATTATTCCCAAACCTACAGTCCTCCTCCTCTCTGCTCCTTCTCTTACTCCTCTTTCTCCTCCATTGTCTCCTTCTCTCTCTTCCCCTTCTCTCCTCCTCCTCCACCTCCTCTCTTGTCTTACTCCTCCCCTCTCCTCTTTCTCCTCCTTCTTCTCCTCCTCTTTCTCTACCTCCTCTTTCCTCTTTCTCTCTCCTCCTCTTCTCTCCTCCTCCTTTTTCCCCACCTCCACTCTTCTCTTTGTCCTCCTCTTTCTCTTTCTACTCATCTTTCACCTCCTCTTTCTCTCTCCTCCCCTCTCCTCTTTCTCCTCCTTCTCCTCTTTCTCCACCTCCTCTTCCTCTTTCTTCTCCTCTCGCCTCTTTCTACCCCTCTTTCTACTTCTCTCTCCTCCCCTTCTCCCTTCTTCCTCTTTCTCCATCTCCTTTCTCCTCCTCCCCTTCTCTCCTCCTCTTCCTCCACCTCCTCCCTCCTCTAGTCTCCCTCCTCCTCTTTCTCCACCTCCTCTATTCTCCCTCCTCTTTCTCTCCTCTCTCCCTCTCTTCTTCCTCCTCTTTCTCCACCTCTTCTATTCTCCCTCCTCTTTCTCTCCCTTCTCCTCCTCTTCTTTCCCCCTCCTCTCCTTCCCTCCTCCTCCTCTCTCCTCCTCCTCTCTCCTCCCTCTCTCCATTAGACCCTAGTTGGCCTCTCCTCTCATGGTTTATCATTCTGTTCGTTCCCTCCGTCCTTTGTTCCTCTCTTCTGTCTCTCAAACAGCAGCTCACACCATCCTCTGTGTGGCTAATGCTGCGTTTACGACACCTTTATTACACCTTTATTACACCTTTACGGCGCCTTTGTGACACACACAAAGCCGGGCCGAGTTTATGTGCTCATTAAAGCGTCGCTAACAGAGGCAGCGCTAATGCTAATGCTAGTGCTAAGGTGGGCTGTGTGGAAAACGCCAATCAAACCGAAAATGTTTTCATCAACAGGACGAATGAAGTCCAAACATTTAGCGTCAAAAACAAGAAAAGAGGTTTAGTCAGAGGAGCAGGAACATGTCAGATGCCCTCCCGTCCTCTGATATCCCTATGTAGAGTGACCAGACGTCCCTATTTACCCAGGCCAGTCCCAGTTTTGAGCCCTGTGTCCCCTGGCCCAGCAGATTAATCCAGAACCAGTGATTTGTCCCAGTTTTATTCAAGAAATGTCCCAGGTCTCCCTATTTTGGACCAGTTTGATCTGGACTAAACTAGGACTATATCACGTCTAAAGCAGGACTATTTCAGGTCGAAACCAAGTCTAAACTAGGACTACACCAGGATTACGCCAGGTCTATTTCAGGTCTAAACCAGGATTAAACCAGGACTATTTTAGGTCTAAACCAATTCTAAATTAGTACTATACCAGGACTACACCAAGTCTATTTCAGGTCTAAACCAGGTCTAAACAAGGACTAAACTAAGTCTAAACCATGAATATTTTAGGTCTAATCCAAGTCTAAACCAGGATTAAATTAGGACTAAACCAAGACTACACCAGGTCTAAACAAGGACTATATCAGGTCTATTTCAGGTCTAAACTAGGATTAAACTAAGACTAAACTAGGACTAAACCAAGAATAGACCAGGTCTATTTCAGGTCTAAACCTGGCCTAAACTAGGTCTAAACCAGGATTAAACCAGGTCTAAACCAGGACTATTTCAGGTCTAAACTAGGACTAAACCAAGTCTAAACTAGGACTAAACTAAGAATAAACTAGGGCTAAACCAGGACTATTTCAGGTCTAAGATAGGACTTAAACCAGGACTATTTCAGGTCTAAACTAAGTGTAAACTAGGACTAAACTAGGATTATATCAGATCTAAACCAGGACTAATCTAGGAATAAACTAGGACTAAACCAAGACTACACCAGGTGTATTTCAGGTCTAAACAAGGTCTAACCCAGGACTAAATCAGGTCTAACCCAGGACTAAACCTGTGCTAAATTTAGACTACTTCAGTTCTGAATCAGATCTAAACCAGAGGAGCATACATTACAGTTGTTTAACCCAAATCAAGCACTTCTGTATTTAGTCTCAGATTATACTCACATGCCCTCCTGTGGGCTCACCACCTGCAGAGGGGTTCTTAGGGGGGGTCAGGTGCTATGAGTATTGGGCAGCAAGATGCCCCCGCGACCCAGCTGGATTAAGCGGGAGAAGATGGATGGATTATACTCACATGAGTCGAGAATGGCCAACGCCACACGCTTTATTCACAGTTTTATTGATACCAACCACCCCAACCCGGGTGTGTCCCAGTTTAGAATTTTGAAAATCTGGTCACCCTATCCCTGTCTGTCAGATGGCCTCCCGTCCTCCTACATCCCCAGGGGTCAGATGCTTTGGGTTTCAGAATGATGAAAACTTATTTCCATGGGGATAAACCATTAAAAGGAAAATATTCTGTACTTTGAGAGGGAAAAATCTCACATGACACAGGAAGCTGAGGGTGGGCTGTGCGGGAAGTGCCAATCAGACCGAAAATGAATCATGTTTTCATCAATGAGACAAATGAAGTCCAAACATTTAGAGTGAACGTCAAAAAGATCCAGTCCACTTTAATTCTATAGCATAAAGAAACAGTTTCCAAAGTGCTGCACAAATACAGAGTAATAACACCAATAATAATAAAATGATAAAATAAATGCTCAGATTTAATCATACAAGTCTTTAAAAAAAAATAAATAAATAAAATAAAATAATAAAATAAAAATAAAAATCAATAAATGACACAGAGGAGCACACCACTCATGCATTGTTAAAAGCCAGAGAGTAAAAGTGGGTGTTAAGACGAGGCCCCACAACCTGAAGCTGGCCCTCAAACCTCAGAGCACAAGCGGGGGTGTAAATTTGGAGGAGGTCCGAGACGTACTGTGGAGTCCATCCGTTCAAAGCTGTAAAACCAAACAGTAAAATCTTCAAATCACTTCTAAAATTTAACAGAAACCAGTGTAAAGACGTGAGGATTGGGGTAGAGTGCTCTTTTCTCTTGGTTCCTGTTCAAAGTTGTGCTGCAGAGTTTTGGATGAACTGTAGTGTGAGATTTTGGAATATAGTGTGTTACAGTCTTCCAGGTGATGAAATAAAGTGTCAGACGCCCTTCCGTCCTCCTGTATACCTGCAGTGTTACACAGAGGTGGAGCAGGTCACATGTCTCTAGTTAATCTGCAGCTGTTGTGGTGTGTCAGATGCCCTCCCAGATGTTGGTGGGGTTGGGTAAATGCAGCGGGAGCGCGGAGTTTGTCACTGATGGAAATAAACCTTTAAAAATACCACGTTCTAAATAAAGTAAAATCATTTCTCTCCTGGTTCGTGGAGCGTGAAGAATCTGGGACTGCTCAGACTCGGAATGCAAACAGATGGACCAGTCCCCCCGGGTCACAAAGCAAATGCAGGAGTCTAACCCACAACCACCTAAAGAGAGGAGGACACAGGCCAGTCACCGCTCTTTAGAATCGAGGCAGATAAGACCAAGTCCGAGTATAGACCTGGACTTTGACCGGGACTCCTCTGCAGTCTGGAGTCCACTTTGAGTCCACTGCATTTGGCCCTTTTCCAGAGTACTCACCTCATCCCTGGCTCCGTGTCAGCCCGCTCCCTCTCCGCTTTTTCTACCCCTCCTCCTCTTCCTCTATCTCCTTTTCCTCCCTCATCTGTGCTGCCCTTTTATTATCACTGTATATCTTGTATGATTCCTATCCCCCATCACGCTCTCCCTCTCCCTGTTCAAATTCATCTTGTACATCATGTTTTTTTGTTCCGTCCTCCCTCTCTTTCCTCTCTCCCTCTTCCACATTGTCACTGTCTCTCTTGTCCCTTTTCTCCCCTTCTCCTCTCTGTATCCCTCTTTCACGTCATGTACATTGTCCCGTCCCGTCTCTTCTCTCCTCTCCACTTCCTCTGTGCAAGACATGATGATTTGACTCCTCTCGCTCTCCTCTCCGTATCCCTCTTTCATCTCGTGAACATCGTCGCTCTGTCTGCCCCCTCTCTCCTCCCTCTCTCCTCCCTCTCTCCTCTGTATCCCTCGTTCACGTGGTGTACATTGTGTCTCTGTTTCGTGGAGGTGTTTCTGGGGAGAACGAATGCGTCAGGCCTCACTGTCCTTTACACATATATACACACACATTTATATATACATACTCACACTACACACACACATATATATGCACCTGCATCTAGTCTATACGCTGTAAAACCCTAGGACCCATTTGATTAATCAGTAGATGAAGTCTTATTCAAGCAAAATGTGTTATTTCGATGAGAAGAAAGGAGGAGAGAGTGAGCAGAAGATTTGGTATTTTTTGGCATTTCCCTGTAAAATGACAGATTCAGTTCATGAGTGTTTTTCTGCATAAATAGTCATTTTTGCGTGAACTCCTCCTGCAGGTGTAATCTTGTGAGCCCAATTTGGGTCAGATAGATAGAGATACGGAACAGTTTGGACAGTTTAAATAGGAGGGTTTCAGATTCTAGAGTGTGATTATGTCAGACTTTCAGATGAGGGCACAGACAGATTTCCCTTTTGGATCACGTTGTACTTGACCATGAAATTCCAAACGCCAAATTCACAAATGTTGAGCCTGATCATTTCAGAAATATTCTTAGATTGTCAGGAGCCTGTGATCAGTCCAAACGTTCATGGTCCTGTTTAAGAGTTTGATTTTTAGCTAAAGGTGAGAGTGACGAGCTGAAAAACTGTTGGCTAATGTTAACTGGCTTGTGACTGTAATGTTATTGAAGGGACTTGTTGCTACGTCAGATCCTTATGGTCAGATTGTGTTAAATAAATCTCTGATTAATGTCTGACTTCAGTAACAGACAGGGCAGTGCCTACAGTTAACATCACACCCCCAGAGAATTTTGCTGACATCAGCTGCAAAGAATCAATAGTTTATGCTTGTTGTGTCCATGAGCATGACACTTGTACATTGGGTGTGTGAGTGGTGCTGTAGCTCCTGACAGAGTGTGGATGAATTCAGTAGGAGACACTTTTGGAAGAGCTTTTGCTTAAACAAGAACATGCTTATCATTAGTTCAGTGTTTGTGAGGTCTATAGTCTGTGTTCAGTGTTTGGTGAGGTCTATAGTCAGTGTTCAGTGTTTGGTAAGGTCTATAGTCTGTGTTCAGTGTTTGGTAAGGTCTATAGTCTGTGTTCAGTGTTTGGTAAGGTCTATAGTCTGTGTTCAGTGTTTGGTAAGGTCTATAGTCTGTGTTCAGTGTTTGGTAAGGTCTATAGTCTGTGTTCAGTGTTTGGTGAGGTCTATAGTCTGTGTTCAGTGTTTGGTGAGGTCTATAGTCTGTGTTCAGTGTTTGGTAAGGTCTATAGTCTGTGTTCAGTGTTTGGTAAGGTCTATAGTCTGTGTTCAGTGTTTGGTGAGGTCTATAGTCTGTGTTCAGTGTTTGGTAAGGTCTATAGTCTGTGTTCAGTGTTTGGTGAGGTCTATAGTCTGTGTTCAGTGTTTGTGAGGTCTATAGTCTGTGTTCAGTGTTTGGTAAGGTCTATAGTCTGTGTTCAGTGTTTGGTAAGGTCTATAGTCTGTGTTCAGTGTTTGGTAAGGTCTATAGTCTGTGTTCAGTGTTTGGTGAGGTCTATAGTCTGTGTTCAGTGTTTGGTAAGGTCTATAGTCTGTGTTCAGTGTTTGGTAAGGTCTATAGTCTGTGTTCAGTGTTTGGTAAGGTCTATAGTCTGTGTTCAGTGTTTGGTAAGGTCTATAGTCTGTGTTCAGTGTTTGGTGAGGTCTATAGTCTGTGTTCAGTGTTTGGTAAGGTCTATAGTCTGTGTTCAGTGTTTGGTAAGGTCTATAGTCTGTGTTCAGTGTTTGGTGAGGTCTATAGTCTGTGTTCAGTGTTTGGTGAGGTCTATAGTCTGTGTTCAGTGTTTGGTAAGGTCTATAGTCTGTGTTCAGTGTTTGGTGAGGTCTATAGTCTGTGTTCAGTGTTTGGTGAGGTCTATAGTCTGTGTTCAGTGTTTGGTGAGGTCTATAGTCTGTGTTCAGTGTTTGGTAAGGTCTATAGTCTGTGTTCAGTGTTTGGTAAGGTCTATAGTCTGTGTTCAGTGTTTGGTGATGTTTGGTGAGGTTTATGTTCTGTGTTCGGTTAGGCCTACAGTCTGTGTTCAGGGGAATAATAACAGACAAAGACAGAATGAACCCAGCAGCTCAGAAGGAACATGTGATCCTGAAGCTGATACTAACGTGTCAAATCCACTTTCCACTTTCAAAGCCAGATTGGTTTAAGTTAGAAAACCCGCCGTCTTCAGCAAAAAAACAAACAAACAAACAAACAAACAAAAAAACACACCCAACACAACGTTTTGTCACAGAAAACATTTAATCTTTGTCATCCATTGTTGGGCTTTTTAAAAACATTGCCAGTATTGAGAAACCATGTTAAAAGTAGTGCTATCAAACAATTAATGTTTTTAATCAGATTAATCATACTTTATAATTTTGATTAATCATGATTAATCACAGTTAATTATTCTTCAAAAAAAGACCAAAATATTTGGACAAAAATGCAGTTTATTGCTGCTCGGCTTGTTGTTGGTACAAATAGCCTCTTTGCTGCCGCTGAATCAAACCTGTGTTTTGCTTTAAGATGGTATTTTAAACTTGTGTGTCTGTGGAAAGAGAGTTCATCGCCCTTATATCTGCAAACTACCTTAGTTTTATCCAATGTTGCGTATGGACAGACCTGATCACTGACTTAATAACCTGCGCCGCCTTTCAGGTCACTATCCGCATTTTCCATAGAGGAGCATTCAAAATAAACTGTGATTAATCTGCGTTAAAAAAACATGAGTGTGATATTTTTTGCGATTAATCACATGCATTAACGCGTTAACGTTGACAGCCCTAATTAAAAAACTGTGTTTTCATTTATCACAGTAAAAATGTCATTAAGCCTAATATTTGAATACGGGTCAATGACGTATAAGGATTCAAAAATATATATAAAAAAAATATATAATTATACTTTTCAAATATTTCCAGTGTCAGGTGCATAAATCTATCTTTAACTTGAAGCATTTTTAGTGTAAAATGTCATGTCGAGACCGAGAATATCCTTAAAACAGTTTTTTTTTTTTTTTCCTAAAACATGGTTGGGATATTAATCTAAGCTCTGAGTAATATGAAGTGTATAGAAACAAACTGTTGTGTTTCTTTAGATTTTTAATGCATATTGATATTTTCTTTTGCTGTCCAATATGACAGTCACCTGCTTGTGTTTAATGAACAAACTACTACCCTGGAAATTGCATTTTAACACTTTAAGTACAAAATCATGCAGAATAACTCATGATTTCTGAAGAAAAAAAAAAAGTTTCCATGGAGGTCAAAAGTACTATAAAAATGTGCTGAATTATTATGAAATTTGAACCTTTTTAACTGAGGAAATTGCAATTGGACAGTGTCATGTCATTGACCATAAACATGTTGTCATGTAATCTATTGACTTTTTAAGAACATTGCCAGAATTGGAAAAACATGTTCAGTTAAACCTCTGGTGAATGAATCTGATCAATGGTCGACTACTGCAGGAACAGGTGGCAAACAGAGCCTGCCTACTCAAACATCGAAGAACTGAATTTCTGGAACAGCTGCCGGGGAGGTCTAGACATCTTTCTGTCTATTTATTTGTGCATAGGCTGGAGCGCACTTGCATAAAACTGGACAGGAGTGAAAGTCCCATATGGTTCCTCACGTTATTGCGCATCAAGTTGATTGATGTGTAGGAAGATTGTCCTATGAATCTGCCATTTATACAACGTTAAACGTGACCATTTAGATTAAGCAAACTAAAGACTAAAGACTAAAGAATGGTCACTGTTATCTGCCTCAACAAACCTGCCTGAGGAATGTCCTGACCTCAGCCTGACCTTCACCTACAGCCCACTTCACGAGGGGGTTGCATCTTGTACCCTGTTAAGGTTTAAACCCACAAACACAAGGAATATCCAAAACAAGGAACAAAGAAATGTTAAATGAAGAAGAAACCACATTGACTGAAGTAATTCAAATGACATATATTAAATAAATAAGTGAGACAAATTAAAAGACACTTTTGTTTGTCTATCAAACTCTACATTTCAAGTCAATGGACTTTCCCTTAGAAGAAAGATGAACTTGAACATTTTGACCGATGCAGATGTCTGAATCACTGATTGTGTTCTAATATAATTTTGTAAATGTGAATATAAATGTGTTTAAACTGTTAATGGTTCATGTGTAACATGAGAAGGTAACCCATCATTCATCTGCCTTCCCAACAAGAGTCAAAGGGAGGAAGGGAAAAGAAAGACCTTTATCAGAGTCCTTCTCTAGCAGTTTCACCAGTTCTTCTCCAGCCCTGCCAGAGTGCAGTCTGCTTCCAGAGTCCTGCCCGAGCCCTCACTGAGGGCCTGACAGTGCTCACAAAGCAGCTGCCAGGGGGACAACTCCTAGTTCTCCCCAGTTACCACCAGCTGCTGAAGGCGAGACAATGATGAAGTTCTCTCTCCTCCTTTAAGTTCTGCCCGTCTTTTTGACACATTTTTACAGCTGTAGCTTAATCTGACCATTTTTCCAAAAATTCAAACATTTGCATTTTTTTTTTCTAGTCAACACATTTTTTACTAATTGCCTTATTTCTGTCAGAGCTACTCAGACCTCACAATACACTAAGTGTCCCTGCTCCTCTTCCGAGGATAAAGCGTTTTCAGACTCGTTCCGTGGCCTCCATCTCAACAAGTTTGATTCTTCACATCCAACGCCCTGAGGACGTTGAACTACAGCGAAACTGCCCAAAGGACCACACCGAACGGACATCCCCACTCTACTGGTCATATGCGCATGTCACAGAAAGGCTTAATGCAAACTCAACACATAGCTTTAGATAACTCTTAAGACTTTTGTACAATCCTTTTGTGCACATCAGCCTCGTTTTATTCATTCTAAACTCATTTGCATAATTTTATATTTTAATGTGGTTTAACTTGGTCAATAAATATTAATAAACCCCAGTTTTACTCGATCAATGTGATATTTTTACTTCAGATTCTGGTCCCTGTCATGTCAAAGAACTTAATGAACCTTCAGATCAAAATGTTTAACTAATTATTAATTAATTACTTAAAATAGGTAATTGATTATATTTCATTGGTAATATTTTCTCAACACTAGTTGAGTGGTGCCCCAAACTCTTAATTCTAGTAAAGTCAGAACCACAAAGGCCACGTGGTGCTGCTTAGGTCAGAATAATCAAATTCCAATCAATCCAATTCAGTTACCACATTCTTTAAGTATAGGAACCATCCACTACTTAAAGAATAACCCACGTGAAATCATGACATATTTTAGTGTGATCCGTGTGACGCTATATTTATATTTTTCTTACATATTTGAAAACAAAAAAATGCCCAAACTTGTTGAAAGTCACCCAAACATTATCAAAAGAAGCCCAATTGGACGGGCACCCACCAAATCTGGCTGCACTGATCAAGGTCTTTTATTTAAACTGCTTTTTAAGGAACCACTCACCTTTTCACACACAAATTATGCAATAACAGTATCGCTATCAGTGCATCTCCAGCTATAAAAAAACATGAATGGAAATGTGCTGCTTGTTCCAGTGAAATGTCTCTGTGGGGATTAGAGCAGGAAGTGTTCCTGTCATGAAGTCGTTTTAGATCAATATTTGTGGCTTCCAATGAACAAACTGTAAGATAAAGTCCACAGGACAGCTGGTCCAAAATTCTGCAGCACGTCTTTTAACCGGCGCACATCGGCGAGAACACATCACACCTATTTTATCCTCACTGGCTTCCCATTCATTCCAGTTGATTTAAAAATGTTATTGTTTGTTTTTAAGGCACTTCATGGACTGAGCCCTATGTACATCTCAGATCTTATTGTTCCCTACACTCCTTCCTTCATGCACCCTGCCAGCTCTAACTTTTTGTCCCAAAAATGAGATTCAAAAGTCGGGGTAACCGTGGCTTTTCTGTGTTTGGCCCAAAACTTTGGAACGCTCTCCCCTACACATTAAGACCGCCTCTTCAGTTAATTCTTTTAAAGCAGAACTAAATACAGTAACTTCAGCGCTAGCGCTCCCCCTACAGGTCACTTGTGAGAATGAATTGTCGTAAACACTCTCTCCCCTCCCCCACTGCTCAGCTGCGCTCACGTTTGTTTACACCATAGACCGTATATATAAGTGGACAAAGCTAACCCGTTAGTCGCCGTGTGCCAAACAGGAAGTGCTCCAGGAGGCTCTTCCGGCTCCTTTTCTCCCTTTTTCCCATTGACTTACATTGAGATCTTATCGTACCTCTCTCTGTAACTCCTGCAGTGGCCTCATCATTTTGGTCTTAAAATGTTCATATGAACCCGCGACACATCATCCTGAAATTTCCCCCCCCACTATTTTATCCTTCAAAAACATCCTATTCATAACATGGAGCCTGGCTCCAAATTTGCTCCTGTAACTGTGGCATCGCGAGCCTCATGTGAGCGGCACTGACGCTGTGGTGACGTAACACTCACTTAGTCCACTCATATATATGCTCTATGGTTTAAACAAAGCTGGTGAACAGTGTCTGCAACACAATGTCTCAGGTGGGGAATGTTTTTTTTACTGTTTCATGGTGATTGATTTCAATCTTATACATAACCTTTCATGTAAAAATATATGTACGAGCGCCCAGATTCACAGAGCATCGCAACCTGTAGAGCTCATCAGTACGGGGTGTGTTGCTAGCTCGGTTAGCTGTGTGTAGCTGAAGTGTCATAGAGCAGTTTGGCCCTCGTGAGAACGAGAACAGACCCTGAGAGCTTGATCTGGGTCGGTAGGAGCCAAGTTGCATATGTGGTTTTTCCGCCCAGAGGCAGATGGGGGCACCAGTGAACCCCAAACACCCCAAAATGTCATATGTAACCAACAGAGGAGCTTTCAGAGACATTTAATTAGGTAAAGATGTTACTTAGTTCTGCTTTAAGTCTCCTTTAAAACACACTTTTACTTACCGGCTTTTAACACAGCATGGGAATTGTGTTGTCCTCTGACTTGTCTTTGTTCAGCACTTTGGAGAGTTTGTGTTGGTAAAATGTGCTATACAAATAAAGTTGGATTGGATTGGATGTTCTAGTTTAAACCCTAAAGCATGATGAGTTGATCCTTTGGGCCTCACATTTCACATTGTTATTGGTTTTCTTCTTCTTCACAGATTTCCTTCAGTGAACCTGAAGTTGCCCCTGAAGCTTCATCCCCCTCAGCTGAACCGGAATCTAACCCTCACGTTGGGATTTTGGGAAAGTGGATTTTATAATTTTGTGACTAAGAAAGAGTGGTGTACCTGCAGGAGAGGTGCTGTGAGAGGAGAGTCTTCGGGTTTGTTTTGTCCTTTCGTGACACAAAGGTGCGAGGGCTTTGAGAACAGAGCAGCGAGTCTGAACTGCTGCAGGCTCGCTGTCGCTTCCTACTTGTTATTTGGATTTTTTCGTGGTGACATTTGTGTTTGGAGCTGAAAAACCGGAATGCGTTAGAGACAAACTCATTTAGAGGGAAGAGTCAACAGCTGCATGGTTGAGCCCGGGTTTAAGATGGCAACAAGGACATTTAGGAACAAAACAATATGACATCATTTGAGATTTTACCAAATAATCTGATGTATTTGTGAAACTTTTCTCAAATTTGAAGACCATAGATTTGGATTAAAAATGTAGAACTGAACCAGAAAGAGACAAATATTTGGTTGGATAAAATGGTATGCCAATAATATGCACAAAATAAATTCAATTTGGACTAACCAAATAGACAGAAATTATGTAAATGATTTTTAAATTTCAGAAAAATAATCACAAAATACAATGCCAGACAGAATTTGATGAAAATTCAAGTTTGTTATGTGTCGAAATTATCCCAAGATTACATTTGATCCCATATTGATCAAAATGATCCCAAATCTTTGTGTGTTTAGTTTGAGCCCATTTTCAGATTTTCCATTTTCATTTTCCAGAGTTTGTCCTGTCAGGATTTACAGCGTTGCCGTGGTGATAGTTACAGTAAAGCGTGTGTAAATGTCCCGAATCATCAGCTCTGCGTGCCTGGGCTCTGTTTGTGTTAAAAGCTCTTTTGGATTTATCGCCTCTGGACGAAACAGACGCCGTGGCAGCCAAACAACGCATTCACTGACAATTAGGAAACTTTAATTACACAGAAAGGCTCCCGACGCATCCGTCAAACCTCCCACTGTCCTCGAACGCCTCATCTCTCCATTTCAAAGGACCATTCCCGACCACGTTTTTTTTTTTTTTTTCCCCTCGCCGATTCATTTTGTGGAATTATTTTTGAAAATTAGGATTTTTTCTTTCCGAAAAGAATCACGCTTGGACCCCGGTGTCGTCTGCTTCATTCTGTGAGTAAAACTTTCAACTTTATTTCACATTTTCTTGCTGTTTTTTTCCACACACTCATGTCGGGTTTCCATGGTGCCTGTCTGGGGCTGGGCCTGGTCAGTACTTGGATGGGAGACCTACACAGCAGCAGTGGCAAAAACTGTTGTTGTGTCCTTAGGCAAGACACTTCTCCCACATTTGCCTAGTATGAATGTGCTCTGCATATGAGTATTGAACCATCATTTTACTATAACATCCTGCTTTGGAAACAAATGCACATCACATCACGTTTGTAAAGCTGTAGTGTACAGTTTTCTACCATGTTTTTGTATACTGTAAAATACCAAAATAACAGTTTGTATTGTTTGTTTCAATCGCTTAACAAACCCGGTGTTTATTTGAGACCAGGCAGCAATTTAGGACTGGCGAATAATTCCTTCCTCACAAAAATCTTCTGAAATCTAAATCTCTTCAAAAATCTACTGCAGATATCACGAGCCTATGCAGGTTGTTTTCACCATTGCCAATAGCTTTTTTTTTTATATCTCATGTCGGGAAAAGTGGGTGGAGTCAGATGGTGTATTCCACCACGCCCCTACACCCCTGTCCATATGACTACATATGTCTGCAGTTTATGAACTAACCTCAGCTGACGCCTCAGCAATATTTGCCTTTAGTAATATTAAAAGCACAGAGCAAATAGTACATTTATGTTCCTGAAGTGGCACTGGCACATAACAGTTGCAGTAGGCTAACATTAGATTTAAAAAATCTCGATGTGGAAAGCTGCTTGGTTGCTGCAGCAGAGTTTGCATTGGGATATAGCTCAAAATGCAAAACAGGAAAATACCGTGTAATCCATTTATTTCAACAAAGTAACTGTCATCCAATTACCACTCATTGAAAGAGTAACTGTAACGGAATACAATTACTCATAATTTGTATTCTAATTACATAACACCAGTACATGCAATCCCCAACACTGTATTAGAAATAATAATAAAATATGCATCTGCATATTTTAAAGGCGACCCGGCAGTGAATTGGAACCCGACTCTTAATTAGTATTTTATGGTATTTATGGAGAATTGCCCTATGGAAACATGTGTGTTGTAGGCTTGTGGGCGTAGGCTTGTGGGTGGAGCCTTGTACACGCCTGGGAGAAATCACTAAATTACTCAAACATACATGGATGACATCTCAAACCTCTTCATGTTTTCAATGAGGGAACAAAGGGAGAAAAGCTCCAAAAAGTCTTATTCTGATGTACATCATGGACCTGATTTCTGTCCTACAGGAAGTCACGTGTGAGTGTGTGTACAGTTTATTCTCCGTACTGTGATAAACACTGTCAACACACACACGCACAGAGTTTTGAGGAGAAAAATGAGCTGCTTTCAGAAAGATTGGATTTGCAGAAATGTGAAGTCAGATTTTGATCTATTTCCCGTTGGGCAGCGGTGAGGCTGAGTTATGGTGCTCATTTGGGCCTTCTTATATTCATGTCGAAGGGTGGTTCTGGGCGGGGGGAAAACACAAGTGGATTTATCAAATATTTACAGCAGGGGCACATATCGTTTCCTTCATATCCATCCATCACAAAGATTCAGTTTCATTTTGCACTAAATATTATAACATAATATACAAGGCTTTTATATTCATTTCCATTTTTTTTTACCAACATAGATTGGTCCAATTTTTTTTTTTTAAATCTGGTACTCTCTAGTGTGATGTGCAGCTGTCCATATGTCCATGTCCATTGTTGTGATGACATTTACGGCGACGTCGCTCCCATTGTGCAGAAGTCAGCGCACTTGTTTCTTTTATGAAGTCGTTTTAGATGAATATTGTGATTTAAAAAGTCCAAATGATAACAGAATGATCCACAAGGGTCACAGATTATAACTATAGTCTGCACAAAAGCCTGACCTTGTAAAAAAGATATGGTCAGGCTGATCTCTGACCATGAGACAGGACTGAAATTCAATTAAAAGTGTATTAATCACGCTAATGTTTAGTCATTTTTAAGTCCATCGTCTGTGATTAAAACTCTAACAGGCTGTAACATGAGCTCATTTCAAATAAAAAGAGCAGAAATGTGCTGTGTCATTCTCCAAACAAGGGACCAGACAGTTATATTTAGATTGAGGGCTGCGGTGGCTCAGGGGTACAGTGTTTGCCCTCTGACCTGAGAGCTGATGGTTGGATCCTTGCCAGGGTGGAAAGTAACAAATTACTCACATTACTGCAATTGAGTAATTTTTATGAATAATTTGTAATTTTTTAAGTCATTTTTTAAATAAGTCATTTTACTTTTACTTGAGTACATTATCACCCAAGTATTTTACTTCATTACATTGGAACCCGCCCTTGTTACTGAGTAAAATCAGATTGATAGAGAAAAAAATGAAATGTGAATTAAAAAATAAAAATCTGTCGGAAATGAAAGGAAATTGTGCGAGCTTGTACGCACATTTTCCCTCTAGAACGTACAGTTATTGTGCAGAAGCGTCAGTCTGTCTTGGATCCACTTGGATGATGCTGGTGCCAGAGCTCGAGGTCGACATGGACGATATTCAAGAAAAAGGTGCAGTAAATAATTCTGGAGAGGAAAGTGAAGGAAACCCTTGGACAAACCTCAGACAGCTGTTTGCGTTCAAATGCAAAATAGGGAAAAACAATAATGCAATGCAAAATATGCCTGTCCCAGACAGAGCTGTAGCGTTGTTGGACCATATATTTGTATATTTTGTACCAGAATTTGTTAAATTGTTAATTTGTTTAGTTTGTTAAGTCAAAGTGAATTTACTGAGTATGTCACAGAGTCAATGTACAGTACACACCACCTTACACATGTACATGTATGTGTAGACATGAGAATATCATTTCCTTTACATATGTAAACATATCTCAAAGGGTCATGGGAGAAGTGTTCACTTTCTGAACCTCACCCCTTACACTTAAGCATTACGACTGACCTCCGGTTTCCTCTGAACCATCTTCTTCACATTCATCTGGTTTTACATCCTGTACAACTTGTATCTATAATGTTTACAGATAAATAGATTTACAGTCCTTTAGTAAACTAACCATTACATCATGCATCACTATAACGACTCTATAACAGATTTGCATATTTTTTTTAAACTGCTTAATGTTTTAACAGTGTTTAAGTTTGTCACTCAGGCTGTTCCTGTTAAATGTTTTCTGTTCTATACAGTTGTATAAAAAGAATGAAGTGCTCAGAGTTAGTCAGTGTTAGTCAATGTTTGTAGAAATGTCCAAAGTTTGCGCTGAACAAAGTTTGCATGAATCACCTAAAAGTTGATAAAAAACAACTTGTTCTGGATTAGATTTATGACTCACCCTTTTTTACATCAAAGCATTGAAAGTAATTTAAATGAATATTTTAAATGAAGTGCTTTTTTACTTTTACTCGAGTAGATTTTTAGATGGTTACTTTTACTTGAGTAGGAATTAAGCAAAATAAAGCTACTTTTATTTAATTACAATTTGTCAGTACTTTTCACACCTCTGGATCCTTGCACGGCTCTTGAGTTTAGTTGAGTTGTTTTTGGAGGTTTAGCTTATAACAAAAATGAAACATTTTGCCAATAAAAACATTCTATCCATTATTGCTGTTGTGTCCCTTGGCCAAACACTTCCCGGGCCTCTGCTCAGTGTGGCAGTAGGTTTGCTGTGGAGCAGGGCGGCGGTGCGTTCAGGGCCCTGTTTAAATGTGAGTTTTTGGAGTGTCCCAGAGGCATTTGGCTCCAAAGGTCATTCTGATTAAAACTGTCACTGAGAACAAGTGTGAGACAATAAACAAGGACCAGACCAGAACTGAACCAGGACTGAACCAGGACTAAACCAGGACTAAACCAGGACTAGACCAGGACTAGAGCAGGACTGAACCAGGACTAGACCAGGACTAGAGCAGGACTAGACCAGGACTAGACCAGAACTGAACCAGGACTAGACCAGAACTGAACCAGAACTGGTCCAGGACTGAGCCAGGACTGAACCAGGACTGAACCAGAACTGAACGAGGACTGAACCAGGACTGAACCAGGACTAGACCAGGACTAGAGCAGGACTAGAGCAGGACTGAACCAGGACTAGACCAGGACTAGAGCAGGACTAGACCAGGACTAGACCAGAACTGAACCAGAACTGGTCCAGGACTGAGCCAGGACTGAACCAGGACTGAACCAGAACTGAACGAGGACTGAACCAGGACTGAACCAGGACTAAACCAGGACTGAACCAGTAAAGAACCACGACTAGACCAGGACCGAACCAGGACTAGACCAGGACTGAGCCAGGACTAAACCTGGACTAGAGCAGGACTACACCAGAACTGAACCAGGACTAGACCAGAACTGAACCAGAACTGATCCAGGACTGAGCCAGGACTGAGCCAGGACTGAACCAGGACTGAACCAGGACTGAGCCAGGACTGAACCAGAACTGAACCAGGACTGAACAAGGACTGAACCAGGACTAGACAAGGAATAGACCAGGACTAGAGCAGGACTAGACCAGGACTAGAGCCAGGACTAAAGCAGGACTAAACCAGGAATAGACCAGAACTAGACCAGGACTGAACCAGGACTAAACCGGGACTTGACCAGGACTAGACCAGAAATAAACCAGGACTAGAGCAAGACTAAACCAGGACTAAACTAGGACTAGACCAGGACTAGACCAGGACTAAACCAGGACTAGACCAGGGCTAGACCAGGACTAGACCAGGATTAGACCAGGACTAGACCAGGAATAACCCAGGACTAAACCAGGACTGGATCAGGACAAAACTAGGACTAAACCGGGACTAAGCCGGGACTAGACCAGGACTAGACCAGGACTAAACCAGGACTACAACAGAACTACACAAGTACTAAACCAGGACAAAACCCAGACTAAACCAGGACTAAACCAGGTCTACAGCAGTACTATTCTAGTACTAAACCAGGACTAAACCACGATAAAACCAGGACTAAACCAGGTCTAAAACAGGATAAAGCCAAGACTAAACCAGGACTAGACCAGAAATGAACCAGGACAAACGAAGGAGAATGAAATAAAAGCACACAGATTGTGGTCCTGAAGCCAAAACCATTCAGCGGTTTTGTCCTTTAACGACTTTGTACAAATACATTTATGAAGCTGATGAGTTGATCCAATAGAAAGCATGAGTGGGTTTTTCATAGGATTTTAATGGAGGACGTTTGGGCCATGCAGCTGTTCAGTATTCACTTTATAGGAAATCACAAGTCACTGTCAAAACAGATATAAAAAACCCTGTATCATCTTCAATCATCCTCTGTAACCCCGCTCTAAGGTGAGGATATGTCCCGGACTGGGGCTTTAACTCTGTTCTAATGTAGTCTGTAAGAGAATTGAAGTAATTTATCCTCCATGTCCATTTCTCAGTTTAACATGAACTCACAAAACCTATATTTACATCAGGATCTTCTCTTGGGATACCACTGGCACCACAATCTAAACTGTGGCATATTGGAGTCTAACTGGAGTCGACTGGCCTTCATATTCTTCATAGGGGCTTGGACTTTGACCCAGGCCCGTATTATTGATGTCAAATAAACTTCTCCTGCTTAAGACATCCAGTTAGTCTCCAGCTTCCACCCTTTCCTTGGACAAGCTGAAAACGTCTACAACATAGAGCATAGTCTCTGACCCTGGAGCTGTGTTTTGTTTTGTTCACACGTTTTAGTACTCCTGTTCATTTAATCTGATTCCCTGTAACACTTACACTTTCTTCTCTTATGCCTTCTCCTGTTACACCTTCTTCTCTTATGACCTTCTGAAAGAAGGAAGTGTGTCCACAGAGAACAAAGGAAAAAAAGGAGTGCAACGGCAAAATGGCGTCTTGAAAATAAGTGGTTAAAGATTAGTCAAATATGCAGGAATCACTCAAATACAACTTCAGAGGGTAAAAGAGCAGCAAACAAATAAGCAAACAACTCACTGAAAAAAGCTCTGAAAAGTCAATTTTGTGGAAAAGGTCTGGTTTAAACACATATTTTGTCCTCAAATGGCCCTGGACAGAACGTTTGATTTCAAATATAAATTAAACAGTGGTTTTAATGGAGGCTTTGTGGCATTTTCCCATCACAGCTGCTCAATAATAAATGACCAGCTGAAATAGCAATATGACGTCTGCTCCAAAAGTCTAAAATGACTTTTTCAGCTTTCCACAAAGTGCTCTCCATCATTTCCAAGGGTTTAGTTTTTAAAAGTGCTTGTCTCCATGGAGATAATACTGTTACAGCTAAAATGTTCCACCCCATGACATTAAACTTCAATCCCCCATGGAATCAAGCAGCCCAAGTTACAGGCCATATCCTGGCAGAGGTGAGCACACACACAGTAACAATCTTTTTTACCTGTAGTTGGATATATATGAGTAATGTCACACTGTGGGACATTTCAAAGAAATAAAAGTGAATAAAAATGCATAGCATACTCAGATGGCCGATGCTCAAAAGCTTCTCCTGTTTTTAAATATCATTTGGGCAAAAAAGCCTTTGCCAGATAATTTTTCTTGCTTTGGACCACAGTATGAGTGCACTGTGGTCCAAAGCACAACCGAAATGTTCTTTAAAAATGGGAGAAGCTTTTGGACATCGGCCATCTGAGTGTGCTATGCATTTTTTCATTTTTCTTTTTCTGTTCCTTGCATTTGCATTTCTACAGGAACTTATGGTGTGCGTTTTCTGTTTCATTACATTTCAAAAAAATAACATCTCCTGAAGGACAAGCAGGTAACAAACCCCTCACAAGAAGTTACATACTGCACCTTTTACTAAATCTAGACAGAAAATACAGAGACCCTGCAGCTGTTTTTTATGCAGACCCTGCACCTGATCTTTTACACAGACCCTGCAGCTGTTCCTTTACGCAGACCCTGCAGCTGTCCCTTTATACAGACACTGCAGCTCTTCCTTTATACAAACCCTGCAGCTGTCCTTTTACACAAATCCTGCAGCTGTCCCTTTACATAGACCCTGCAGCTGTCCCTTTACATAGACCCTGTAGTTGTTCCTTTACATAGACCCTGCAGCTGTTCCTTTACATAGACCCTGCAGTTGTTCCTTTACATAGACCCTGCAGTTGTTCCTTTACATAGACCATGCAGCTATTCCTTTATATAGACCCTGCAGTTGTTCCTTTACATAGACCCTGCAGCTATTCAGACTGGATTCATAGCTCTGTAATCTCTTCCTGCTTGTATCAGATCAGATCCAAAGTAACGCTTTACCGACCGAAAGTGACTCCGATGTGGATCTCAGAGTTTCTACAGCTACTGTCTTCATAGACGAAGACAGCTTAAAGTTGCACTGTGTAACTTTTCTGCAGGCAGATCTGCCACCTATTTATCTCAATGGAGATGCTATTGCTTTCATAGTTTCACAGTTCATCCAAGCTGCTTCTTCAGGCCTGGTCAGAATACGGGAGGACACTATCTTAAAACTGGCTGAAGGGAGGAGCTGGCTACTATGAAGTTTCTGTTGTTAGCTCGGCCTGTTGAACTTGCCCAGAGTGTGAGGTCATATGAGCAGAATCATTCAGGGCCATAATGGCCATAACTTTCACACCTCTGGGCCTGACCTGGTACATCTATTGTTTTCTTAGTTTGTTTTAATTTAGGTCTGAGAATGGAGTTATGGATTGGAGACAGATGGAATCTGGGACACTTCTGTTTAATGAAGGGTTCTCTTTTTTTAACAAAAATAGCCTCTTTAACTCAGACTGAGGTCCTTTTAGGTGGAGATGTACAGCAGACTGAAGTCCTTTTAGGTGCAGATGTACAGCAGACTGAGGTCCTTTTAGGTGCAGATGTACAGCAGACTGAGGTCCTTTTAGGTACAGATGTACGGCAGACTGAGGTCCTTTTAGGTGCAGATGTACAGCAGACTGAGGTCCTTTTAGGTGCAGATGTACAGCAGACTGAGGTCCTTTTAGTTGCAGATGTACAGCAGACTGAGGTCCTTTCAGGTGCAGATGTACAGCAGACTGAGTTCTTTTTAGGTGCAGATGTACGGCAGACTGAGGTCCTTTGAGGTGGAAATGTACGGCAGACAGAGGTCCTTTTAGGTGCAGACTGAGGTTCTTTTAGGTGGAGACGTATGGCAGTCTGAGGTCCTTTTAGGTGCAGTTGTACGGCAGATTGAGGTTCCTTTAGGTGGAGACGTACGGCAGTCTGAGGTCCTTTTAGGTGGAGATGTACGGCGGACTGAGGTCCTTTTAGGTGTAGATGTAAACCAGACTGAGGTCTTTTTAGGTCCAGATGTATGGCAGACTGAGGTCCTTTTAGGTGCAGATGTACAGCAGACTGAGGTCCTTTTAGTTGCAGATGTACAGCAGACTGAGTTCTTTTTAGGTGCAGATGTACGGCAGACTGAGGTCCTTTGAGGTGGAAATGTACGGCAGACAGAGGTCCTTTTAGGTGCAGACTGAGGTCCTTTTAGGTGCAGATGTACAGCAGATTGAGGTCCTTTCAGGTGCAGATGTACAGCAGACTGAGGTCTTTTTAGGTGCAGATGTACGGCAGACTGAGGTTCTTTGAGGTGGAAATGTACGGCAGACTGAGGTCCTTTTAGGTGCAGACTGAGGTCCTTTTAGATGCAGATGTACGGCAGACTGAGGTCCTTTTAGGTGCAGATGTACAGCAGACTGAGGTCCTTTTAGGTGAGGATGTACGGCAGACTGAGGTCCTTTTAGGTGCAGATGTACGGCAGTCTGAGGTCCTTTTAGGTGGAGATGTACGGCAGACTGAGGTCCTTTTAGGTGCAGATGTACAGCAGACTGAGGTCCTTTTAGTTGCAGATGTACAGCAGACTGAGGTCCTTTCAGGTGGAGATGTACGGCAGACTGAGGTCCTTTTAGGTGCAGATGTACGGCAGACTGAGGTCCTTTTAGGTGCAGATGTACGGCAGTCTGAGGTCCTTTTAGGTGGAGATGTACGGCAGACTGAGGTCCTTTCAGGTGCAGATGTACAGCAGACTGAGTTCTTTTTAGGTGCAGATGTACGGCAGACTGAGGTCCTTTTAGGTGCAGTTGTACAGCAGACTGAGGTCTTTTTAGGTCCAGATGTACGGCAGACTGAGGTCCTTTTAGGTGGAGATGTACGGCAGACTGAGGTCCTTTTAGGTACAGATGTACAGCAGACTGAGGTCCTTTTAGGTGCAGATATACGGCAGACTGAGGTCCTTTTAGGTGCAGATGTACAGCAGACTGAGCTCCTTTTAAGTGCAGATGTACGGGAGACTGAGGTCCTTTTAGGTGCAGATGTACAGCAGACTGAGGTCCTTTTAGGTGCAGATGTACAGCAGACTGAGGTCCTTTTAGGTGCAGATGTACAGCAGACTGAGGTCTTTTTAGGTCCAGATGTACGTCAGACTGAGGTCCTTTTAGGTGGAGATGTACGGCAGACTGAGGTCCTTTTAGGTGCAGATGTACAGCAGACTGAGGTCCTTTTAGGTGCAGATGTACAGCAGACTGAGGTCCTTTTAGGTGCAGATGTACAGCAGACTGAGGTCCTTTTAAGTGCAGATGTACGGCAGACTGAGGTCCTTTTAGGTGGAGATGTACGGCAGACTGAGGTCCTTTTAGGTGCAGATGTACAACAGACTGAGGTCCTTTTAGGTGGAGATACACGGCAGACTGAGGTCCTTTTAGGTGGAGATGTACGGCATACTGAGGTCCACTCTGGCTGGTTGTTTTGTGTCTCTAATTGAGCTCACTGCAGTCTTCACCACACTTTGTTCACCTCTCCACAGATCTGACTTTAATGTCTTAGTGTTCAACATTTCAGAGAGAGCAATAATATCCACAGAGACAAGCCTTTGGTTTTTTCAGACCCTGTGTCAGAGTCCTGCACGGGTTCGGGTACCCGCGCATACCCGACTGGTGAACCGCAAATTTTAATGAAATTGGTGAAAAATGTTGCACTGTGTCGGATGTGATGTTCAGGTTGGGTCGGACGCAGGAGAGCACGGGTCTAATCTGTGGTTTACAAAACATCATGTGCGAAATAAAGACAGGTCTGTATTTTAATGAAATACAAAAATGACATTGTTTTAACAAGATGAGTCAATGTAAAATCCATATGTTTTTGCTGCACACATTCCCACAAATCTCTGGCACTTTCATTTTCAAGCCACACATTCGATGTCCTGCAGCTCAAAGTGACTCCGGACGAGCTGAAAAGAAGTGGAGAGTACAAAGTTGTGTCTCGGACTGATTTTCATTCGGGTAAGGTTCGGGTGTTGGTTTGTATTTTTAGCGGGTCGGGTTGGGTGCGAAATTTTATTTCAGTTCTGTCGGAAAACGGTGCAGATTGAGGTATGACAGGTACGGGTGGATGCGGTTTGTTAAAATCAGACTTGTGCTGGACTCTGCCCTGTGCCACTGAGGTTCCACAGTGCAACTTTACAATCCATGAATGGCCCCTGTGTGCTGCACTGTGGTTGCCCCGGGTTACGGAGGGATGGATCAAATACAGAGCAGACTTTTATGATTAAAAATACTACAAATACAAGTAAAGATCGGATCCACATCACAGTTTGAATCAACACAATTTGCTTAAACTTTATTCTACATAAAAACAGCTAAACCTGTAGTGCAGATCTGTACAAACATGTCCTGAAATGTCCCTGTGTGTCAGATGCCCTCCCTGTGTCTCCATGGGCTCTTATTCTGCATAAAACCATCTCTCCCTGAAGTTTAGATCTGAATAAACCTGTTCTGAAATTAGATTCTTTTGTATTCTTTTGTCTTTATCAGATTTCGGTTTCTTTGTCGGCCGTGTTTAAAATGTGAACTTTGAACAGAATCCTGTAATTAAACCAGAAACCCCAAAACCTAATCACAGTCCACATTGATATTTTTTCTCAAATCGTTCAGCCCTAATCCGCCGTTTAGCTCAGTGTTATCGTGCATGGTTTAGTTTGGTGTCAGCGTGCGCACAAAAAGCTTGAGCAAACTGCTGTGAGTGTGAGGTGTTCTTTTTAAACTCAATTTAACTTCTGGAGTCAAATAATGACAATTAAATCAAGCAAACGGCCCTCATGACCCGCACAAATTCAGCAAATGACTCCACTCGGGAAACGACGGCGTGCGTGGTTTAGTTCGGTGTCGGCGAGCGCAGCGGGATCAGGCTGAACCCGTCTCTCCATTCGGGCTCTGTGCCTGGCGCTGTGGTGCGGCGCTGTAGTGGTGTCGCACAGCAGGGGGCGCTGTACAGGCACACAGCATGACGCCCGAACGGGACACAGAGATTATAGATGGACGAGGTGGGATTTTAACACGGAGGAGAAGAGGATGGTGAGAAAGATGAAGGGAGAGAGAAGAAAAAGAGGAGAGAAAGATGAAGGGAGAGAGAAGGAGAGAAGGAACGAAAGAAGAGGAGGGGTAAATAAAGAGAGGAGGATATAGGGGAGGAAGGAGGAGACAGGAGAGGAGGGAGGAGAGGATGAAAAGAGTGAGAGGAGGAGGAGAGAAAGATGAAGGGAGAGAGAAGATGAAGAAGAGGAGAGAAAGGTGAAGGGAGAGAGAAGAAGAAGAGGAGGAGAGAAAGATGAAGGGAGAGAGAAGAAGAAGAGGAGGAGAGGAAGATGAAGGGAGACAGAAGAAGAAGAGGAGGAGAGAAAGATGAAGGGAGAGAGAAGAAGAAGAGGAGGAGGAGAGGAGAGAAAGATGAAGGGATGAAAGGATAGCAAGAAGAGGAGAGGAGGAAACAGGAGAGGGGAGGAGAGAGGAGAGGAGGAGAATAGAAAGATGAAGAGAGAGAGAGAAGGAGAGGAGGAGAGGAGAGAAAGAAGTGAAGGGGTAAAGAAAAAGAGAAGAATATATCGGAGGAAGGAAGAGACGGGGGAGGATGAGGAGGAGGAGAGAAAGATGAAGAGAGGGAGGGGAGGAGAGTAAGCAGAGAGGCGAGGAGGATGACAGAAAAATGAAGAAGAGAGAAGAAGAGGAGAGAATAGTAAGAAGGGCGGTAAAGAAAGAGAGCAGGAGATAGGGGAGGAAGGAGGAGGAGAGGAATATGAAGAGAGAGAGGATGAGGTGAGTAAGGAGAGGATAGAAAAATGGAGAGACAGAGAGGAGGAGGAGAGAGAGAAGAGGGGGGTAAAGAGAGAGAGGAGGAGAGGGGGAGGAAGGAGGAGACGGGAGTTGGGGGATGAGAGGATGAGGAGATAGAGAGTGGAGAGGGTGAGGAGAAGACAGGGAGGGGAGTGAGAGAGGGAGAGGAGGAGAGAAAGAAGAGGGGGGGCTAAAGAAAGAGAGGAGATAGGGGAGGAAGGAGGAGACAGGGAAGGGAGGAGGAGAGGATGAGAAGAGCTAGAGGAGGAGGAGGAAAGAAAGAAAAATGAAGAGAGAGGAGGAGAGAAAGATGAAGAGAGAGGAGCGAGGAGGATAGCAAGAAGAGGAGAGGAGGAGACAGGAGGGAGGAGTGGAGGAGGATAGAAAGATAGAGAGAGAAGAAAAGGATGAGGAGGAGAGAAAGAAGAGGAGGGGGTAAAGAAAGAGAGGAGAAGATAGGGGAGGAAGGAGGAGAGACGGGGGAGGAGAGGATGAGAAGAGCGAGAGGAGGAGGAGATGAGGAGAGAGGAGGAGGAGAGAAAGTTGAAGAGAGAGGAAAGAGGAGGATAGCGAGGAGATGAGAAGGGGAGAGGAGTAGAGAAGAATGAAGAGAGAGAGGAGAATAGCAAGAAGAGGAGAAGGAGGAGGAGAGAAAGATGTAGAGAGAGAGGAGGAGAGTGGAGGATAGCAAGAAGAGGAGAAGAAGGAGAGACAAGGAGGAGGAGAGAAAGAAGGAGAGAGGAGAAGAGCAAGAAGAGGAGAGGAGAAGAAGGAGAGAGGAGGAGGAGAGAAAGATGGAGAGAGGAGGAGGAGAGGAGAAGAAGGCGAGAAGGGTTGAAAGAGGACACAGAGATATTAGTGCTTGAATACTTAAACATGTGATTTTAGCCTGAAGAGAGGAGGAGGTAGAGAGAAGGACGAGGAGAGGAGAAGAGGAGGAGGACAGGGGGAGGAGAGGACGTTATTTATCCCCGTGGAGACGAGCAGGTGATGTCACGGGGGGCTTAGATGTCGGATCCACGGACAGGCGCCGTAAAAAGATGAGGATTTATCTGAAAAGACCGTTTGATTAGATCCTTCTGATTATTTATGAAGTACAAATATTTCCAGGAAGTCTCCGAGCGTCGCCCGACCGTCTCCTGTTTATCTCCGAAAAATCAACTGGAACACGTCGACATCAGGCCTCTGGTAAAATGCCTCATTTCCCAGAAAACGGGTCCCTCCCCAGAACAGATACATCGTACAAGAAGCTCCTGAGGTAAAAATAAGTCCACTGTGTTCTCTCTGTATTGAATTATGAAGTGCTTTATTGTGCCTGAATCAGGAAGTACACATTAGCATGCTAGTTGGGGGTAGCTTTAAACTCCATCTCTGGAGTTGTGAAAAGGAGAAGAAAGGCGACTCATGCATAAAGTCAGTGAGGAAGAACTATGGACCGCATGTTTTTTCACGTTTTTTTTAAAAGATTTTCACTATTTTCTTAAGAGACAATGCAAATACTCACTGACTTTTTTCCCACTTGAAAGCAAAAGGAGAATACAAACTTTATATGAATTGTGATGAATCGTGACAAAAAATGGAGTACGCATCGTGATGAATCGTGATGAAAAAAACAGAGTATGAATCGCAATGAATCGTAATGAAAAAACGGAGTATGAATTATAATGAATCATGATGAAAAACGGAGTATGAATCATAATGAATCGTGATGAAAATATTGTGTATGAATCGTAATGAATCATGATAAAAAACGAAGTATGAATCATAATGAATTGTGCTAAAAAAACGGTGTATGAATCCTGATGAAAAAGAGAGCATGAATCATGATGAAAAAGAGAGCATGAATCATGATGAAAAAACTTTCATCGATTCTTTTGTCAGGCTGAATATTTTGAGAAAATGCAAAACAAAACTCCTTTCCCAGTTTTTCATCTCTCCTCTCTTTCCTCACCTCTCTCTCCTTTTCTCTTCCTTTCATTCCCTCTCTCTCTACCCCCTCTCTCCCTCCTCTTTTTCATCTCTCTCCTTCCTTTCTGCTCCCCTCTCTCTCCTCACTCCTCTCTCTTTCTCTCCCGTTCTTTCCCCCTCTTTCTCTCTCTCTGTCTCTCTCTAATATTTGAATTTATATTTTCTGAACTATTTAATTCAGAACAATTAATTCAGAATTAAAGATCATCATGTAAATGTGGCCTTTCAGAGAGTAAAAGTCGCAGGGGAAAATTTCACAGCAACGATCCAGGATGCCAAGGCAGAAGCAATCGATCCTGTGTGAGTGAGAAGGACAGAGGCTTTTTCCTATTGGCCGTTCTTATCTGTGGGCGGGGTTTATGTTTAAGAAATAAGAAATGAGGTTTTGATGAGGCTTATTCTGACCAATCAGATCACTTCACTTCACCATTTACTAAGTTAGATCAGATCACTGGATCGATTGCTTCTTAGATATTTGCTGCCAATTTTTTTCAATGTGAATTTTACTCTCTGAATTTTACACTCTGAATTTCTACTCTCTGAATTTTACACTCCGAATTTTACACTGAATTTTACACTCTGAATTTTACTCTCTGAATTTTACACTCCGAATTTTACACTGAATTTTACACTCTGAATTTTACTCTCTGAATTTTACACTCTAAATTTTCACAGTTGAATTTGATGGCTTGAAAATATTTGTGCTCAATATTTTTTTTGTTTGGGTTTTTATCATTGAATTTTAAACACATTTCAAACCAGATTTCAAATTAGATAACAATTATTTTGACCTCAGGAGCTTGTTGTACAATATATATCTAAGAAAATCGGGTGCTTTAACGGTGGTCCTGGGAAATTTTTCAGAGAATGATTGGAGATAAACAGGAGATCTTCTGATCATGCTCTGACACTTCTTGAAAATATTTGTACTCCAAACACATTTTTCCTGAGTTAAAAACTGCAAAATGAGAAATTCAGCAGCATTAAAAAAATTTAATTTGATGAATCAAATTATCTTCCATAGATTCCACAGACTAGACCAGAGACCAGACCAAAGACCAGACCAGAGACTAGACCAGAGACCAGACCAGAGACCAGACCAGACACCAGACCAGAGACCAGACTAAAGACCAGAGACCAGACCAGAGACTAGACCAGAGACCAGACCAGAGATTAGACCAGAGACGAGACAAGAGACCAGACCAAAGACCAGACCAGAGACTAGACTAGAGACCAGACCAGAGACTAGAGCAGAGACCAGACCAGAAATTAGACCAGAGACTAGACCAGAGACCAGACCAAAGACTAGACCAGAGACTAGACCAGAGTCCAGACTAGAGACCAGACCAAAGACCAGACCAGAGACTAGACCAAAGACCAGACCAGAGATTAGACCAGAGACTAGACTAGAGACCAGGCCAGAAACCAGACCAAAGACCAGACCAGAGACTAGACCAGAGACCAAACCATAGACTGTAGCAGGTACCGGAGACCAGACCAGAGGACCAGACTAGAATCCAGACCAAGAACCAGACCAGAGACTAGACAAAAGACCAGTCCATAGATTACGCAGATATAAGAGCACACAGGAATAGTAAAGAAAGTACTGTCCAAAGAAAGAGTGTTTTTAGCGAGTCTTTTATTCCATAATGATTTGTCGTATTAATACACATCCTGTACATTTCTCTGTGCTTATGTGAAACTGAGTGGGAAACTGTGAACTGTGAAACACGTGGCACAGTGGGTACAGCAGCCGCCCTCTCACCAAGAGGTTTCAGAGTCTAAAAGCTGTGAAACGATTTGTGTTTTTGATCCTGATGAAGAGGAGTTTAAATACGCTGAGGAGGAGGTGGCACAGCGGTCTGACTCTCGCCACGAGGTTTTGTGGTCAACAGATTTGCATGTTTTTGTGTGAAGGTTTACGGAGCGTTCGGGGATGTGTTTTCCAGCGCAGAGTTGCCATGGAAACAGCAGCTGGCGCCTGCCATGTGGGATTCAAAAACAAATGGATCCAATGAGAGACCGGATTAAAGACCAGACCAGAGACCGGAGCAGAGACCAGACCAGAGACCGGAGCAAGGACCAGACCAGAGACCAGACCAGAGAAAAGACCAGAGACCAGACCAGAGACCAGACCAGAGACCAGACCAGAGACCAGACCAGAGACCAGACCAGAGACCGGAGCAGAGACCAGACCAGAGACCGGAGCAAGGACCAGACCAGAGACTAGACCTGAGACCAGACCAAAGACCGGAGCAGAGACCAGACCAGAGACCGGAGCAAGGACCAGACCAGAGACCAGACCAGAGAAAAGACCAGAGACCAGACCAGAGACCAGACCAGAGACCAGACCAGAGACCAGACCAGAGACCAGACCAGAGAAAAGACCAGAGACCAGACCAGAGACCAGACCAGAGACCAGACCAGAGACCAGACCAGAGACCAGACCAGAGACCAGACCAGAGACCAGACCAGAGACCGGAGCAGAGACCAGACCAGAGACCGGAGCAGAGACCAGACCAGAGACCGGAGCAAGGACCAGACCAGAGACTAGACCAGAGACCAGACCAGAGACCAGACCAGAGACCAGACCAGAGACCAGACCAGAGACCAGACCTGAGACCAGACCAAAGACCGGAGCAGAGACCAGACCAGAGACCGGAGCAGAGACCAGACCAGAGACCGGAGCAAGGACCAGACCAGAGACCAGACCAGAGACCAGACCAGAGACCAGACCAGAGACCAGACCAGAGACCGGAGCAGAGACCAGACCAGAGACCGGAGCAAGGACCAGACCAGAGACTAGACCAGAGACCAGACCAGAGACCAGACCAGAGACCAGACCAGAGACCAGACCAGAGACCAGACCAGAGACCGGAGCAGAGACCAGACCAGAGACCGGAGCAAGGACCAGACCAGAGACTAGACCAGAGACCAGACCAGAGACCAGACCAGAGACCAGACCTGAGACCAGACCAAAGACCAGAGCAGAGACCAGACCAGAGACCGGAGCAAGGACCAGACCAGAGACTAGACCAGAGAAAAGACCAGAGACCAGACCAGAGGCCAGACCAGAGACCAGACCAGAGACTAGACCAGAGACCAGACCAGAGACTAGACCAGAGACTAGACCAGAGATCAGACCAAGGACCAGACCAGAGACTAGAGATAAGAGACCAGACCAGAGACCAGACCAGAGACCAGACCAAGGACCAGACCAGAGACTAGAGATAAGAGACCAGACCAGAGACCAGACCAGAGACCAGACCAAGGACCAGACCAATGATCAGACCAGAGACCAAACCAAAGATAAGACCAAACCAGAGACCGGAGCAGAGACTAGACCAAGGACAAGACCAGAGACCAGAGAGTTGTTCATATCTTGATTTAGGGACAAAACAGTGCAACAGTTTTTCAATACAAAGTGAATTAGAGTCAGAGTCGATGGAGCCGGGAGTGACTGCACATGTCCCTCTGGCCCAAAGTCAAACCCAGGCATGGGGGGACTCACACTGTGGTCTATGGTCTGATGGGTATTATCGCCGTTACTCCTGGATTCTCTCACACTGATGCATGAATCTTGTATTTTGCATATGTTAGGTTATTTTCTGATCTCTGTAATTTCTGATTAATGTGTTGTTTTTTGTTTTTGTTTCATTCACACATTAAACACACAGAGCCTGCATATTTAAGCTGAGTTCTTCATGTGGTAATACAGGAAGTGCTCCACTGTGTTTTTAAACTCCACACACCTTCACTAGAATCATGTGGATCATTTCAGTCCTGGAACTGCCCATCTGAACTGAACTAAAGGTAAAAGGAGCTGTTCACTCTCAAAACGACCGCTTCATGAAAAATGCTTTGTCCTTGTATTTAGTTTTTTTTTATTTTTTTTATTTTTATTTAGTTTATTTGAATTTATGAAGCCGAGTGACATCACAAGGTGGAACAGAGGATTCAGAGTACAGGAGGTAACAATTTTCTAGTTTTATTATTCTGTGTTGTGTATGTGTCTTTTGTGTTACAGCAGTATTATTAGTACACAACACAGATACTACACACAAAATACTACATTATGTCATCATGGAGTAAAAACTTGTATTTCTGACTTGTTTCACTTTCATCTATTCTTTTGTCAGACTGAATATTCTAAAAACGCACAAAACAAAACTCTCTCTGCCCTCCTCTCTCCATCCCTTTTCTCTCTTCCCCTTTCCCTATCTCCCTCCTCTTTCCCCTTCCTCACCCCTCGTCCCCGTCTCTTTCCCCCCTCTCTCCTCTCTCTTCACCCCCTTCTCTTTTTCTCTCTCTGTCTTCCTCTCACTCTCTCTACCTCTCTCCTGCTCTCTCTATCCCCTTCTCTCCCTCTCTTTCTATCCCTCTTTCCTCTCTCTCCCTCTCTCCTTCTCTCTCTCCTTCTCCCCCTCTCTATCCATCTCTCCTCTCTCTCCTCCCTCTTGTTCTCTCTCTTTCTTCCTCTCGCTCCCTCTCTCTCTATTCCCCTCTCTCTCCCTCTCTCCTCTACCTGTCTCTCTCTATTCCTCTCTCCACTCTCTCTCTCCCTCTCTCTCCTCTCTCTCTCTCCCTCTCCACCCCCTCTCTCTCCTCTGATTCTCTCTCTCTCTCCTTCTCTCTCTCCCTCTCTCTCTCCTCTCTCGATCTCCTCTCTCTTCAACCCCTCCCTCTCTCTCTCTCTCGCGCTCCTCTCCTCTTTCACCTCTTCTTGCCTCTCTCTATCCCTCTCTCTATCTCTCTCTCCCTCTTTCTATCCTTATCTCGTTCTGTCCTCCTCTCTCTCCTCACCTATCTCTCCTCTCTCTCTCCCTCTCCCTGTCCACCCACTATCTCTCCTCTCTCCCTCTCTCTATCCCTTTCTCCTCTCCTCCTCTCCCCCTCTCTCTCCTCTCTCTCTGTCCCCCTCTCTTTCTCTCTCTCTCCTCTGGGTGCTCGCGTTAGAGGACCCGCACCTGCCCACACCTGCACATCTGTCTCCATGGAAACAGCTCCACACTCACAGGCTCAGCTGAAACTAAGGGGACACATTTAAAGCCTCATTATGGCATTTTTTCTGTTGAAGAGTCTGAAATCTTACATATTCCATGAAAACAGTCTGGGGCCCACCGGAGGAGGCCCCGGGGAAGACCCAGAACACCCTGGAGGGGCCAGGCCTCTGGGTCTGGGAATGCCTCAGGGGCCCCCAGAGGAGCTGGAGGAAGTGTCTGGGGTGAAGAAAGTCTGGAAGTCGCTGCTTTGACTGATGATGGATGAATAGATGGATGGATAGATTTCACTTCACCTAGAGGACCCCACCCTCCAAACCACCCAGAGCACCCCAGCACCCAGACTCCACCCAAAGGACCCCACCCCTCAGACTCCACCCAGACCAACCCCCTCCAGACTCCTCCCAGAGGACCCAATCTAACAGACTCAACTCACATCACCCCACCCTCCAAAGTCCACCCAGAGCACCCCAGTACCCAGACTCCACCAGAGGACCTCACCTCCAGATTCCACCCAGACCACCCCACCCCTCAGACCACCCAGAACCACCCCCCCAGACTCCACCCTCCAAACTCCACCCTCCAAACTCCACCCAGAGCAGCCCATTCACAGACTCCACCCAGAGGACCCCACCCAGACTCCACCCTTCAGACTCCACCCATAGGACACCACCCAGTCTCCACCCTTCAGACTCCACCCTTCAGACTTCACCCAGAGGACCCCACCCTCCAAACTCCACCCAGAGAAGCCCATTCACAGACTCCACCCAGAGGACCCCACCCAGACTCCACCCTTCAAACTCCACCCAGAGGACCCCACCCTCCAAACTCATCACATCATAGATTTTATACTTTTTACCCCCAGATTACATTTCTAAAAGTGTCCTACTCTGAAATGAACTTTGTGTAGTCTCTGTTCTTCTCTGCTCACATAGGGAAATGAACAGATTAAAACATGTTTAAAACATAACTCATATTTAACTGCGAACATGCAGCCTTCAATGATGTCAGAATAGATTCAGTTTTGAGTAGTTTGTCCATGTGTGTTGCCATAGGCTGCGCGTCTGGTGAAGATTAGGCACAGATCTGTACAGGTTAAGGTGAGGAAAGGGTTTGGGCTTTAATAGAATTAAAACAATTTTAACCTTTAAAGTGTTACATTGAAAGTGAATCTTGTGGGTTTGAGTCACGTGAGGGTCCTCTGGGTGCAGGTCTGCATCAGGGGAAGGTTACACCGTGCAGCTTTACATCATTGGTTTATTTTGATAGACGTTTTCCAGTATGATCCATTGTTAAAAGTGCATATTTGCTTTGCCGTGTTTGAGTTCCATTTTCCTCTCATATTCTCGCTCAAAGCCCCCGAGCTCAGAAACAGGGGCGGCTGTTTTAAATTCCACTCGGATTTTTCTCCTTTATGAAAACTTCAGCAGAATTTCAAACAATTCCAAAAGTGACACTTTGAAAAGTTCCTGTTTGAGCTGCACGTTCCACAGTTTGCCACTTTTCCAACTCCTGAAAATAATACAATAATTTTGGCTTCAATTTGGCCACAGTAAATATGTGCTTTTGTATTCTGAGAGAAAACTTTGGGCTCTGGTCTCTGGTCTCTGATCTCAGGTCTGGTCTCTGGTCTCTGGACTCTGGTCTTTAGTCTCTAATCTCTGGTCTCTGGTCTCTGGTCTCTGGTCTCTAGTCTCTGGTCTCTAGTGTCTGGTCTCTGATCTGGTCACTGGTTTCTGGTCTCTGGTTTCTGGTTTCTGGTCTCTGGTCTCTGGTCTCTGGTCTCTGGTCTCTGGTCTGGTCTCTGGTCACTAGTCTCTGGTCTCTGGTTTCTGGTCACTAGTCTCTGATCAGTGGTGACTGGTCTCTGGACCCTGGTCTCTGGTCTGGTCTCTGGTCTGGTATCTAGTCTCTGATCTCTGGTCTCAGATTTGGTCTCTGGTCTCTAGTCTCTAGTGTGTGGTCTCTGATCTGGTCACTGGTTTCTGGTCTCTAGTCTCTGGTCTCTGGTCTGGATTCTGGTCTCTGGTACCTGGTCTATGGTCTTCGGTCTCTGTTTGCTGGTCCCTGGTCTCAGGTCTTGGTCTGGTTGTACTAACAGTAGTCTTTGTCTTAGTAAAAGTGGTAGTAGTATTCAACGTGTCCATACTGGCTTTTCAAAGCCTGATCTTGTCCGATCTCAGAAGTTCACCAGGGTTGGGCCTGGTTAGTACTTGAATTGGGACCACTGGGAATTCCAAGTGCCACAGGGGGGCGCCAGTCACAAAAACTGTCATTATGTCCTTAAGCAAGACACTTCACCCACATTGCCTAGTATGAAAGTGATGTGTGCATGGCAGGACTCTCTTGAAAAAGAGATTAGTAATCTCAATGGGACTTTCCTGGGTAAATACAGGTTAAAAAAAAGAAAAGAAAGAAGTTTATTGCCAATTTTCAAATGGAACACATGAAGAAATTAAATTGTGTTCCTCACCCCCAATCATTTAAATAAATAAATGAATGAATAAATAAATACATAATAATAATAATAATAATAATAATAATAATAATAATAATATTAATAATAATAATAATAATAATAATAATAATCTAATCTCATAGTGTTGTTGTAGTAGTAACTGTAGCAGTCATCATAGTAATGGTAGTTTTCCACCAGGGTCACGATAATAATGATCACATTTTGCAAAAGATAATGTTGTAAAAAATAAAATTTCTTTTGTAAATATATGTCCCAGTTAATTTTGATTTAATCCCTTTTCTTTTTTAATAAAATGCTCCTGTTCCCCCTGGCGCTGAAACGAACAGGATTGCTCAAATATGTGTGAACGAAATAAAACAACTACAGGGATGTTTCCACGGAGGATGCTGCATTAGAACAGAGTTAAAGCCCCACTGCAGGACATTTCATCACATTAGAACAGAGTTAAAGCCCCACTGTGGGACATTTCATCACATTAGAATAGGGTTACAGAGGAGAACTGACTGGACAGGACCATCAGCTTTCAGCACCACGGACAGCTCCTGTGTTTTTCAGGGATCTGGAGCAGAATAAGAAAAAAGAGTCAATACATTTTACAACAACGTGAAATAAAGTGTAATAAACAAGACAGGAGCAGACAGGAGAGGACAGGAGAAGACAGGAGCAGACAGGAGCAGACAGGAGAGGACAGGAGCAGACAGGAGCAGACAGGAGAGGACAGGAGCAGACAGGAGCAGACAGGAGAGGAGAGGAGAAGACAGGAGCAGACAGGAGAGGACAGGAGAAGACAGGAGCAGACAGGAGCAGACAGGAGCAGACAGGAGAGGACAGGAGCAGACAGGAGCAGACAGGAGAGGAGAGGAGCAGACAGGAGCAGACAGGAGAGGACAGGAGAGGAGAGGAGCAGACAGGAGCAGACAGGAGCAGACAGGAGAGGAGAGGAGCAGACAGGAGCAGACAGGAGAGGACAGGAACTGACAGGAGCTGACAGGAGCAAACAGGAGAGGACAGGAGTAGACAGGAGCAGACAGGAGCGAAGCTAGAGGAGCAGACAGGAGCAGACAGGAGCAGACAGGAGTAGACAGGAACAGACAGGAGCAGACACGAGCAGACAGGAGCAGACAGGAGGAAACAGGAGCAGACAGGAGCAAAGCTAGAGGAGCAGACAGGAGACGACAGGAGCAGAGTGTGTTTGTACAGTGATGACATAACCCTGTTGGTTGGATCATTATTTTGGGTTCTTTTTCTCGCCGCAGCAGAAGTAAGGACCGGACTCACACAGCGTCTGATTTTTCTTTTATCTGCGATCGATTTGATATCTCCTGATTCTGTTATTGCTCCCAACTGCGCACCAACAGCAGGATGTGTCTGTGTAATCATCAATTCCTCATTTTAAACTTTGGCACAAGCAAAAATAAAATAGACAGTTGAATGATTCCGTGGGAGATTCTAGATGATTCTGTTTATTTATTGATTTTAACACATTCAAAAAGAAAATAAATGCTGACCCTGTTTAAGTGCATGATTCATTGCTTTATTCTTGCCAAATTAATTGGTTCAATTTTGAAATATATCAGCAACAGGCCACAGTAGCTGAATTTTGTTGTTGTAAGAGGAAAGGTGCTGTATAAAAAGACAAAGAACGTACATGTAAATTAAACGTAACATTATTAAAGGGGAAGTTTTAATACAGATTGTTGTGAGCATTTAGCCAAGTTTTAAAGGTCAATTGTGTAACTTTTCTCATGGAGTGTGGTATTAAACCTTTCTGTCTTCATGGAGACCAAACCAGACCAAGTTATGGCGATTTCAATTTTATCCACGATTTTTTCAAACATGAACAGAAACTTACATCGTACCATTCAAACACTAAATTCCATAAATCTAGATCAAGAATGAAAACTAAAGTGTAGAATTTATTTCAAATGTTGTCATGTTTATTATCAAGAAACCTGCTGCACGGAGGCTGCACTGAGCTGGAGCTGCATCAGTGTTTAGAACTGAAGAACTAAAGGAGCATCTGTGTCTGAACTTAAATAAACTTTTCCATCTATAAAATCAACATTAAAACAGGAGGGTCGATCATCAATGACTCAGCAGCTCCAAAATATTCACTTCTGTAAAAAATATAGAATTAGAAATAAATTAGAGCAAAAACAGTGAACACTTTTTTTAAACAGAGACTTACACCACAAGACAGAACTAAACCAGGACTAAACCAGGACTGACCCAGGACTAAACCAGGTCTAAACCAGGACTAAAGCAGGACTGACCCAAGACTAAACCAGGACTGAAGCAGGACTAAACCAGGACTGACCCAGGACTAAATCAGGACTAAACCAGGACTGGCCCAGGACTAAATCAGGTCTAAACCAGGACTAAACCAGGACTAAACCAGGACTAAACCCGGACTGAACCAGGTCTAAACCAGGACTAAACCAAGACTAAACCAGAAATAACCCAGGCCTGAACCAGGTTTAAAGAAAGACTAAACTATGACGACACCAGGTCTAAACCAGAACTGAACCAGGACTGAACCAGGACTGAACCAGAACTGAACCATTTCTAAACCAGGTCTAAACCAGGACTACACCAGGTCTAAACCAAGACTAAATTAGGACTAAACCAGGTCTAAACCAGGTTTAAACTAGGACTAAACCAAGTCTCCACTAGGACTACACCAACTAAACCAGGTCTAAACCAGGACTAAACCAGAACTGAACCAGGACTACACCAGGACTAAACCTGCTGTGGAGATGTTGTGGTGAAAAAGTAAGGATAGGTGGAGGACTCTGGGGTTCCGGAGGGTCGTAGGGGCCATCACCTTCACTCTAAAGAGCTGCAGAAAACTCTGCAAGTGTGAAATATTTGACGAAACAAAAGCTGAATCATCGAGGAGCACTGCAACAAAAAACATTGATCCCAAAATCGTGTTGTCTGAAATTGAGCGATTTTCGTTCCAATACGATAGATTGTTCAGCCCTCGTTCCAGGTCAGATCTGTGGAGAGGCGACCACGCTCACGCTCAGAATGTCTGTTTTTCTAGGTATTTCTGTAGTTTATTACATTTGAATTTGTTCATTTTGAGTGAAATAAAAATAAAATAAAAAATTTAAATAAAAATAGAAAGAGATGCGCAATTACGCACACCAATTTACCATGTATGTGAGAATTAACTCCACTTAGAGTGTCTTTTTCAGTCGTTAAAAGCAAACACAGTCGAGAGGAGTCGACCATCTTGACTCACTTCACTCTTTGGCAAAGTTCTGGCCAATCAAAATGGACAGGGTGCATACATTTGGCAGAAAACAAAGTTCCTATTGGACACTTGTTTTGCACAGATCACGCAGCGTGTGTGTGACGTAAGATAAAGCTGCAGAAATGTACTGAAACCGCTATGTCTTTTCTTTCAGATCGAAAAAAAAAGTACGCTTCTATCTTTTACAGTTAGAAAGTTATGCACAGTTATATAAAACATGTTCTTTGGTATCATATACAATACCATAGGTCTTCGAGAGTTAAATATAGTCCTCTTTTACTTTTGTGAGTTTTTCCAATAATAATAATAATAATGGAGAGTGAGCTGAGCGAATCTGACGAGGTATTTTGGAGATTTTCATCAAACGTTTCATCATTTTGACTTTGAGAGCTTTGCGTGTTTCCAGGACATCGGACAGAGCTAATGGACCATAAGTGTAGTACTCCAAAGAGGTGAAAGAGAGGGATGGACGGAGGGAGGGAGGGATGGAGGGAGAGAGAGAGAAAAGGGACTAACTGAAAGAGAGAAACAGAGTGTGAAGAGAAGGAGCAGAGAGAGAGAGTGAGAGAAAGAGAGTGCAGGGACAGGAAAAAAACAGAGTTGTGGGAGGGTGAGAGAGAAGGAGAGAGACCATGAGAAAAAAGAGAGAGAAAGAGAAAAACAAAGGGGTGGGAGTAGGAGGGAGAGAGAAGGAGAGAGGGACAGGGAAAGAGAGAGAAGAGAAATATGGGAAGAATGTCAGGAAGAAGATAAAAAGAGAGGAGAAAGAGAGATGGAGAAGGAGGGAAAAGAGAGGAAAAGTACTGTACATATGAGAAAGAGGGATATAGGAAGAAGAAGAGAGAGAATGAGAGGGGAAGAGAGGAAGACAGACAGACAGAAAGATAAGACAGAGAAAGGGAGAAGAGAGAAAGAAAGAGAAAGAGAGTGAAAGAGGGAGAAACAGAAAAAAGAATGAAAGAGAGAAGAGAAATGTGAAGGATGTCAGAGAGAGAATAAAAAGGGAGGAGAAAGAGAAAGACAGAGAGCGGAAAGAGGGAAAATAGAGGAGAAATACTGTATATATGAGAGAAAGAGGGATAGAGGAAGAAGAGGAGAGAGAATGAGGGAGGAAGACAGAAAGATAAGACAGAGAAAGAGAGTGAGAGAGAAACAGAAGAAAAAAAGAATGAATGAGAGTGAAGAGAATTAGGAAGGGTGTCAGGGAGAGAATTAAAAAGAGAAGAGAAAGCGAAAGAGAGAGGGAAAAGAGAATAAAAATTAGAAAAGAAAAGAAGTACTGCATATATGAGAGAAAGAGGGATAGAGGAAGAAGAGGAGCATGCGAAGGGAGGAGAGGAAGACAGAACGATAATATGGAGAAAGAAAAATGAGAGAGCAACAGACTGAAGAGAAAGGGAGAAGAGAGAAAGAAAGAGAGAGAAACAGAAGAAAAAGAACAGATGAGAGAGAAGAGAAATAGGAAGGATGTCAGGGAGAGAGTAAAAAGAGAGGAGAAATAGAAAGACAGAGAGGGAGAAGGAGGGAAAAGAAAGGAAAATTAGAAAAGAGAGGAGAAATACTGTATATATGAGAGAAAGAGGGATAAAGGAAAAGAAAGAGAGAAACAGGAGCTAGTGAGAGAGTCAGAATAGAAAGAAAGAGAGAGAAAGACTTATCATAAAGTTGCAGACGACAGAGATCATGTTCTCCCTCCGGTCTGAATGGTGTTTTTAAATATTTGGATTCTGCTTAAAGTTAGTTTCATGTTTTGTAATTTAATCCAGATTTAAATTCACAAAGAACACATTTTAAAGCCTCGAGCTTCCACACAGACTCAAATCTGGACTTTAAACTAAACTCCCTCCTCTCTCCTTCTCGTTATAAACTTTTCCTGTGAGTGACTTTCACATTTCCTGCCTCTGGAATGGTAATTTTTTCTGAAAGTTTCAAATATTTATAGCTGCTGTTGGAGGAGAAGACACAATAGAGGAGAAGAAGAGCTGAGGATGGGAGAAGAAGAGAAAGAGGAAGAAGAGGAGACACAAGTCCAGCTCTGAACCCTCCCCAGATCCTACAGCTTGTTGAGCGGGAGCCTTTTATGACAACTCTGTGGGAGATAGACTGTTTTTGAAAGAAATCTCCAAACTTCTGATCCACAAATGTTCTTCCTTCTCATTATTTTTCTAGGAGAACATGTTGGACTTTGTGTTGGTTTTTGTTCCATGTGGATAGGCCCCAAAATTACAAAGATATGAACCATAAACCAGGTCACACATCTGCAATCTGACAGTTAAAGTTCCTCTATCACACAAAACTGACACTTGTGAGCTTTAAATCATGTTCTAATGTTGTTACCTCCTCAAAAACAAACCTCAAGTTGTGTTTTGTTTCATTCACATGTTTGAGTAACACTTTATTATTCGTCTGTCTACATCTCCAAAGCTCAACATGTGCCGCTCCAGCTTGTGATGTCATGACAAGTACGTTTCCAAGTGATCAGCTCCTTTTACCCTTCAGTAGAGCTGAAATTAGGGGTTGATGATATGGGATTGATCTCGATTTTCGATTCAATCTTCTTCCATCTTATGAAAACACAGGCAGACATATTTGAGGTATAAAGAGCAGAGTGTCAGAATCACTACCATTTTTATTTTGTGTTGACGGGACTGATAATTCCGGAGAAATTCACATTTCAAAGTAGGAATGAGCTTGTACAATGTATTCATTACCGCTGTCAGCAGAAACACACGTTAAATTAGGACTGAAGTTTCACTCAGGAACAACAGCTGTTCACTTTCCAGAACTTGGATTATAAAGACGAGAAGCACCAGAGTTTGGTTGAGTATTTGTCCACTGATCCGAAGGTTGGCGGTTTGAATCCCGCTCTCGACATAAAAAAGGCAATGCAAGTTTATTTGTATAGCACAATTCATACACAAGGTAATTCAAAGTGCTTTTCAGAATAAGAAATACAATAAAATCACAATAAAAAAACAAATCAAAACATAAATAATCATCATGAAATTAAAGAGAGAGAGAGAGAGAAGAGAAATAAAAAGCTTTTAGTCATACGCAGCTGAACAGAACTGAGTCTGGATTTTAGAGTTATAGTTGAGTCTGTCTCACATGTTCAGACTGTTCCAGATTTTAGCTGCATGAATCTGAAACTGTGACTCCCCGAGTTTAGTCCTGACTCTGGGACCAGCAGGAGGCCGGTCCCTGAGCTCCTCAGATGCAGATGGTTCATGTGGCACTAACATGTCACAGATGGACTTTGGTGCTCGGCCTTGGAGAGACTAGTGCACAAGCAGAGCTGCTTTAAAGTCTCTGAGCCACAGGGGGCAGTGCAGAGACCTAAGCACAGGGGGCAGTGCAGAGACCTGAGCCACATTGGGCAGTGCAGAGACCTGACCCACAGGGGGCAGTGCAGAGTCCTGAGCACAGGGGACAGTGCAGAGACCTAACTCACAGGGGGCAGTGCAGAGACCTAACTCACAGGGGGCAGTGCAGAGACCTGAGCACAGGGGACAGTGCAGAGACCTGAGCACAGGGGACAATGCAGAGACCTGACCACAGGACACGTGTGCTCGTGCTTCTTGGTTGGAGTCAGGAGCCGAGCTGCCGCGTTCTGGATGTTCTGGATGTTCTGGATGTTCTGTTCTCTCACAGTTCGTTTGAAAAGGCCGGCGAGAGACAGTGAAAAAAACATTGATGAGCATCGGATTCACTGACCCACAGGTTGGCGGTGTGATTCTAGCTCCGAGAATGATGACAGAACAGATGACTGCTATTGTTGTGTCCTTGGGCAAAACACTTAACCCGCCTCGTCCCCAGTGTGTGCGTACACTGGTGTGTGAGTGTGTGTGAATGTGGTTCCTTGTTATAAAGGTGGAAAAGCACTATATAAAAATGTGACTATTTTGTGACCCAGCACCAGAGGAGAGAAGGAGTCAAATTGTGCAGATTTAAGTTAAAACGTGTGAGGAAACAAAAGGACACGCTGTGGTTCAGGATACTTTTTCCTAAACAAGAGCATAAACACAGTAATATACTTTATATTGTCTATACTGTATATACTCCACATTCTGTATACATCACACTTGCTGCTTCTTGCACTTCTGATTAGATGCACGTTTCATTACCTTGTATTTATACATGCTTAATGACAATAAAGTTGAATCTAATCTAATCTAATCTAAAATCCTTGTCAGCACTACGCGCTCTCACTGCCATGGGATTGGCTGCCGATTAAAGCTCTCACCTTATCACCAAGATTGACCAAAGAAGAGATCGTGATTTATCGATCTTTTGATTTTTTGGCTCAGGCCTAGATGAAATTATCCAAATGTTCCTAGTGAAGGTGTGTGGAGTTTAAAAGCTCAGTGGGGAACAGAGTGTTTTCTGTTTGAGAGAAGAACTCCTAGAATGCCTAATGTTCCAAGGTTTGTGTGTTAAACAAGTGTGAATGAAACAAAACACAAACTCCAGGTCTGTTTGTGACGAGGAAACAACATTAGAACATAGATCAGAGAACAGTGTAATATGGGTCTTTAAACAGCTCGCCCCTCCATAGCTGTGACCTGTCTCCAGGTCAATCTGTGGATAGTTTGACACAGTGAAAAACACTGAATTCCTTCAAAGCGTTTCGTCCTTGAATATTGAGGCTTCTAAACGTTATAGAAATGCTAATGATGTTTGCTCCGGGGCACTTTTTAAATCCACATCTGTGTCTGGACGACGCCGACTTTTCCCACACACACGAGATCAGTGAAGGCACCTCCAGCACCTCCACAGCCACAGGCACTCAGGGACACCGGGTAATCCAAGGACTCAGACCCACACAAGCAGACGGGAGCGGAGACACAGGAGCAGAACCAGAAGAACAAGGAGAAGCAGACAGAAATAGAGCCAGAGGAGCAGAGCCAGAGGAGCAGAACCAGAGGAGCAGAACCAGAGGAGCAGAACCTGAGGAGTAGAGCCAGAAGAGCAGAGCCAGAGGTGCAGAACCAGAAGAACAAGGAGGAGCAAACAGAAGCAGAGCTAGAGGAGCAGCAAGGAGAAGAACCAGAAGAGCAGAGCCAGAGGAGCAGAACCAGAGGAGCAGAACCAGAGGAGCAGAGCCAGAGGAGCAGAACCAGAAGAACAAGGAACAGCAGACAGGAGCAGAGCCAGAGGAGCAGAACCAGAAGAATAAGGAGGAGCAAACAGGAGCAAAGACAGAGGAACAAAGAGGAGCAGGCAGGTGCAGAGAGGAGCAGAGCCAGAGGAGCAAACAGGAGCAGAGAGGAGCAGATGTGGAGGAGAGATCTGGACATGTTTCTGGTCTTTCTTCTGGAGCTCATATGTTCCTCCGTGTGAGATCATTACAAACCCACGGAGCAGGAGGCATGAGCAGACACTGGATCAAGACCAGACTAAAGCCGGACTAAAACTGGACTAATCCCAGACTAACACCAGACTGGGCTGTTTGGTGTGAGCAGCAGAACACATGGCTTTAGTGGTTTTATTGTTTTGAGTTTATTTCTTTTCTTACTTTTCTGTCTTTTACATGAGAGTCCCTCTCATTAAATGCATTGTGAACAAAAAATGTGGGAGAACTCTTGACTCTTGCAAACTGTTCCAAATGAACTAGTTCTGTTTTTCATCATTTTAAAACAGTAATCATCAGGTCCAAAGACTTTACGAGTCCGGGTCAGTCTGTCCTCTCCTCCACTCTGCTCTTTGTTTATTACACCATTCTCTCCATTACTCACCTGGGTCATGTTGTGTCTCTGTGGGTTTGAATGAAGTCCTGGCAGATGTCACAGTAATACTCTCACTGTGGACTCACATTATGTATCTCACAAAGTGTCAGAAGTCCTCAAAGAAGTCACGTTAAATCATCTACTGTGCTTGTATGTCACAGTGGGCATGTACCAGAGATGGAGAAAACGACGGTAAAACGACGTCTTGGAAATAATAAAAGACTCAAACAAGCAAGAATCACTCCAAATACAAAAATACAAGTGCAGAGGGTCAGTGAGAAGAAACGCCTATAACATGGCTCAAAGATCTGAACAGGCCAGTGTGCAGAATAAGTCTGATTGAATGCATGTAGCATGTAGTATGTAGTGCAATAGGGACACGATGGATCACTTTCACAATGATTTTGATGATTTTTACACCAGATGCCCTTCCTGTCAGGGAGATTAAAGCTGCACCCTTCAGTTTACCGGCAAAAGCTCCACATTACTAATACAGTGTTTTCCACAGCATTTTGTAGTTAGGGCGGCTGCCTTGACAACAGGGCACCAACTGCTTGCAAAGCCCCATGTGAATCCTCACAAAACTATGGTCGTTGCACCCGGTCCTCACTTTGCCAGCTGCTACTACTACTACTACTACTACTACTACTACTACTACTACTACTACTACTACTACTACTGCTGCTGCTGCTGCTGCTATTACTGCTACTTCCACTACTGCTAATACTACTACTTAAACTACTTCTACTCCTGCTAATCGCAGTACTTCTCCTTCCAGCCTAAGGCTCAGTACTGTGGCTCCTCATAGAATCCTTCTGTGATGTAGAATCGTTCATTTAGTCAGAATACATTTTCCTTCTGCAGCAGCCCGGAGTTGCCAGGTTGGGTGTGTGTTGGGTGTGTGTGTTGCCAGACTGTGTGTGCACTGGTTGTGTTTGTTGCCAGGTTGTGCTTGTTGCCAGGTAATGTGCGTTGCCAGATAAAACACTCTACGATGTCGTTAAAGAGCAGAGTCTCAGCCAAACTGCTCAGTCTGATTTGTGCAATGTCCCTGTGTGTCTCATAATCTTAGACAGGACCACTGTCCCCCAGGACAGAGGACACAGCAGGACCAGTGTCCCACAGGACAGGGGAGGACACAGCAGTACCAGTGTCCCCCAGGACAGACAGGACCACTGTCTCCCAGGACAGACAGGACCAGTGTCCCCCAGGGCAGAGGAGGACACAGACAGGACGAGTGTCCCACAGGACACATTCCTTCTCTAAGAGCTCCATTAGAGGTCTTATTGTAAAATGTCTTTAAAACGTGAAACTCTAAACTTTAAACCATTTGCAGTGGTTCAAAGTTCTCCCTCACTTATGTGTTCAGAGCATCCTAAGGATTCACTTTGATGAGTTTAGATAGAGATACACACACATTTCCTCACACTCTAAAAACAGAACAAATGAATAAAAGGCAATAAGTCATCATTAAAAGTTTGTGCAGGACATGCAAAGTCCATATGCATAAAGTGCACTTTTCACCACTTTGAGACCAGAGCATAGTTTTGTGTTCATGGTAAAGCTGACAACAGCTAGCATACTAACAGTGCATTTCCTGATTATGGGACTGTAAAAAGCTTTATGATTTGATGAGCCCAGAGCTGCTTCTTTGGAGCAACGAGGAGAAGAACCAGAAGAGCAGAGCCAGAGGTGTAGAGCCAGAGGAGCAGAACCAGAAGAACAAGGAAGAGCAGACAGGAGCAGAGACAGAGGAGCAGACAGGAGCAGAGCCAGAGGAGCAGAACCAGAAGAATAACGAGGAGACTGGCCATCTAGAATGGGGCAGGACACCGAGATGGAGCCTGAAGTTTTGTACACAAAAATCTAAACGAGGAAATCTGGGCCAAAAGCAAAAGACAGAGGGACAAAGAGCAGAGGAGAGCCAAGATTAAATGTGAAATTTGGACTGGACTGAGAGAGAGAGCAAACTTAGAGAGAAAGAGAGGGAGGGAGAGAGATAGAGAGAGGGAGAGAGAGCAAACTGAGAGATGAATAGAGGAGAGGGAGAGGCAAAAAGTAGAGAGAAGGATGAGAGAGAGATAGTGAGAGTGAGGAGGTGGAAATAAATGGGCAAGAGAGAGAGAGGAGGGGAGGAATGGAGGGCAAAAGGAGAGATGGAGAAATGAGAAGTGGAATGATGCATTTGAATGAGTTCAATTGCAGAACTGGACTGCAGCCTGTTTCCCTGAGATCTGCAGATGTCGCGGTGTGTCAGATGCCCTCCCGGATGTTGTGCTGTGGCCGGGGACTGGAGCTTCCCTCTGAGAGAAACGATGTGGTGAAACGTGTGGATTTGACAGAAGAACTTCGCTCGGACTGTTTGTTCTTCTGGGGAAATGTCACTAACTCTGTTGGAGTGTGGAGTTCTGCCTCTGAGTTTAAGGCACTCCATTTTAATGTGAAGAGTTTCCTCACAACAAAATGGAACATCAGTGAAAAGCGTAAACGCTGCTTACTTTTGTATGTGATTAAGAAAACCAACAGAGACCAGCAGGCTCCAAAAATCAAATAAAACACACTAAATCAGACTTGAGTAATGAGGCCGCTTGAGTTATAATGACTTTCCTTGACATGTAGACGATTCGATGCAGCTTCTTGTTGGTCTTGTAGATTATTTGAGGTTGTTGTGATTATTTTTGAAGACATATATTGTGGTTGTGTGTGCTCTATACTTACAATCTATGGCTTCTGTGGCTCAGTCTGTTATAATTTGAACATTTTAATTGTAATATTGACCTAAAACGACTTCATAAAAGAAACAAGAGCGCTGATTTCTTCTTTTAAAAAACTGTGGTGTCCAACGGGAGCTGACACTGCCGTAAACGTAAAGACAACAAAGCGCTGACAAAGCATGAGAAAAGGGAGAGTGGTCTAAAGAGAAGAGTAATACCTCCTTTTTTAAATACTTTTGGATATTTCTTGTCAAAACACAGATTCTTCTCCATGAACCGATAAACCTGAGCACGTCTCATTCATCAGAGTTCACTCCAGACCCCCAGACCCTCCAGACTGATCTATCTGCCTGATCTGTCCCACTGGAGTCAGGGGTCAGAGGTCAGAAGAGAACGGAACGCGCTCAGTTCAGCTCTTTCTGATTAAACACGATTTAACCCTTTCTGCTCCTCATTTGCTGAGTCAATGTTTTAACCCCACGGTTCAATGTTTTTGTTTTGTTCACGAGTAGAAATGGGACTGAAGAAGTTTCCCTTTTCTGTCTCTCCTCTCTCTTTTTCTCTCTTCCTCTGTGACAAATGGGTGATTTTTTAAAATAAATTTATATTTTTGGCTTTTTGCATGATTTTAAGTAACAAGTGACAAAATAAATGTAAAAAAGAGAGAGAGAGGAAAAGACTCTCCTCTCTTTTCCTCTCTCTCTCTCCTCCCCTTACCCTCCTCTCTCTCCCCTCCTTTCTCACCTCTCTTTTGTCTCTCTCCCTCCTCTCTCTCTAACCCCACCTCTCTTGTTCCCTTTCTCTGTCTTTCTTCTCTCACGGCTTACTCTCTCCTCCTTTCTTCCTCTCTTTCCTTTCTTTAACTCTCACTCTGAGATGAGGAGCTGCTCATTAAAAACCACAGAAAGAATCATTAGTGATTTACGCACGATTCAATCTCCATTTGAGTCAGATCTGATTGTTTAACCCTCCACCCCCAGCACAAACAGGCCAATTCTGGTTGTAGACATAAAGAGGGAGTATTTGAGTATTTATGTGTAACTGTGTAACTGTGTAAGCGTGCACATCTTAATATAATCTCAGGTTCAAGATTCTTTGTTCATGTTCACACATTCCACAACAAAATGTGCAGTATTTATTGTTGTGTATTTGTAGAAATGGTACTAATAACAGCAGCGGTAGTAGTAGCACATTTTGACCAAAATTCTCTCTTACACCCAATGCAATTTGGGTTTAGACAAAAGCACTCGACAGATCTGGCCTGTTGCTATTTCCTGGAAGAAATTAGGGCACACGTAGATCAGGGAAGAGTAGTGGGGGCTGTCTTCCTTGATCTACGCAAAGCCTTTGACACAGTGAATCATGAGATACTCCTTAACAAGCTCAATAATTACAGTCTTTCAATACGTACTCTAAATTGGTTAAGGTCTTATCTGAAGGATCGGCAGCAGTGCGTACGGATTAATAATACTCTATCCCCGTTTAAAAATATCTCTATGGGAGTGCCTCAGGGGTCCATTTTGGGACCTCTGCTTTTTAGTGTTTATATAAACGATCTCCCTACTTGCACTGATATTCATATATTAATGTATGATGATGATACAGTGCTTTTCACCCATGGGAAAAACTTACAGGAAGTTACAGAAAAACTAACAAGAGAAATGGAAAAAGTGTCAATCTGGCTACAAAATTCTTGCCTTACATTAAACACTGAAAAAACAGTCTCAATGCTGTTTACAAACAAGCGCAAATCTTCTCAAGCTTTTGAAATATTAGTAAATGGTCAAATTATTAAAAATGTAAATGAATTTAAATATCTAGGATTAATGCTTGACTCAAATATTAGCTTTAAAAATCACATAAAAAGACTTGGAAACATGCTCAAGTTCAGTTTAATGAATTTTAAACATATCAGAAATTCCTTAACAACCGAGGCCTCCTTCGCATATTTAAATGCCATGGTAGTGTCCCATCTTCGTTACTGCATTACAAGCTGGTCGCAGGCCTGTAAAACATCTCTAAAGCCAATTGAAACATTATATAAAAGGGCACTAAAAATACATGACAAAAAATCTCATCTGTACCACCATTGCCCAATTTTGGTGAAATACATATTGCTAAATTTTCAAAACTTGCTTAAATTTAATGAAATTATAACATTGTTCAAAATCATTCATGGCGTTGCTGCTCCCCCTCTGAAAAAGTTTGTGGTGCTCACGTCAGAGAGGAGCTCCCGAGCTACACGCTCCACAGCCCGAGGACAGTGCACTGTTCCGAAGTTTAGAACCTCGTTTGGTCAGTCCTCTTTTTCGTACAAAGCCATAAGCCTCTGGAACACGCTGCCATCTGAAATAGTCTCATGCACAAGTTATGGAATGTTTGCACGGCTGACGAAACGATGGCTTTTATCCACTCAAACATGCACACATTAATGAACTGTGTGAATACAGAAATATGAAATGTATATACGTATATAGTGAATGTGTCTGATCTTATCTTTAGGACTGAGTTAGCATTTTGTAAGTTGTTTTTCATGTTATTTTATGGCATTTCTGCCATTTTATATCAACCTGTCCAGGGACTGCAGGTGGAAATTAGCATATTTGCTATAACCTGGCACAAACATATTACCTCTTTTGTCTAGGTCAATGTTTTTATGTGCATTGTCCCTGTCAAATAAACTAATAAACTAAACTAAACTAGTAGTAATAGCAGTAATAGTAGTAATGGCAGTAGTAGTAGTAGCAGTAGCAGTAGTAGTTGTAGTAGTAATAGTAGCAGTAAAAGTAGTAGTAGTAGTAGTAGTAGTAGTAGCATAGCAGTAATAGTAATAGTAGTAGTAACAACAGCAGCAGCAGCAGCAGCAGCAGCAGTAGTAGTAGTAGTAGTAGTAGCAGCTGCAGTAGTAGTAGTAGTAGTAGTAGTAGTAGTAGTAGTAGTAGTAGTAGCAGGAGTAGTAGTAGTAGTAGTAGTAGTAGTAGTCGTAGCAGTAATAGTAGTAGCAGTAGTAGTAGCAGCAGTAGCAGTAGTAGCAGCAGCAGCAGCAGCAGTAGTAGTAGTAGTAGTAGTAGTAGTAGTAGTAGTAGTAGTAGCAGCAGCAGCAGTAGCAGTAGTAGCACTAGTAGCAGCAGCAGCAGCAGCAGCAGTAGTAGTAGTAGTAGTAGTAGTAGTAGTAGTAGTAGTAGTAGTAGCAGTAGTTTCAGGAGCCGCAGCAGTAGTAGTAGTAGTAGTAGTAGTAGTTGCAGTAGTAGCAGTAGTAGTATTAGCAGTAGTAGTAGTCTCCTGATGGTGGTTTTAGTGTAGAATATAATATTAATTGTATCATAAAAATTCAAAGTCCAATAATTCATTGTTTATTTCCAAGGTTAACTACATCTGCTCTGTACGGTGTGTTTGCTCAAGGGCACGCAGGCAGTTTAACTCACACACATAAAACACAAGGACATTAAATCTCTCCTGTAGCAGTTCCACAGGTCTATCTGTCTCTCTGTTGGTCTAGCTCTCTCTCTGTCTGTCTCTTTATCTCTCTATCTCTCTCTCTCTGTTGATCTCTCTGTCTGTGTCTCTCTATCTCTCTTTGTCTGTCTATCTCTTTCTCTCTCTCTCTCTCTGTGTCACTCTATCTCTCTCTCTGTCTGTCTGTCTGTCACCCTCTACCTGTCTCCCTCTTTTTCTGTTTCTGTCTCTCCATGCTCAGCACCATGGACAGTTCATGTGTTTATGCTTAGGTCCAAGTACACTATGAGGAGGGCTCTGTAGCAGTAGTAACAGCAGTAGACGTGCCAAATGCAGTAGTAGTTACTGATTGTAGCAGTATTATAAGTAGTATTCATTGTTAGCAGTAAAATTAGTATTATTATTATTGTAGTGATAGTATTTTTAGTTGTGGTTGATGGGAGCAGTATTGGTATTATTAGTCTTATTAGTATAATAGTAGTAGTGAGGGGTCATAACATTAGTGGTAGTATTTGTAGTATGGTCAGCGGTAGTAGCATTATTAGTAGTATTAGTAGCATTAGTAGAATGGTCAGTAGTAGTAGCATTATTAATAGTATTAGTAGTATTTGTAGTATGGTCAGTAGTGGTAGCATTATTAGTCATATTAGTAGTACTCGTAGTATGGTCAGTAGTAGTAGCATTATTAATAGTATTAGTAGTATTTGTAGTATGGTCAGTAGTGGTAGCATTATTAGTAGTATTTGCAGTATGGTCAATAGTAGTAGCAGTATTTGCTGTATGGACAGTAGTAGTAGTAGTAGTAGTAGCAGTAGTACTAGTAGTATTAGCAGTATTAGTAGTATTAGTATGGTTAGTGGTAGTAGCATTATTAGCAGTATAAGCAGCAGTAGTGGTAGTATTTGTAGTATAGTCAGTAGTAGTACTAGCATTAATAGCAGTATTAGCAGTAGTAGTACTATTTGTAGTATTAGTAGTAGTAGTAGTAGTATTAGCAGTATTAGTAGTATTGAAAGTATGGTTAGTAGTAGTAGTATTTGTAGCAGTATTAGCGGTATTAGTAATAGTATTTGTCGGAGTACTGTTATACAGATGTGAAATGACGTGTTGATTTCTGATTTCACTGAATGAGTGCGTTCCTGGTTGACGCTGGTGTTGCCGTGGCAACACTGCATGACGACCACACTCGCCTTCTGTACAGAATAAAAGAAACTCAAAGATTAAACATGTGCTTAGATGATGTATAATGTACCACAGCTCCCTCTGCTCTGCGGTTTATACAGTACAGGGCACAGTTTGAGTACAGTTACGAGGCCAGAGAAATCAGATAATGAGTAATCAGACAACCATCTAATAACTAACTAACTAATAATAACGAAGTAATGAGATCTGGTTTTGGTGAGAGAAATCTGATCATCACAAACACCGGGTGACACGTATGAGTGATTTTTCAAGGATCTGTTGGGTTTGGAAAACAAAAACATAGTATAGTACACTTTTATGGGGTTCAGAGTTACATTTTATTGTTTTTAAATTGCTATATTCAGCGGAAAAGAACACAATACCATATTTTATTTATTTTTATTTTTTATTATTTCACTTTTATTTTTGACGATCTGAATCACTCCCCCTTCAGACCGCTACGACAACACAATCAGTGTGTGTTCCACTCATGAACCTACCGCACATCACACCAGGTTTATCAAGTTGTTGTGTACAGTTTTGTGTCATGTTTTTTTTTTTTTTTTTTTTTTTTTTACATTTATGAATACTTGTGTCTATACCGGCTTGTCAAAGCCTGATCTCATCAGATCTCATTAGTTCAGCAGGGCCGGACCTGGTTAGTACTTGGATGGGAGACCACTGTGAATTCCAGGTGCCACAGGGGGGCGCCAGTCACAAAAACTGACATTGTGTCCTTAGGCAAGACACTTCACCCACATTGCCTAGTATGAAAGTGGTGTGTGTGAGTGATGGTGATGGTCGGAGGGGTCGATGGTGCAGATTGACATTAGTCTGTCCCAGGGCAGCTGTGGTACAATAGTAGTTTACACCACTGAGTGTGGAGTGAATGAAGAATGAAGTGTAAAGCGCTTTGGGTGTCATGAAATGTGCTGTATAAATGCAGTGATTAATTGTCGTGTGGGAGCATGGATGATGTAAGCTTGTGGGCGGAGCCTTGTACAGACTTGTACTGCTAAACGTAAGCAGGGCTTGATTAGGGCCCAGGAGAGATCACTAGATTACTCAAACATGCATGGATGACTCTAAAACTTTTACAGAAATGTTGTTTCTTTGGCTATAATCTTTGGTTCTAATCCACAGTATGACATACAAAGTATAATTTTAACTTTCTGTTTCCATGGAAACATGCAGACCATCTCCAGAAAGTTCCACAGTGTAGCTTTAAAGATATTTTCCAGAGTTTTCAGCAGCTGCTTGGACATGTTTTAATAAGTGGAGGCTGTTAAATGTGTATGTTTGATTTTCTTACTTAATAACCTTGTATTCATTATTGATACAGAGGTGCATTATGGGAATCTCCTCTACACAACCCAAAGGAGCGCCTTGTGTCTCCATGGAAACTACCAAATCCACATTATAATGTGAGGATGTTTTATTTATGCTCTGGCTCGTTCTATATTCCACACACAGGCCCGTACACGAAGATCAGTCTGTCCTTGTCTTTGCCCACCAGGCTCTGAACTGCACTCTTCTCTCCTCTCGCTTTTTCTCTCTCTCTCCCACTTTTCATGCTTTATCCATAAGTTTTTCTCCACTTTCCCTCTATTTTTCTCCAATTTCCTCGCTCTTCGCCCAATTTCTCTCTCTTCCCCCTCTCTGCCTTTGTTATGTATGGTACACTTTGTATTTATACAAGGACAGTGCACCACAATCCATGAACAGACAGAAGTCATAGGACAGATTCTGGTGCAGGTTACAGCATGAATGCTCATTTACACCTGTCGTCGCTGAGCATATTGGCAGAAATACTAAAATACAGATTCAGTGTGTTTAAATAAATAGACCAAACAATAAATAAAAACAGTCAGTGTTGCAATAGTATTCTAAAAACAACATACACCAGACACACACCCACACACTCTTAGCCTCTTCCACCCTGTATCAAGGTCCAACATTTATAAATATTTGCATATAGCATTAAATTTTCACAATGGAATAAATTATTTTGTTAGTATAGGACTGATACTGATTCTAGGGTTTCTTATTGTGAATCTTAACCGCACATTTATACAGTGATTCCATAGGTTTCAAGGCTGTTTTGCACCTAAGACCAGCTCGTCAAACAGTACAGAAACGTGACAGGATCATGGAGTTAAATACATGTGTGAGGCCTCCACGGTCATGGTTTCTCTCCGCTTTCTCTCTCTATTTCTCTATTCCCGCCTTCTATCCACCCATCTTTCTCTCCCCTATCATTTTCTCCCTTTATTTCACTCTCTCTACCCTTTCTTGTCTTTTGTATCACTCTCTTACCCCCTTCTCTCTTTCTCTACCACTCTTCCCCTCTCACCCCCTTCCCTCTTCTGTCTGTTCTCTTTCACTCCCTCACTCTCTGCCCCCTCTCTCTTCTCTCTCTTCTCACTCTCCCTCTTCTCTCCTGTCTTCTCTCTCCCTCCTGTCTTCTCTTACTTCCTTCTCTCTCCCGTCTTCTCTCTCTCCTGTCTTCTCTCACTTCCTTCTCTCTCCTGTCTTCTCTCCCTCCTCTCTTCTGTCTTCTCTCTCTTACTTCTCTCTCCTCTCTCTCGCTCCCTCCTCTCCTGTCTTCTCTCTCTCCTGTCTTCTCTTTCTCTCTCCTCTCTCTGTCTTCTCTCACTTCTCTCCTGTCTTCTCTCTCTCCTATCTGCTCTCTATCTCCCCATCCTCTCTCCTGTCTTCTTTCTCCCCCTTCCTCTCTCCCTTCTTCTGTCTCTCCCTCCTCTATCTTGTCTTCTCTCCCATCTTCTCTCTCTCTCCTGTCTTCTCTCTCTTCCTTCTCTTTTCAGTCTTCTCCCTCCTCTCTCTCGCTCTTCTCTCCTGTCTTCTCTCCCTCCTCTCTCCTGTGTTCTCTCTCTCTCCTGTCTTCTTTTTCCCTCTCCATCTCTTCCTCCTCTCTTCTGTCTTCTCTCTCTCCCTCCTCTCTCCTGTCTTCTTTTTTCTCTCTCCTGTGTTCTCTCTTCTCTCTCTCCCTCCTCTCTCCTGTCTTCTCTCTCTCCCTCCTCTCTCTTGTCTTCTCTCTTCTCTCTCTCCCTCCTCTCTCCTGTCTTCTCTCCCTCCTGTCTTCTCTCTCTCCTTTCTTATCTTCCCTCCATCTTCACACCACTCTGTTACTCATGTATGAGCTTGTATAAATATTGTATTATGCCAGGGTTAAACAAGAGGTGCTCATTAGCATCCTGATAGCATACTCTAGGACAGGGGGCACTCAGACCACTGTGTTTAGGCTAAACACATTGACCCCTGACCACGGCCTGACCTCTGAACTATGAGAGCTAAACGGTAAACAACGAAAAGCCAAACAGACATGCTCATTACCAGATCAGACACTAGGGGGCGTCTTTTTAAAGTGTGACTAGGTATGGTGGAGAATGGGGTATATTTATCTAATATATTTATCTTAGTTGAGTGAAAAGTACAAAAATACAGGAAGTAGCGCTAAGTTGTAAAACAAGTTCATTTTAAATTTATTCCTCTCTTACCTCAGGCATTCTGAGCAGGGCCGATATTTGCCCCTTTTAGCGTATGGATTATCGGCCTCTACTGGAGGTTTAAAGCTGATAATCCATCCACAAGCAGCTGCCTAAAGAACACAAGGAAAGCTTTCGGAGCCTTGAAGGATAAGCGCTGTCTAAACATCTGACCATGGTCCATGTACCATTCATTTTTTTGAATTTCAATTAAGCGAAATTTACCAAAAAAACAATAAAAAAAGGAATTATTCTGTTTTAGTGTCAAAAAAGCAAATAGATTTCAATCTTTATTTACAGTATTTAATTTAACGTGTATTTCAAATGACAACAATCAAAAAACAGTCTTTGTGCCTATTCCAATTTTTATATTTTATAGACTTTTAAGGCGGAAGTGATAAAAAAAATCAATCCCATTTATTCATTCCAATTCAAGCTGAACACAAACAGAAGAAGATGGAATAAAAACATTTCCAGCACCAAAATGTCTGGTTGTTCTGTGTGTGGTTGTCAGAATCGATATTCTACTGGTGGACTAAAGTTTTAAAGTTTTACTCACTGACACAGAATTATAATAAAACCTGAAGATGAATCCAAGATGGCGCCGTATTGTTTTCAATGGCCTGTGCCTATTGGCGCATAACCACAAAAAATATTTTTACTTCCGCATTTACTTCCTTGTTTGAAGAATCCCTTCAAAATCCGACGTTTATGAAAGCTGTGGATGCCCTGTCAGCCGAACATGGGCAGTTTGATTTCTCAATGGGAGAATGTTTCCTGGGCTGCAGTACCTGCCGGCGTATCTTAGTGTCTTATCCAGCTCGTATTATACATCCATGCTCACTGATCGCATGAGGACCTGCCAGTCGGACACCATTTTTCAAAGTCAGCTTGTTGAGGAAATATTTGCGATCTTTTGACGATAATCCCTGACAAGCTGCTGAGTTCTGTCATACTTCTGTTGATAAATTGCATGTGCGACTGAGCCTACGTCATCACTGTTTACTGACACTAAAAGGGTCTGTTCTCTCTGGTTTATTTGTCCCGGAAGTTCTGCTGCTAGAAGGACTTGCCTACCCTGTCCTCTTCTTTTAGAGCAACACGTTTACTTTCACATCTTAGACAGTAATTGTTGAACTCTATGATGAGAAACGGAAGCAACAAGGAGATAAACTTGGTTCAGTTGACTCCATAGAACTATATATATAAAAAAAAAAAAGATCCAAGGTTGAAACTGAATTCACACGCGGCACTCTAAACCAGCAAAATTTCCAGGGTTAATAAACCAGAGAGAATAAAATATAAAAATTGAAACATGCATGATGACTGGTTTTTGATTTGTGTTATTTAGATTAAACTTTAAATTAAATATTGGAAATAGAGGTCAAAATCTGTGTTTTGTTTTGTTTGACACTAAAACAGAACAATGAAATAAACTGTTGTCCCATTTTATTGTTTTTCATTCTTTATTGGAATTCAAAAGAACAAATGGTACTCGGACCGACCATCTACCCTTTGTTTGAACAGTTTATAATGAAAAGAAAACTCTCACTTTCTGTTAAGATGCAGACAGAACACAGTGGAGAGCTGCTTTTACAATCATCTGTACGGGAGACACATTTTGCTCAAAGTGTGTGGGATCCTCTGGGTGCTCTGCAGCCAGAGGATCCCACACACCTCCACATGACTCACCTCCACAGGATCCACAGTAAACACACACAGGGGCCAAAAGGCGACTGTTTCCTGACCACTGTTCCTCACTAAACACTCAAACCAGTGCAGATTTGCACTGGTGGAACGTTGTGAAGTAAAAGTAGTAATGCACTGTACTAAAGTATAAATTTAAGGTATGTGTACTTTATTTAAGAACATTTAATCCTTTTTATTTTGTCTTCACTGCATTTGAGAGCAGTATATGTACTTTCTACTCCCCTACATTATTGAATTGGACTGAAAATAATTTTTTATGATAATTTGAGACGTGCTGAAAAGGCTGAGGGTTTATTTTTAACATGTTCATTGTCTGAGCAAACACAAATATTGATGAAAAAATATTCAGTTGTTTTTGCTCAACAAAATTCAGCACAAATCTGTGTCAAAATCAGAATTAGAAATTTGATTTAAATCTCAAACTCTGTGCAAAATGCATTTGCTGTACTAAATAATTCCTTGGTGAATCTTAGGCCCCTTTCAAGTGCATTCATGATCTTTCAAATGCATTCTTGACATTTGATTATTCCGCCTGATTATGCCTAGTTACTTCGTGGTCCTAATATTATAGCCATAATCAAGTTAAGTTTAAGTATCCATATCCATAACTTGTTTGGCATTGTCTGTACTTAAGTAATCAAATGGAGTACTTCTCTATGGAGGGAGTCTGTGGGTGGGGTCCTCTGGGTGGAGTCTGTGGGTGGGGTCCTCTGGGTGGAGCCTGTGGGAGCATATTTGTGGTGTCTGTTTGAGATGGGGAGATATTTACTTTTACTTATGTCTCTCTCTCTCTGTTATGAGTGAGTAAATGTTCTTTTCTCCTCCCTTTCTCTCTCCTCTCTCTGTTGTGAGTGAGTGTTCTTCTCCATTGTTCTCTGAAGGTCAGACTTCTGCAGCTTTTCTACAAAGAACAAACCTTTATGTAAAGCACCAGAGACCAGAACCAGGACCAGACCAAGACCGAGACCAAACCAAGATCCAGACCTGGACCAGACTAAGAACAAGACCAGGACCAGACTAGGACCAGGACCACACCAAGGCCAGACCAGAGAATGGGAGCCTTGACACATGAGACCAGATCAGACCAAAGATGAGAGACCAGACCAGGACCAGACAGGACCGGACCGGAAGGAACAAGGACGGAACAGGACTGAACCAGAGCCCAAAGACCAGAGACCAGAGACCAAAGACAAGAGAGCAAAGACCAAAGACCAAAGACCAAAGACCAAAGACCAAAGACCAAAGACCAAAGACCAAAGACCAGAGACCAAAACTGTCCTTAAGTTCATCTGAAAGCACACAGTGACAGTCTTTCTGAAGCTGGGTTCCTTCAGATGTCACAGAACTGCTCCAGGAGCTCTGGTTCATCACCTTGAAAGTACAATCAGATCTGGAAACTGAATCTCAGATGGAGCCATACTGTTTTCAGTGGTCTGTGTCTTACGCCACCAAATGTGTAACATCAGAAATGTGCACTTCCGACCAATCAGAGCGATGCTCCTGTAGCTAACTCTTACAAAGTTACTTTTAGGAGCTTTGATGATTTAAAAATTCTAAAAAGTTTGTATTGTGAAAATACAGAAGAATCCTACAAAACCTGGCCTTTGTGAAAGCTGGATGCCCTGTCAGCCGAACACAGGCAGTTTGAATTCACAAACACACTGTCCTGTGTCAGGTCTATGGGAGAACCGGAGCTCCAGGAGCTGCAGTACCTGGAGCAGCCACTAGTCTGTCTCCCAGGGACAGAGAGGGAGGGGCTTATCCTTAGTGTGACGTCACCCGTAGTGTTCAACGACGCTCAGATGAAGCTTGTGATGCTCACGGTTACAGGAGTGAATCTGGAGCCAGGCTCTATGTTATGAGGAGGATTTTTTGATGGACAAAATAGTGAAAAAAAAAATCAGGACCAAAATGACGAGGCTCACTGCAGCAGCAGAGAGAGGAGCCACAAGATCCCAATGTAGTCATAGCTGTAGCAGCAGAGGATGCTGGGAGCTGTAGTCATTGCTGTAGCCACAGAGGATGCTGAGAGCTGTAGTCATAGCTGTAGCAGCAGAGGATGCTGGGAGCTGTAGTGCTGTAGCACCAGAGGATGCTGGGAGCTATAGTCCTGTGGTTCATTACATTCAGGGCCTGTCCGTGGAATGGCCAGAGTAATAAAAGTTAATGATGAGATGATGATATTAAATGTGAGACTCTGAGTCAGACACAGCGGAGAAGGTCAAAGCCATCATCTTAAGTACAGACACTTCCCCACCTCTGACCAGTGCTGTCCATGTGTCCTTGGGCAAGGCATTTCCACCAGTGCAACGTGCCTATACCACCATTACAGAATAGTGATTCATGTCATTTAGCTTCTGGTTTAGGTCCTGGTTTTGTTCCTGGTTTAGTCATGATTTAGTCCTGGTTAGGTTTCAGTTAAGTCCCCATTTTATGTGGTTACCAAGACTTATATAAGCAACTAGAAATGTGAGTCAGATGCCCTCCCATCCTCCTCTCCATGAAAAAGTGTTGACTCCATATTTGTCCTTCAGTTACCTCCTCTCACTTCATCCACTTAGTTTAGATCCTGTTCTATGTAGTTGTGGTTTAGTGCTGCTTTAGTCCTGGTTTAGTCCTGGTTTAGTGGTGCTTTAGTCCTGGTTTAGTCCTGACCTGTATCAGCCAATTGAAATGTTGTATTTTTTATTGAATTATAATTTCTGCAGAATATTTTTAATAAATTAAATTAAAATTTTAGAGAGTGGAAGAACAGAATGGACTCCACTCTGATCTGAGACTCATCAGGTTTCTCTCTGTGTCTCTTTGTTCCTCTCTTTCTGTCTCTCTCTCTGTCTCTCTCTCTGTCTCTGTCTCTCTGAGGAGACCATCTGAATCAACCTGAAAACACGTGTGCATTTCTCCTGAGATGAAACAAAATGAAAGATTTAAACAGACAAAAAAAGGACAAACGCAAATTAGTGGATTTAAATCGGGAGAGAGAGAGAAAGGGAGGGAGTGCTGAGTCTGCAGAATGAGTGTACCCTAGAGGGCAAAAAAGAAGGCAAGAGAAGGGGGGAATGAGAGAGAAGGAGGGAACGGGGTAGACAGAAGGTGAGGGAGAAAGAGAGAGATGGGGGATGGGGAACAGAGAAAGAAAGAACAGCAAGCTTCGGTAGCTCAGTTGCTAGAGTGTTTGTCCCACTGACCCACAAGTCGGCTGGTGCGATTCTAGCTCCCACACAACACTGGCAGTGTGTCCTTGGGCAAGACACTAAACCTATCTTGTCCCAAGTGTCTGAGTACACCAGTTTGTGCATGAGTGTGTGAATGGGGGAGTTGTTCCTTGTTGTAAAGTGCTTTGAGAGCCTTGAAAGTGGAAAAGTGCTGTGTAAAATTGTGACCATTTACCAACAACAAAGAGAGGAGGAGAGAGGGAGGAAGGGAGAGGAAAAAGGAGTTGTCCCTTTGGATTTCAAATGTGATCTTTGTGATTTGAAAACAAAAAAGTCACAAATCTGTTCCAAACATGTCAGATTTGTTTTTTTTTTCTAATAAACATTTGAATGTGTGATTGCAGTAAGTCTGTTTTTACTCATCATTCCACAGAAGAGAGGAGCTATAGAGGAAGACAGAGCGGAGTAACAGATGCTCACAGGAGCTGAGTGACAGGAGCAGTGTTCATATGAAGTCACCTGTCTTGTACTGTAAAGATTTAAACCCTGAGTGGACCGGAGGCTCCAGGACCTGAGACACAAATGACATCACAGATTTCAAATCATGTTTGTCTTTTACACTTTTTCTTCTGTCGCTTTGGCTCATTTCTCTGTTGAAATCTGACGTTTCAGTCCTGAACACTATTTTAGCTAAATGTCCCATCAACCTGTGCTCAGGTGTTCTCTGTGCTCCTTCCTTCATGTTACAGAAAAGCCTCAGGGCGGCTCTCAGGGGCCACACAGAAGCTCTGGGTTGTGCAGTCTTACTCTGGGGTCCTTTGGTGATCTAAATATTTATCCTGAAAACAAATGACAATGTTTACTTCTAATATGTGGAATATGTGAAGTGCTGCTGAAACTCAGACATGTGCACACTGACAGTGTGTGTGTCTGTGTGTGTATCTGTGTGTGTCTGTGTGTATCTATGTGTATCTGTGTGTGTATCTGTGTGTGTATCTGTGTGTATCTGTGTGTGTATCTGGGTGTATCTGTGTGTATCTATGTGTATCTGTGTGTGTATCTGGGTGTATCTGTGTGTATCTATGTGTATCTGTGTGTGTATCTGTGTGTATCTGTGTGTGTATCTGGGTGTATCTATATATAGTCTCTGTGTGTAATTTGTGTGCACTCAGTGTGTATTTGTGTGTATCTGTGTGTAGTCTCATTGTGTATCTGTGTGTAGTCAGTGTGTATCTGCGCGTAGTCAGTGTGTATCTGTGTGTAGTCAGTGTGTAGTCTCAGTGTGTATCTGCGTGTAGTCAGTGTGTATCTGTGTGTAGTCAGTGTGTATCTGTGTGTAGTCAGTGTGTATCTGTGTATAGTCAGTGTGTATCTGTGTGTAGTCTCAGTGTGTATCTGTGTGTAGTCAGTGTGTATCTGTGTGTAGTCAGTGTGTATCTGTGTGTAGTCTCAGTGTGTATCTGTGTGTAGTCAGTGTGTATCTGTGTGTAGTCAGTGTGTATTTGTGTGTCGTCAGTGTGTATCTGTGTGTAGTCTCAAGGTGCTTTCACTCCGCTACTTTGGTTATTTGGTCCACACCAGGCAATAAAATAGTTCTTCTGTAGCAGAGAGACTCCAGTGTGGTCCTTTCACACCTGCAAAACCAAATTGGTCCGACGTAAATCCCACGTAAATCCCACGCTCCTGTGCACAGCGGGTTCAACTACACGTGGCTCAGGAATGCCGAGGCTCTACCACACGCCAGAGCTCTCAGTAACGAGGCCGGGACGCACCATCTCACTCAGTGGCCTTCCGACGGAGCCCCTCTGTGGAGTATGGACAGTGTGGGCCTGTCCCTATCCCCGGAGTGGAGGCCAACCTCCTAAGAGCTTTCCCGGCCTGGGGAGCTCAGACTTGCAAACATATGGACCGCCGGCTGTGGGGCAGGCGTCTGGACCAGACCCAGGCTCCGTAACCAGGGCTATCTGGTTGATCTACCAGTAGCAGATCCTTGTCTCAAAGATGAAGCCGTGCAAGTCTAAGTCCACACGGCCGGTTCAGGGAAACCGCCAATGGCTCATTAAATCAGTCTGGTTCCTTTGGTCGCTCCGTTACTTGGCTGTGGTTTGAGGTTCACCCTATGTCTTCTTCACTCACCACAATTAGGAAATTAAATAATTAGTATCCCGTCCCATGATGCATTTGGAATAGTCTCTTTGGACCTACTGTTTATGGTTTGTTTGTTCTCACCAGAGTTTGGCGTTTGGTGCGGAGTCAGGTGGACTGAGACCACCTCTTTTCTGAGGTCTGGGTCATCTTGATTTAGTGCAGATCAGAGTGTGGCTGAAGCTTTCACACCAACGAAAATCAACCCAACCAAGAGCCTCTGGGTCCAATAGAACGTTGGTGAAAACCAACTGAAGTCGGTGTGAAAACACCAATAGTGTGTGTTTCTGTGTGTAGCCTCAGTGTGTATCTGTGTGTAGTCTCTGTGTGTGTATATATATGTGTATCAGTGTGTAGTCTTCATGTTCACAGTCTGTGCTCTGCTCAGACCCTTCTCCTGTTTAACTCATGTGTGAAATATTTTCCTGTTTGAATTTTGGTGCCTGCAAATTGTGGGATTTGGCAGTTTTGTTTCAGCTTCTGTTAAACGGGAGGAAGACGTAAGTAGGTAGATGAACTTAAAGTCCTTAAGCACACAAGAACAGAGTTGTAGTGTTGAAAAAACAAACTGAATTCACTGCTCATGTGTTTGTGAATAAGAGCTGTGTCCAGTGTTCAGAGAAAGAGCCAGAGAACTGTATGAACTATGTGAAAATGTTCCAGTATTTGAGCACCTGTGCTTCTGTTCAGATACTGGTTTGAATCAAATGATCGAACTGAACTGAACTGAACTGAGCACAGTTGTTTCAACAAATGTGTTAAAACAACTGAGAAAAATAAAATAAAGCCATGCTGTTATTCTATCTAATCTATCTCCACTGCAAATTTCTCTGATCTGGCCAAATTTCTCTGATCTGGATTTATTATCAACTTCCTAGTTAGAGACTGCTTCATTCTAGGCTAGAGGTCTTTTATTTTAAGAGTAAAATGATCTTGCTGCATGGACAGGTCATTTCACTACTTTTAAGTCATTTTCTGATAGCTTTAAGTGTGGGGTCTTCAACATGGGAGGTACTGCAGAGGTATCACAAATTCTTTGGTTGATTAGACTTTTTAAAAATATTTCTTCATTTTTGGAGGATGAGGATAAAGTGGTTTTCAGTGGGTTCTGGCTGTTCACTCCTTCATCACGTCTATCTCTCTCTCTTCATTTCCTTGTCTCTCGCTCCCTGTCAAACTGCAAACACCTCACTGATTTTATCATTTCTACGAGGCTGTGAAGAGTTCTGTTGCAGCTTCACTTTTATGCACAGTGGAACTCAAGCTCTGCATGTACTTCCACACATCGGGAAGGGTCAGGCAACTTCATTCCCCGGGCGTATTAACCAGGCTCTGTAGTTTGCAGTCGGCCTTTTCTGTGTCCACGGAGCGAACAGGAGAGGAAGGGGAGTCCTGCCTTCTCTCTCAGTCCTCAGATCAGAATGACCTCAATAGTTCCATGGCCCAAATCAAACTCTTGTCCGTGCTTGCTATGGCTCATCTCTTGTTTAATCTAATCATTAAAAAAGTTACACTTTGAGCCTATTTTCCGTGATGTCATTGCTCCGTGGCTCTGGCCTCAGAGTCACTGCGGGCACACAAAGCACAGTTTAAACTTCAGAGGTGAGTTTTGGTCAGAGGCTTATTTCTGTCATGGAACAATTTGAGGCTTAAATTGGAGATGGAGTTAGATTCAGCTACAGATTTCATGATAAGCCTGGACTTAAGCGATTTTTATGGAATACCCTCAGTACTGATTGTACAATAACAGAGTAGCTGTGTTTATACACGACACTAGGCCCAATTTAATAGAAAACACAACTGTATGACATTGCATATGTATCTGGTTGATCTACCAGTAGCAGATCCTTGTCTCAACGATGAAGCCGTGCAAGTCTGGCAGGTGTGGAAAAAATACTGTAAACTAGGAATGCTTCAAAAATGGAAGTGTTCATCATTTATTTTCATCAATCAACAAAATGCAGAGAATGAACAAAAGAGAAATCTAAATGAATTCAATATCTGGTGTGAGCTTTGCCTTCAGAAGAGCATCAGTTCTTCTAGGTTTACTTGCAGACAGTTTGTGAAGGAACTGGGCTGGTCGGTGTTGAACATGTTGAAGAACTAAGCACAGATTTTGTCTGGATGGAGCTTCCTCACATCCTTCTGTCTCTTCATGGAATCCCAGACACACTCCATGATGTTGAGGTCAGGGCTCTGTGGGCCCAGACCATCACCAACACAACTTCTTCGACTGGATTTTAGAAGAGCAGAGTTTGAGCTGTTCTTGGACAGGAGCAGAGGCCAAACACTCAGGGTCACAGAGGTGCATCTGGACAGAGGAGTGAGTCCTGCAGTTCAGAGTTTGTGGAGCTCAGGTTAGAGGTCTGAGGAGGTTTTTGAGTTACAAATATTTGTTGTTGAAGGAAAATAAAAAAAACGAGAGACATCCCTCCATCCCATCTAACCATCTCCCTCTCTCCTGTCTTTCACTTACCACTTCTTTATCTCTCCTCTCCTCTCATTAAAATCACTCTCTTATCTTTTCCTTCTCTCTACCTCTCCCTCCTTTCTCTCTCTGCACCCTCGCTTCGATTTCTCTCTCACTCCTGTATCTTCCTCTTGTACTCTTATCACATTGACGTGACTCTCCCCCTCTCTCTACCTCCTTCCTCCTTTTCCTCTCTCCCACGCACCCCCTGTCCCCCTCCTCTCTCTTTCTTTCTCCCTCTCTCTCACGCTCCCTCTCTCTTTCCCTCTTTTATTCTTTCACTCATACTCTGCACACATTAAATGATTCTCTCACTCTCAGTCCCCTTTCTCTCTCTCCCTCCCTTTCCCTCTATATATATATATCCTCTATCCCACCTCTCTCCCTCCCTTTCTCATACTCTGAGCACATTAAAATTATTCTCTCCCTCCTCTCGCTTTTTATTCTCTCTCCCTACACCCTCTCTCTGTCCTTTCTTTCCCCTCCTCCTTTTTCTCTGTCCTCTCTTCCCCCTTTCTCACTCTCCCTCTCCTCTCTGTCCCCCTCCTCTCTCTCTCTGTCCCCTCTTTCCCCCTGCCCTCTCTCACTCTGTGTCCTCTCTTTTTCCCTCGTCTATCTCTCTGTCCTCTTTTCCCCTCCTCTTTCTGTCCTCTCTCCCTCCCCCCTCTCTCTCTCTGTCCTCTCTTTTCCCCTCCTCTCTTTCTCTCTCTGTCCTCTCTTTCCTGCTCCCTCTTTCCTCTTTTCCCCTCCTCTCTCTGCCCTCTCTCTCTCCCTCTCTTTCTGTTCTCTCTCCCTCCCCTATGTCTCTTTGTCCTCTCTTTTCCCCTCTTCTCTTTTTCTCTCCTCTCTCTCCTATCTCCCTCCTCCTCTCTCTGTCATCTCTTTCCCCTCCCTCTCTCTCTCTCTCTGTCCTCACTTTTCCCCCTCTCTTTCCCTCTCCTCTCTCTCCACTCTCCCTACCTCTCTCTCTGTCCACTCTTTTCCCCTCCTCTCTCTCTGTTCTCTCTTTTCCCCTCCTCTTTTTCCCGCCCTCTCTCTGTCCTCTCTTCCCCTCCTCTCTTTCCCCCTCCTCTCTCTGTCTGTCCGCTCTTTCCCCCTCCCCTCTCTCACTCTCTGTTCTCTCTTTTTCCCTCCTCAACCCCTCATCCTCTTTTCCCCTCCTCTTTCTGTCCTCTCTTCCTCCTCTCTTTCTCTGTCCTCTCTTTTCCCCTCCTCTCTTTCCCTCCCTCTCTCTCTCTCTATCCTCTCTTTTTTCCCCTCTCCTCTCTCCCTCCCTCTCTCTCTGTTCTCTCTTTTCCCTGCCTCTCTCTGTCCTCTCTTTCCCCTCCTCTCTCTCTGTGCTCTCTTCCCCCTCCTCTCTTTCCACCTTCTCTCTCTCTGTCCTCTCCCTCCATCTCTCTGTCCTCTCTTCCCCCCCCCCCCCCTCTCTCTCCTCTCTTCTTCCTCTGATCACATTCCAGTGCTTTAGCCCTAAAGCCGTGCGCGCTGTCGCCTCCTGCTGTCCCGCTCACATGCTGCGGCTAAAGCAGGATTAGCGTGATTAGTATGAGTTAGCGTACGTCATTAGCCTCATTAGCACAGTCTGAATCACCGGTGACACAATCGTCTTACCTTACTCTAACGCTAACCCTGACACAGAGCTGCAGAGATGAAGCCAAACTTTATAAGACTTAGCGACGCAACTTGAACTTACACTAGTTTGGTCTGAATTCTCAGGTGGAATTTATGGTTTAAAGAGAAAATATTATGCAAAGGAGATTTTTTTGCAGCTCTCTATCATGTTATAACATTGTTCCCTCATCCAAAACCTGCCTGTGGAGGTTTTAGAGTCATCCATGCATGTTTGAGTAATCTAGCGATCTCCCCTGGACCCTATTCGAACCCTCCTTATGGTTAGCTGTAAGATTCGGTACAAGACTCTGCCCACAAGCCTAAAACACCCATGCTCCCACACGGCATTCTACATAAATATACAAAAACATGATACAAAACTGTGTACAGCAACTTACAAAAAGCAAACCTGATGTGATGTGCACGGAGAGCAAGAAAGGAAGACTCAAATCATCCAAAACAAAAGCAAAACCTATAAAACATGTTAATACGTTTTTATATTAGGTTCTTTTTTCAGACCAAGAGTTTGTTTTCAGACCTTACAGTTTGGACTCCTCTAGGTTGAGGATTCATCCAGATTTCAGTCCGGTTTTAGAGCCTTCTGTTCAGACCTCTGTTATGCCTCCTCATTTTTCACATTTTGTCCTCATTTTGGACCCTCAGTCGCTACCATTGCACTCATCACCACAAATCCCTACCCATATTGCACCTGTGATGCTGCGATAGCACTGTTTAAAACCGTTTGAAACTGTGTGAAACAGTTTGAAACAGTTTGAAACTGTGTGAAACTGTTTGAAATGGTTTGAAACTGTTTGAAACTGTTTGAAACGGTTTGAAACTTTGTGAAACTGTTTGAAACGGTTTGAAACTCTTTGAAACGGTTTGAAACTTTGTGAAACTGTTTGAAACTGTTTGAAACTGTTTGAAACTGTTTGAAACTGTTTGAAACGGTTTGAAACTTTGTGAAACTGTTTGAAACTGTTTGAAACTGTTTGCTCTTGAACAAAAGCAAATGCCAAAAAGGAAGAATCCTTCAAACATGATTGGTGCTCAGAGCATCATTTTGCCACAGCACCAAAGGAGAATGCTCTGCTGAGGTATTGTCCTGCCTCCACCGGTAGAAAGACGGCGCCAAAACCAAAATCAGCTGAGTGGACACGTCACAGCAACATGACGTGAATCTGAGGAATCTGAGGAAGACCCAGGGAGCCGTCCAAACTGTCAGTATGAACAAACTTTTGGTCTGGAAAAAAAAGAACCTAATAACATGAATTATTGGAAGACCAAATGAATCCCATATGTCGTTTTGGGTGAAAATAGCATTTTTAAAACAATAAAACGTAAATGGTGACCTAAATGTTCTGGGTTACCGTTAATACCCCATCCTACATATGTGCTGACCTGGTTTATGGTTCAGATTTCTGTCATGCCTGGGCCTATCCACATGAAACAAAAACTGCACTAAGAGTTTCTCAGATCTGGCCAAACTTATCTCAGGTTATTCATCTTGTTTTCAGATTTATTATCGACTTTATTTATTCTAAGACTGCTTCATTCTAGTCTAGAGGTTGTTTATTTGAGGAGAACTTGTCAAATAAAATGATCTTGCTGCATGGACAGATCATTTCACTACTTAAAAGCCATTTTCCGATAGATTTCAGTCTTTATGCAGTGCCTTGCGAAAGTTTTAGACCCGGTTGAACTTTCTGACCATTTGCCACATTTCAGGCTTCAAACATAAAGCTACAAAATTGGATTTTTTTGTGAAGAATCAACAGCAAGTGGGACAAAAGTGTAACAAAATGTATTTGATATTTTAAACTTTTTTACAAAAAAAAAACAAAAAACTGAAAAGTAAGGTGAAAATATTCATCCCCCAAGTAGTGGAACCATCTTTTGCTGCAATTATAGCTGCAAGTCTGTTGGGTTATGTCTCAGTTTTGCACATCTACAGACTGAAATTTTTGCCCATTCTTTCTAACAAAACAGCTCGAGCTTCGTAAGGTTGGATGGAGAGCATTTGTGAACAGCAGTTTTCAGATCTTTCCACAGATTCTCAACTGGATTCAGGTCTGGACTTTAACATGGCCACTCTACCACCTGCATACGTTTAGTTTTGAACCATTCCATTGTAGATTTTGCTTTATGTTTAGGATGATTGTCTTGTTGGAAGGTAAACCACCATCCCAGTCTCAGGACTTTTGCAAACTCCAACAAGTTTTCTTCTAGAGTTGCCCTGTATTTGGCTCCATCCATCTTCCCATCAACTCTGAAGCCTGAAATGTGGCAAAAGTTCAAAAAGTTCAAGGGGGGCTAATACTTTTGCAAGGCACTGTACCTTACATTTTGGCCAAGCTTTTTTGCATCGTGGCACAAAGTTCAGCGTCTTCTCTGTCGGGAGAAATAAACGATTGATAAATGATTTTTTTCTCAATAGCTTCAGATGAGATTCTTTTCATCATGAGGACTTGACTTTATGTTTATTTCCTTCATAAATGCTGATTCGCACGTAGAGTTATACTGGCTTCTTCTCCATCGGAATTTATCACATCATTTTCTAGAATCAGGATTAAAATGGACAGAGGCACAGATCCAACTGGTGTACAGTCTAAGTCAGTGGTGTTTTGTGATGAGGCTGTATGCTCCGATGGGTGATGTGATGCTATCAACTTTCATCTGAGCTTTGTTTTAGCACCATTTGCCCAGAAAAAGCTGATTTACCCGGAACTACAAAGGGGGGGCTGATTTGTGCTGTTAGCCAAGTCTCTCACACATAAAATTACAGTCCAAAACAGTTTTTCAGTTAGTCACTCTCACCTTTTTGCTGAAAATCAAACTCTAAACAGGAGCACGAACACTTGCACTGATCACAGGCTCCTGAAAATGTGCTCCTTAAATCCATTTTGTGTTCTACGAACAAATCTTGGCTAAAGTGTGCATCGTGTCTTCATGGTAACTGCTGAACATTCTACCGCACACATACATGTAGAACATGTCACTGTAAAGCATATTTTAATCACATTGTATTTTACCATAAAATCTCCAAAAGGTAAATTCACAAATGTCGAACCTGATCATTTTATTAGTTGATCATTCGTATGTCAGTGTACATGGACACCGGAGGATATAAAGAAGTAAAGTGAGGTGTCTTGCCCAAGGACACAACAATAATATGCAGCAGGGGGGTCTCCAATCTTCAGCGGGCTCCTTTACAAAACAGAAACACCAAAGAGCTGCTCGCTGAGTAAATGTACACTGCAAAATGCTTGGCCCAAATGTAAGATCTAAACACATAAATCTATAAGAAAATGACTTAAAAATAGTGAAATGATCAGTCCAGGCAGTGAGATCATTTTACTTGACAAGTTCTCTTAAAATAAACCTTTAGACTAGAATGAAGCATCTCTGTGAGTGTTCATGGGCTGGAAATAAGTTTATGGATGCAGAGTTTGAGATCATAAACTGATTTTAACAGACTTAAAATCAGTTTATGATTAGTGTCCATGGTCTGATAATAAGTTCTCAGATGCCAAATTCTAAATAAAATGCTTTAATTCTGATAAATTCTAGATAAACAGACTTTTTATGATTTGAGTTTATGATTCGTGTGAATGGCCTGATAATGCATTCAAAGATGCAATATTCTAGATAGAAGAACTTCAATCAGTCTGACATGACAGTAGTTTGTAGTCAAACTGTGTCACTGAATCTAAAAACAAGTGAAGTGTTGCAGGGAAAAACTGCTAAATGCATTGTTGCTTCTTTTTAATATTTATTGTGTAAAAATAAAAACTTACTTCATTTCAAATGTAATTTCAGTAAAAGTTCCTTAGTTACTTTCAATGATTTGATATAAAAAAAATATGAGTCATAAATCTAATCCAGCACAAATTGTTTTAATCAACTTTTAGGTGATTTATGCTTTCACAGATTTGTGTCGAGGTTTTGAACACTACAGCTCTGTCTGGGGCAGGACAATTTTGCATTGTTATTTCCTATTTTGCATTTGAACACAAACAGCTGTCCATGGTTTGGCTTTCACTTTCCTCTCCAGAATTATTTACTACACCTTCTTCTTGAATATTGTCCATGTCAACCTCGATCTCTGGCACCAGCATCAGCCAAGTGGATCCAAGACAGACTGACGCTTCGGCACAATAACTGTATGTTCTAGAGGGAAAATGCCGCCCACACAATGTCCTTTAATTTTTTCTTTTTTTTTGCATTTCATTTTCTTTCTGTCAACCTCATATTACTTTAGTAACGAGGGTGGGTTCCAATGTAATGAAGTAAAATATTTGAGTAAAAGTAAAATTACCCATTTCAAAAACTACTTTGCAATTATAAATTACTCATAAAAACTACTCAGTTACAGTAATGTGAGTAAATGTAATTTGTTTCTTTCCACTCTTGTCAGTAAATCTGAAAACAAGATGAACCTGATAGAAGTTTGTCCAGATCAGAGAAATGTGCAGCATGAGATCCACAGATGAAACAGTGAGACGCTTATGAAATTGAAACCATGGTCCAGTTATGACGGCGCAGGCAGTCTCCACTGTGAATCTTTGACAAAGGCAGGGGGCATTTCTGTCAGCAGATTTTAGTGAGAGTCACTGCTGCTGCACTGTGTCTCCTGGGGTTCATAAAGGGCCCCGTCTGAGCCCTGTCCCAGGCCCCATCAGGTTCACTGTGTGCTGTGCAAGGGGGTGGGTGATTTTTTTAGTGTTGTTTTCTCATCTGAAATCACACATTTTTATGACTGAATGTTTTTCACATGATTGGCTTTATAAAGAGCAGTATATATAACATTTCTTCTTTATTTCCATGATTATTCACACTAGTGCTGCCGCGATTATTCGACGCTGTCGACGTAATCGAATGTGAAAATGAGTCGAATACAATTTTTTTGGTCGAATATTTGCCTTTATTTATTTTTGGTCTCAAACGGCTCGTCCAGAGACCTTTTGCTTGCCTGAGATCAGGTATTTCCCCTCCACACCACTAGTAGTACTACACTCGAGGCAGACACCGGCGCGGCAGGCAGCAGCTACATCCGAGGCGGACACCGGTGCGGCTAACAGCGGCTGCACTCGAGGCGGACACCGGGGCGGCGGGCAGCAGCTGCGCCCCAGGTGGACACCGGCGCGGCGGGCAGCGGCTGCGCCCGAGGCGGACACTGGCGCGGCTAACAGCGGCTGCACTCGAGGTGGACACCGGTGCGGCGGGCAGCGGCTGCGCCCCAGGCGGACACCGGTGCTGCTGACAGCGGCTACATCCGGGGTTGACGCTGAGGTGGCTAACCTCGGCTTCACCAAAGGCTAACAGCAGTGGTATATAATGGCACCGCCAAAGAAAACAAACTTGAGGAAGTATTTGCCATGCGCACTCTGCTGGCTGGTCTCTCTCTTTCTCTCTTCCCCCTTCCCCCGATTTGAGCATTTGAGAGCGGTATGAAAATGGCAGCGGCCGGTGGGTCAGAGTCGGATCCAAGAACAGTGGCGACTTCTTCTAGACCAAGACCTAAAGCCTCGAAAGTCTGGGAATACTTTCGGACAGATGGTGATAGAGTGGTTTGTACACTCTGTAAGTCTTCTTTGGCTTATCTCGGGAGCACGACCACGATGCATGAGGTATTGAGAATACCGTTGCAATATGCTGCTCGTGCATACTCGTTAAATTGTGTGTGCATATCGTTGTTCAACGTTGTCGAATGAGCACACATAACAGACCTAACAGCAATAACCTTTGCAACTCGCACACACAAGGTAACCTCCCGGCAAAATCTAACACACACACTTGTGTGTGTTAGAACCGCTTGTTTTTTTTTTTAAAAATTAGTCATTTAGATTAGTCGACTAATCGAAAAATTAGTCAAGAGATTAATCGTTAGAAAATTAGTCGTTAGTGGCAGCACTAATTCACACTGTAGATTCCTACTCAAGTGTCCAGACTCTGAACGACACGTGTGGAATCAAAGGAATCAAAGATCAACTTTAAATAACTCCAAACTTGCTTCATATTTTAAAAGTGTCCGTGCTTTACTTTGATCACATATTTTGACCCTGACATGACACAGCTGAGAATATAACAAATATATAAATGTATATATATATATATATATATATATATATATATATATATATATATATATATATATATATATATATATATATATATATATATATATATATTTAGTCACTTCATATATTTGATGTATTCTGTGTCTGAAATGTAAAGTGGTCAATTCAAGAAAAAAATACATTAAACGAAGGTGTGTCCTCACTGTGGCCTGGTCATGTACAGGTGTAAAAAACATAGACCCATGTATGAACCTCTTTCCTCCTTTCTCTCTCTCTCTCTCTCTCTCTTGCTCTCTTTGGCTCTCCTATTTCTCTCTCTCCTCCTGCAGCAGGTGTTTTCCCTGCAGCTTCCTGTCACAAACTCTCTCCGTTCTCTCTTCTCGCTCCCCATTTTTCCCCATCTCTCATTTCCTCCTCTCCTCTTCATTCCTCCACTCCTCTCTCTCCCCGTGTCTTTCCATTTGCTTCTCTCTCTCTCTGTCTCTCTCTCCTTCTCTTCATGTCTTCCTCTCCTTGACCATTCAGCTGTTCTAGTACAATACTACTGTGTTCTCCGTTTCTCACTGGTTTTCCTCGTCAGTGTAAACCTGATGCCCTTACGTTATATCCCAAACTAAATTAAGCTGGCAAACTCAAATGTGTGTTCAGCGCTTTGTGTGTGTGTGTGTGTGAGTGTGTGTGTGTGCACATGGGGGGTCTCCATGTTAGATTCTCATGTGTGTTCATGTTGTATGTTTTCAGGTGGGGGTCCGAGGGCCCCCTCTGCGGTCTCCATGCGGAGCAGTGGAAGATGCCCTCTCTCTCTCTGTGGATGTGCCTCGTGCTGCTGACCACGGCCCCGCCCTCCAGGGGCCAGAGCGCCAGCGGCCTGCGCATGGGTGAGTCTGACAGCCAATCACAGAGCAGTACACACCTCACCCTCCAATCACAGTGCAGTACACACCTCACCCTCCAATCACAGCGCAGTACACACCTCACCCTCCAATCACAGCGCAGTACACACCTCACCCTCCAATCACAGAGCAGTACACACCTCAGGCACCAATCAGGTCTATTGTTCTTCTGAGGTGGGACCAGAGACTCGTCTGTGACTCTGAACATCGGAACCTGAACAAAACCTGTTTTCTCTTCAACATTCGGTTTAAATGGATCTCTCCTCCTCATTTCTCTCTCTCCTCTCCCCCTCTCTCCCTCTCATCCCTCTCCTCTTCTCCATGTCTTCTCCTCTCTCCATCTTCCTTTCCCCGTCTTCCTCCTGCTCTCTCCTCTCGTCTCTCCCTCTCTCTCTATTGCCCTCTCTCCTGTCTTCTCCCTCTCTTCCTCTCTTCTCTCCCCCTTGCCTATCTCTCCCTCTCATCTCCTCTTCCTCTCCTCCTCTCTTCCTCTTTTGTTCACATTGCAGTTTGATGTATGGTCTTGTTTTCTCTTTCACATTATATTTAAATGTATTCTCTCCGTTTTTGCTGCAGCCTTCACTCGTCTGTCTGGTGTATCTGCACTTTATCCTCTAAAACACACCTCTGTCTTTCTCTCTATATATTACACCTCTCCCTCTTTTCCCTAACCCGCTCTCCCCCTCTTTCTCCCCTATGTCCCTCTCCTTCATTCTCTTATCTCTCCTCTCTCTTTTCTTCCTCTTCCAACTCTCATCTCTCCCTCCTTGCACTTTCCTCTCCCTCCCTCTTTTCCTCCTCTTCTCTCTCTTTCTCCCTCACTCTCTCTTCTCTCTTCTCTGTATCAGGGCTGTTTTTCTAAATGGGCTCCTGAAGACTGCTTTCTCTCTCTCTCTCTCTCTCCTCATCTCCTCCCTCTCTTTCTCTCTCCTCTCCTCTATCTCTCTTCTCTCTCTCCCTCTTTCCTTCCATCTCCCTCTTTCTTCTCCTCTCTTCTATCCCTCCCTCTCTCATCTCTCCCCCTCCTCTCCTTCTCTCTCCCTCTCATCTCTCACGATCTCTCCTACTATCTCCCTCTGTCCTCTCCTCTCTCCCCCTCTCTCCTCCTCCTCTCCTTCTCTCTCCCTCTCATCTCTCATGATCTCCCCTTCTATCATTTTTTTCTATTCTCTCCCTCTCTCCTCTCCCTCTCTGCCCCTCTCTTCCTCTCATCTCTCCCTCTCTCTCCTCTCCCCTTCTATCTCTCATCTCTCTTCCTCTCATCTCTCCCTCTCTCTCCTCTCCCCTTCTATCTCTCATCTCTCTTCCTCTCCTTCTCTCCCCCTCTTGTCTTCCCCCTCTCCCCTCTGTCCTCTCCCTCTCTGCTTCTCTCTCCTCTCCCCTTCTACCTCCCGTTTCTCTCCCTCTCTCCTCTTCTTCTCTCTCCCTCTCATCTTGCCCTCTCTCCCCCTCTCTCTTCTCCTTTTCTCCCTCTATCTCTCTCTCCTCTTGTCTTCCCTCTGCTCTTCGTTTCATTCGACCGGACAAATAAACAGATGATTTGAGAGTTGAGTCTGTCCAACACACTGTTCACTGTGCTCCTCTCACACCCCAGGGGCCACTTCACTGTGCTCCTCCCACACCCCAGCTCCACTTACACCAGGAATACAGACAAGGAAGATTTGTCTATCTGTCAGGGGCTAGACCCTTCCAGTAGGGACCCAGACACTTATTTGTATCACATTTCTCTCAAATCCAGAAGATGTGTTGTCTCCAAAACTCTCGTAACCTTCAGTGCAGAGGTCAGGTTATCTCTCATATACTTAACAGTCTGTAATATTTAATAGTTACACACGTTTATTTTGGTGACTTCCTGTGTGAGAGGAAGTAATGGCAAAAGAAAATGAGCCTGATATACAGAAAAGAAGTGAAGTCAACTACAGTTAACAGCAAAAAACAGAAAAAAAACTACAGTGAAAAGTTATAAAAACCTACAGATCGCAACAGTCGATGGAGAGGAGCAGAAGAGAAGGTCGGAGGAGCACAGCAGAAGGTCAGAGGACCAGAGGATTTGAGGATGTCTACTCACACAAACTGAACAGCTGAAAGGTCTGAGGCTGCAGGTGAAATCTAAATGGACAGCAGATACCAGAGGCTGTTTGTGTTTGTGTTTACATGTTCGTGTGCTCATTTCCATATGCACATACATTACATGCTTTTATGAAGAGGAATAAACAGCTCTGGTCCCGTCCGTATGCAATGAAAGATCTGAGGAGGACACACACATCTGATTTGGATTCTTTAGAATGTAGTTTCCTCATCACATACTTAAATAGTTCACATTTAACGCACAAACCCTGCAGATTTACACTGAGCTCTTCTCTCAAACAGAAATTACCCTGTTCCAATACAGGAAGTGCTCCACTGTCATTTTAAACTCCATACACCTTCACTAGAATCATTTGGATAATTCCAGACCTGGAATTATCGATCTTTATTAAACACTGGGTAAAAGGAGTTTAAATGTGTCACTCCCAAACACTTGTAGATGTCCACTCTTCTCCATTGTGAACACAGAGATGTGACTGGGATCTGGGTTTTTCTCTGACTCTGCAGCGCCCACTCAGAACAGACAAAGACACCTTACAGAACACCTTACAGCTGTTCCATTTTCCGTTCCATTTTACACAAGAGGAACCTTACAGCTGTCAGTTTTCTCATAGACAGAAGAAGAACCTTACAGCTGTCAGTTTTCTCATAGACAGAAGAAGAACCTTACAGCCGTTCCATTTTCTCATAGACACATAGACACATAGACTTACAATTGTTCAGTTTTCTCACAGACACAAGAAGAACCTTACATTTGTTCAGTTTTCTTACAGACACAAGGAGAACCTTACAGCTGTTAGTTTTCTTACAAAAATAAATAGAAGCTAACAAGCTCTTCAGTTTACTCATAGACACAAGAGGAACCTTACAGCTATCAGTTTTCTCAAAGACACAAGAAGAACCTTACAGTAGCTCGGTTCACACACACACACACACGCACACACACACACACATGCACACACACACACACGCACACACACACACGCACGCACGCACGCACACACACACACACACACACACACACACACACACACACACACACTAGAGGAACATTACAGCTGTCCAGTTTTCTTACAAACACAGAGAGATAAGGGTTCAAGGTTCAAATTATCTTTATCCCGTCTCCTTCCATACTTGGAACTCTCCAGTCTCCTCTCCCTCAGGCAGGTCTTGCAGGTGTTCAGTCCCTCCCCATCTCCTGGTTAGTTTATATTGATAATTTTCAGTGTCATCACGCTGCCGGTGTTCTACATGTATACCTACAGCAAAATCTTTAGCAGTTACCATGGAAGTACAATGCACATATTAGCAAACACGGGCAAAAAAAAAGAGAAAAGAAAAACTAAATAATAAAAAAAAACAACTACAAAATGAATGTAAACAGCACATTTTCAGGAGCCTGAGCATTCTTGGTTCTGTTTAGGAGTTAGATTTTCAACAGACTCACCCGGATAGGTATTTCTGAAGACTCTCTGCCCATTGAGCATGTGCAGTAGTGCTCTTCTCTCACATGGACATGTGAGCACACGTAAGAAGGGCAGTATCACGTCATGGACCAATCAAAGTGAGAAGAGCTAGAGCATCGCCAGAGAAGAGCGGAGTCAGAGCAAATGATTAAAAAGCTGTTTTGACTGAAATTAAAGATTTGGAGCTGAGAAAAAGTTTATGATCTAAAAATAGGTAAAAATCTCCAGAAAAGATATACATTTCTGGCCCTGTCAGTCGAACACAAGCAGTTTGTGATTACTTTGCGCTCTTTGGCCACGACACCAACTAAAGACAGATCAAAGCACCAACACCCTCCAGTCCTTTAGATCCATGGTTTAACGGCACAAATCAGTGCACCTCTTCTAGTTCCTGATCAGTCAGGTCTTTCAGGTCAGATTGTGTAAAAAAAAATAGGGGTGGGACTTGATTAAAAAAAAGAAAAACTCTAATTAATTACTGGCTTTGTAATGAATTAATCTCACTTAATCGCATAACAATATTTGCCTGAAAAGCAACATTTATTTTCTGGAAATGAATGTTAGTGGGCGACTTCATCAAATAATACATACAGACGTGACTTTTAAATGTCAGGAAAAATGTCTTGTAAAAATAAATTGCATTTCATTTCAACATAATAGAGGTAAGGTCCCTGTCCAAAACTGAAGAGACTAAAGTTAAAGTGCCATTTTACTTTAAGTTGTATCTTCTGAACATCATATTTCTGTACTGCTCACATGTTTTGCATTTAAATGGTCTCGTAGGGTTGAGGTGCTGTGATGGTCTATGATCTGCAAAGTCTTTTCTGCACAGTTTGCAATAAACAACGCCTTAGTTAATACTGCCATGTTTTTTTTAATTATATTTATTTATTTATTTATTTTAGGCGGCACGGTGGCTGAGTGGCAACACAGCAAGAAGGTTGCGGGTTCGATCCCCGGGTTGCCCGGGCCTTTCTGTGTGGAGTTTGCATGTTCTCCCCGTGTCTGGATGGGTTTCCTCCGGGTACTCCGGTTTCCCCCATCAACCCAAAACATGCCCGCACCCCTATGAACTAACATCAAGGACCATGTTGTCCACCCTCCTGTGGGCTCACCACCTGCAGAGGGGTTCATAGGGGGGGTCAGGTGCTATGAATATTGGGCAGCAAGCTGCCCCCGCGACCCAGCCGGATTAAGCGGGAGAAGATGGATGGATGGATGGATATTTATTTATTTACTATCCAGCAAACCCAGAGCACCTTCATGCTCCATTGTTGTAATCAGAACTGTGTGCGTCACGATAACTGCACTGACAAACATCCCGCGTTGTTTGGCAAACTGTGATAAAATGTTAATGTTTTTAATGGATTATTTTCCCCTGGTTAAAACAAATATCTGATTCAAATCTAAGCTTCAGACTGAGCAGTACCTACAGTTAGCATCACATCGCTGGGGAATGTTGATGACATCAGCTGCAGTATCCAGTTCTATTTCTCTGGTGTGTTCGGTCCCCTGCTCTTGTCGTCCTTGCAGCTGTTTGTATTTGTGTTGCTTTCGAACACAAACCTATGGAAATCTATTCTGCAGGACTCACATTTCTTTGTCCCGGAGCCTGGTCCCTGCAGGCGCTCAGATCCATGTCGTCTCCAGGTCCTGTCGGAGTTTTAGATTTACTCCGAGTTTGTGTGAGGACAGAGACGCACCAACTGTTTGTCATTGCGATCTCTGCTCCGTTAGTGTAGCGTTTCCCTGAGTTGCATTAGCATAAAAACACAGGGCATAAAATAAAGGCCACGTTGTTTCCACGACGACCAGCTGTAAATATGAACATAGACATTTACATTTAAATAAGACTCCAGTTAGGATTTATTGACACTCCACTCTTTATGGAGCTGAGGCTGCATTATGCTCATTCCATTTATGAAAAAGACTTACAGCAGAACTGTGTAACTTTTCTGGTGGAGGGTCTGTCCCACTTGAGATGTTAATTTACTTTGCCTAGAATGTTCCAAAGTATGGCATTGTCCATCTTTGTAAAGACAAGCTCGTGATACCATCGAGACAGGATCTGTAAAGAAGAAAACTCACTCAGGAAGAATGTGTTTTATTAAGTATTTTTGAGCAGGAAAAACACCCAATGCCAGATACATTTCAGCCAACATCACCATGGAGACAAACATAAATAAAATAAATAAGGATAATAATAATGCAATTGATTTGCAAAGTACCTCATGTGGGTGTCTGTGTGTTGCCCTGTCCATTGGGGCTCCGACTTCCCTTCATTACAACGTGCATTTTACGAGACTGTTGTTTTTTGAGACTTGTGATAATCGATCCAGGCACGTCTCTCGCAGTTTTTTGATGTTCTTAATCACAACTATCAAGTCACACACAAAACCAACACACAGTAGCAGTAGCAGTACTCCAACAATGAAAACAAAACAATGTGAGAGTAGGGCGACGCTTGAAAAATAATGTTTATGCCGCTACTCCGACAATTAGATGCCAATGTCGGAATAGCAGCAGGGAGCCGGCCATCTTGGACAAATGACTTCCTGAATCCTTCCTGATTCACTCCCTCTGATGAACTCCACACAGATAAATACAGACAGATACTGTGCAGAACTCCCTCGTGTTGGTTGGTTTTTAATCTGTTACAGCCGCCATCCTCTCATTAACTCCACACTGCTTCTTCTCGTGTTTGGTCTGGTGTTGTGATGTCTTCTTGGTCGAGCAGGCGATGGTGCAGCTAATCTGATGAGCTCACACACACACACAAACTTCATTTACACATAGAGACGTAGATATAAAGTGTTTAACCCTCTCTTCTCCTAGTGTTTGTGTGTAACTCTCTCTTCTCCTCGTGTTTGTGTATAACTCTCTCTTTTTCCCCTCGTGTTTGTATATAACTCTCTTCTTCTTCCCTTCATGTTTGTGGCGTCACAGCGGCCATCTTGGACGAGCAGGCGTCGTGGTGTGGGCGGGGCGAGCGGCTCGCCCTCACACTGGCGAGAGAGAGCGTCAACGAACAGCTGCAAGGTTCAGCCCGAGGGAGAGTGGAGGTGGACGTGTTTGACCTGCAGAGGGACTCGCAGTACCACACTACTGAGACTAGTGAGTACTATTACTACTACTACTACTACTACTACTACTACTGCAGTACCACACTACTCAGACCAGTGACTACTACTACTAATACTACTACTGCAGAACCACACCACTGAGATTAGTTAGTATCACTACTATTACTACTACTACTACTCTACTACTACTGCTACTACTACTACTACTACTACTACTACTACTACTAGTACTACTGCAGAACCACACCACTGAGACTAGTTAGTATTGTATATACTATTATATATTATATATTGTTATATTATATATTGTATACTGTTACTAGTACTATTACTATTATTATTACTGCTACTACTGCTACTACTGCAATACCACACTACTGAAACAAGTGTGTCCTACTACTACTCTACTACTACTACTACTACTACTACTACTGCTATCACTGCAGTACCAGACCAGTGAGGCATCCATCTTATTTCACAGATGTTTTGAAGTGAGTGAACTGTATGATTGTGTTAGTTTAATCCAAGTGCATTCTTCAGTTTCATGTGTGTTTTCATGTTGATTTGTGTCACAGGCTGAACACACAAAGCCCTGATGACCACATGATGATGAGTATTATATAGTATTATACAGTACAGAGTACTGTACTTGTGTACTGTACTCATCTGTGTCACTGCTCTGCTCCTTTAAGCACTCCCTGTGTGTTTGCTCTCTGCACTGTTGGAATCTGGCACAGGGCTGTCAGAAGGACTGAAAATCAGATACTAATCAATACTACAACTGTGCCAAAGGAGAAACTCAATTTGTCAACTGGACAAACCTTTATTTTGGCTGAAAACATTTTGCAGCTCATCCAAGCTGCTTCTTCAGCTCTGGACGCTGTAGGACACTTCCTTATGTCCCCCTGAAGGGAGGAGCTAACTACTCTGAAACTACTCTGAAACTAACACGCCTACTTGTTTAGAGTTTCTGTTGTTAGCTAGACCTGTTGAACTGCACAGAGTGTGGTGTCATATGAGCAGAATCATTCAGGCCCATAATGGAGCTTTCACACCTCTGGACCTGACCTAACTAATGAACAGAAACTGGAAAAAAGTAGATGTGTTAGTTTCAGAATAGTTTCAGTGTAGTTAGCACCTCCTTGCAGGCAGATATAAGACAGTGCCCTCCAGCATCTGACCAGAACTGAAGAAACTGCGTGGATGAGCTGCAAAAAGTTTTTGACCAAAATAAACATAAACATTAATTATTAATTAATTATTCATATAATTAATTATTAATAAAGTTTTGTCCAGATGACAAATTTAATTTCTCCTTTTTCGCAGATTCTACCTGAATGACTGAGCGATTTTACACAGATACTAAAACTATTATCAACATAGTATCACTAGGACTAGATACTAGGACAGAAATTCAGCTTTCCCAAATATCTTTAGAATGATCTGGAGCTGTATCAGAACAAGTATAAGAGCACATAGACTAGTGTACACCCATGGACCTGGTATAGACCTGGTTTAGACCTGGAGCACTGTGGAACCTAACTGGATCTGAGGGATTACACACATATAAGAACATGAAACTGCTGCTAATGTGGAAAATCCCATTCTATTGTCTAAAGAAAGTGTTTTTTTTTTTTTTTAAATTATCATCATGATACAGAATTGGTCTGGAATATCAAGTATATATTTGAGTATACATTTATGTATCGAGTATATTGGGTCTATTCCTTAGTATGAAAATCGAGTTTAAAATAAAGCATCGTGACATTAGTCTGAGGACAGCTTTAAGCACAGCACTGGAGAAACCTTTGCCGTCCTTCACTTTGAAACTTCACAAACGCATGACACAAGCTCCACCCACAGACCCTGCCCCCTCTCTCCTCTCCTCTGGTGCCCCCGTCTGCTGAAGCCCACTGATTAATTCTCTTGTGTTTCAGCTCTTGATTCTGTGTTTATTTTCGTTTATTTCCTGTAGTGTGTCAGATTCTACCGAAGGGCGTGGTCTCTGTGATCGGCCCCGCCTCCAGCCCCGCCTCCGGATCCACCGTGAGTCACATCTGCGGAGAGAAGGAGGTCAGTGACACAGAGAAGAACTATATATTAAAAGGCACCTGATTTTTGCCATTTTAAAATCATGAAAAAACAGAATTAGCTCATGTTAAACAGTTTGCAGTGGTCCGAAGTTCTTCATTCTGAGTTTATAAGCACTTTTCATGATGCTCACACACAGACCAGAGTGGCTAAAGCTAACAACAACTAGCATGCTAACCGTGCACCTGCCATGTTTTGTGACTCTCAGAGGAAAAAACAACACTATAATCAGATGCAGACAGTTTCACACTGGACTTATTTTGACCTCAGGAGCTGCTCATACAATAGATCTGTACTGGATCTATTATAAACACTTAAATTTGTGTCTAAAGGGTCTGTAGTCATTTTTTTTTCCATGAATGAAGTCCTCTGTGTGCTGTCTGTTTGTATTTTATTCAATAATCAGGAAGTGTGCGAGCATGCTTTCCTTCCACAGCCTCTGAATGTTGTGAAAAAGTGCTGATAAACTCATCATGGTGAATAATGACAATGCTCAGAATGCATCAGGTAAATGAGGGAAAAAAACTAATCAAAATATGTCTGTTTTCTGCTAGTGTTCCAGACAATGAGAACAGGTAGGGAGCGCGCTTGGAAAAAGGATCAAATCTTTGGACACAACGAAATCCAGGCATTCCAAAAAAGTAAAAGTCGTATGAGGAAAAGTCGTGTTAAAAGGGCTTTATTTAAATGGCCAAAGCCGACATGTTTCCACCTTCCCTGGTCTTTATTAGGGCTTAGTTAAAAACTGAAACGTGTGTCACCTTTAAGAAAACACCAACAAACAGTAAAGACAGATGTCAGAGGCAGATGAGGCAAGACATGCAACATGGCACAGGCAAAGAAAAAAATATACCAATGCCTATGCCAATGAAAAATATAACAATAATATACATACAACATCTATAAATAAATTAATAAAAAACAATACAAATCAAAGTCCCCATAAGAGAGGAATAGCTGTGAACCAATGCAAACTGTTTAAAATTAACTATAGTTCTGTTTTTCATGTTGGTAACACAATAAAGATCAGATACAGAGACTGGAAATGACAGGAGAAATTAGTCTTTTTTTTTTTATTTGAACTGAAATTCAATATGAATAAAAGTTAAAATCCTTGTGTTTTTTTCTGTCGTTCGGTCAGATTCCGCACGTGAAGATCGGTCCAGAGGAGACGCCCAAGCTCCCGTACCTGCGCTTCGCCTCCGTCACTCTGTATCCAAGCAACGAGGACCTGAGCCACGCCCTCTCCTCTGTGCTCAGCTCCTTCGGCTCGCCCACCACCAGCCTCATCTGCGCCAAGGCTGAGTGTAAGACCGGGACTGGACCGAGGACTGGGCCAGGACTGGATTGGGACTGGATCGGGGCTGGACCTGGACTAAACCAGGACTAAACCAGGACTGGATCAGTATAAACCAGGACTGGACCAGGACTAAACCAGGACTAAACTAGGACTAACCCAGGACTAAACCAGGACTAAGCCAAGACTAAGCCAGGAATGAACCAGGACTAAACCAGGACTGGACGAGGACTGGACCAGGACTAAACTAGGACTGGACTAGGACTGGGCCAGGACTCAACCAGGACTAAACCAGGACTGGACCAGGACTAAAACCATGATTGGACCAGGACTGGACCAGGACTGAACCAGGACTAAACCCCGACTAAACCCCGACTGGACCAGGACTGAACCAGGACTAAACCAGGACTGGAGCAGGATTGAACCAGGACTGAACCAGGACTGGACCAGGACTGGACCAGGACTGAACCAGGACTGAACCATGACTGGAGCAGGACTTAATCAAGCCTAGACCAGGACTGGACAAGGAATGGAGCAGGACTAAACCAGGACTGGATCAGGACTAAAACAGATATAGACCAAAACTGGACTAAATCCAGACCATGAGCAGAGGCTGAGTGGTTCTGATGTGTTTGTCAAACCCTTGTCAGGGCATCGTCAGGCTCGAGGACATTCTTAGGATTTTACTGGACAGAAATGAAACAGCTGAAATGTCCCCTGTCAGCTGTAGCCTTAGTGCTTAAGTGAAATAGAGTTTGTAGAGAAAGTTTCAAAAGTTTTATTTTCAGGTAATGACTCATAAAATCCTATATCCGCCGCAGTTCCCAAACACATTTGATTTGACCTCCATGTTTTTCTGCACTCTGCTCAGCTTTATTCTTTACACTAACGCTCATAGGTACAGACAAATACACAGGGTTTGAGTTACAGACATGGCTGCAAATTAGATGAAGTTTGTGTTTGTGTTGCCATAGTGACCGTTTCTGCGGAAGCACTAAACACACATCCACTGTTTTCGCTGCTGAACTGTGTATGTGGTGTTTCAGCTGCATTTTCTTCTCTTCATAGTGACATTTTTGTATATTTAGTGAAAACTTTTGCAGCTTTCCGTCAAAAACAGTCAAGGTAACAGTGTGTGCTGCTGACTATGTAAGCCGGGGGACTCATAACAAATGCAAACGCCACAACAAAAAGGCACAACACACCAAAAAAAGCTACAACAGAAGTGACTGCAGGACCTTGTTTTCTGACCCAGGAGGTGCACAACAAATATCAACGCTGCAACGCAAATACAAACGCCGCAACACAAATACAAACTCCAACAAAACTCAAAGCTACAACAGAAGAAACCGCAGTACTCTATTTTCCGATGGACTGAGCGAGGAGGATCTAGTGTTCGTTCACTTCTCCGTTCCTTTACTTTTCACTAGAGCCTGAACAATATGGATTTTGTTGCGGCCGATATGATACCGATGGAATGGGAGTTGGAGCTGCCGATAGCCGATATAATCGCTGGTATATTTATGACGTAAAAATTCACTGTAAATCATCAATTGTTTATAAAACTTAGATTCGGTTCGATTGCATTTTCATTTGGGTTTATTTAGGTGACATTTATTCTGCCTCTACGTCATATTTAAAGACAGTACTTCGGCCTAATGGCATTTTTGTACGATATTCTAGCCAGTAAAGAAAATACTGTAAGTAACCTACCGCTATTAGCCTTTAGCGGTAAATGCGTGTGCGCCGCGGTAATTCATGATCTGTTAAATGCAGATAATTCACATCTCTATTCACAGCTCATTTACATATTGATGCCTGTCCAGTAACATATATACGGTCATAGTCACTTTACAGTCGCTAATAGAAGAGAAAACAGCGTGTTTATGTGTGGGAGCTACAGCAGCTAATCTCTAACCAATGAGAAAGAACCAAAACGAGCTTCAAAACCGACACATTTCCAAAACTCAGCCTCACAGAGGCTCCTCTCAGATCACAAGTCTGCACTAAGAACTGTCCTTTTAATCCAGACTCAAACTGAGCGTCTGGAAAAAGAAGAGAATCTCAGTGTTGTGCACGTGGGGGTGTGTTCATACGGCCACAGACACAAACAAATGACTCCTCAGATAAATCCTGATGCGATATTAGGACATTTATTTGTCTGTAAATTGGATTAAATGGGCAGAATGTAGAGTCTAAGTTTTATAACAATCACACTGTTCCTTATTGCTCCAGACCCCTCCCCCATCACTCTCCCTTTATTACTCCAGGTACTACAGCTGGATTTGAAATGTGGCTGTGGGCAGAGTTTAAGTGTTTAGTCCCGCTTGAGGACTTGAGGAATCACAACCCAGAACCCCCAGATGCCCCGCCTCATGCGTGTCACTTCCTGTCTCCCATCAGGCCTGTTGCGATTGGAGGAGCTGGTGCGGCACTTCCTGATCTCCCGGGAAACGCTGTCGGTGCGGATGCTGGACGAGAGCCAGGACCCCACCCCCCTGCTCAAAGAGATCAGAGACGACAAAGTGGCCACCATCATAATTGACGCCAATGCATCCACGTCCTACAGCATCTTACGAAAGGTACAAAAGCCTACACCGTCTATACGCTGTCCTACACCAGCCGACACATTTACACATCTGTATCTCCAGTCCTACAATATCTCTGGAATTACAGGGCCTATACACATGAAACAAAAACAGACACAAAGACAAAGTTCAACGTCAATGATTCATCCACAACAGCTCCAGAAAGTGGTGCCATTATTCAACCACAAAGACGTGAGTGTTTCAGGTGAAAGGACTTTAAGACAACTGATTAATATTTCTTTCAAAAACTGTGAGTCTGTCTGTGCCCTCCATCTGAAATGACATCACCAAACTGAACGAAACCTCTACTCATTAATAGTACTAGTTTGTGTATAGACCTGGACTAACGTGAAGCGAGACTAAACCAGGACTAAACCAAGACTAAACCAGAACTAGAAATAATAAACCAGACTAAACCAGGACTAAACAAAGCAGCTTTGTCCAATGAATATCTGTTGTTGTCATTCTTTTGACTCTCGGGCGTCTGTGGAGCAGGTAAACTCTTCTTGGGCTTACACAGACTCAGACTCTCAGACTCAGACTCTGCTCTCACTGTGTCTCTCTTCAGATGTGACGCTTGTTTTTCCTGTAAATCCTGGATGTTCTGCTGCTAAAAGTCGGAGGATCTGTGCTGCTGTCTGTGCTCTCGGTTCTGTCTGTGCCTGGATTTGTGAGGGACGAGAGCTCCACTTTTCATCACTGTTTGGTTTACACATCCTAGACTGTGATAAAGTCATACTCCCTCATGGAGGCGACAGACAAATGTACTTCATTACATTGCACCTCATGAGAAATATCCACAGACAGTATGAAGATGTGGACTAAGGGAGTGTGACTTCACACACAGTGTTTGGCTACAGTCAAATGAAGCTCACAAGGCTAGCACTGGGCAAATCTGGAGCTGAGTTCCACACTGAAAAAAATAACTTGTAAGATTGATTTACCTTACAATTTGCTTTTTTCACTTTTTAAGTAAATTTGACTGCTGTAATATCAGGTACAATTTACTTGTCAGTATGAAATAAACTGTGCTTACCACTATGATTAACAGTCATGGATTTACTGAGTAACTGTTACTCTTTCTTTTTTTAAGTTAGAAGTCATATTTGTGGCCATACCTCCTTGTCAAAGCCTGATCTCGTCAAATCTCAGAACTAAGCCAGGTGGAGCCTCGTTAGTACTTAGATGAGAGACCAATGGGAAAATCAGGTGCCACAGGGGGGCGCCAGTCACAAAAACTGTTGTCATTGTGTCCTTAGGCAAGACACTTCGCCCACATTGGCTAGTTTGAAAGTGGTGTGTGTGTGTGTGTGTTTGTGTGTGTGAGTGTTGGTGGTGCACGGAGGGACCAATGGCACCATTTGGCTTGGCAGCCTCACTTCTGTCAGACTGTAGTTTACACCACCGGGTCTGGAGTGAATGAAGAATGCTCTGTTAATAATGCTCTGGAAAGCGTCTTTGTTACATATGTCCGTGAACAGTGCTATATAAATAAACACTTATTTATGTGAATAAATTAAGTAAAATATATACAATATTGTCATAATTAATTGCATTGCTGTGAAACAATAATTAAGTAAATATTATATGTCTGGTATTTACTGATAAATGGTACATTCAAAGCCTTCAAGGCTCAAAGTGGTTTACAACAAGGAACCACTCACCCATTCATGCACCAGTGTACACAGACACTGGGGGCAAGGTGGATCTTGCCCAAGTGGATCAGTCCACTCTCCCAAAGATGTCTTTTTTTGTTTGTTTATGTCAAGAGCAGGATTCAAACCGCCAACCTTGAGATCAGTAGACAAATGCTCAACCAACTGAGCCCCAGCCCCAGCTATGTATCTGCTGAGTGCGGGGCTTATCTAGAAGGACTTTGGTGTTTCTCAGTATTTGTGGGTTAGTGAGTAACGACTGTAAATCCTTTCAGTGTGTTGGTGATTATAAAGTAGAACTTACTCATTAAACATAATACTTACAGTACATAAGGAAAACAAGTCAATTTTATCCATTGCTATTAAATAAGTTGTAATTGTCACATAATTATCATATTTCAGTGTAAAAAATTACTGCATTTGATTCAATATATTTTACTACCCCAAGAAGTGATTTTTGTCAGTGCATATTTAAGATTCCAAGTATCATAGTGGGTATCATAGCAACCCAAGAGCCAATCAGATGAGGGGGTTTTGGAGGTAACACCCCTTCCCACCCGCACCATTGGTTTGGCAGGGAGTGGCTCTTAGTGACATTGTCAACCAAACTTGTTGCTAACGCTTTCGACATCAAGAAGACAAAGCCTCTGATTGGTTTGTTATTAATGCTGATGTTTTGTTTTAGTCTATGGAGCCGCATCCAGCCCACATGCACTTCCTGCTTGGAAGGGGCTATGGAAATATCCTCAAAGTCAACTCACAAATGTTTGAACTTCATCTGTGTTAGGTCTTAGGTCTGTCAAGTGCTTTTCTCTTTGGTTTTGTTATTGTTTTGTCCAGAAAGTTTCACAGTATGCCATTAAACCTTTCTATTTCTTCTTCATGAAGACCAAACCTGATCAAGTTACAGGTCAGATCTGTGGAGAGGCGACCCCGCTCACAGTGAGAACACCTCTTTTTCTAGGTATTTTTGACCTATAAAACCACCTGTAATTGCATAAATGTAAAGTAGAGCTCTTTAATGTGACACTGTGGAACATTCCAAGCAGAGCAGTGATATCTCCATAGAAACAAGCAGGTGACAGATCCTCAACCGAAAAGTTACACAGTGCACATGTAAGGGAATTGTTGTGATGTAATTTGAAATCCAGATTTAGCAAAAATATATGTTTGGTATCTCTGTGTCAGTTGTTTCATGTGGATAGGCCCAGTAATCGACAGAGATATGAACCATAAACCAGGCCATGAGTCCTCCAGCTCCAGGTCATACATTCTCCTGATTTAAATGAGCTGGTCTCAGCACAAATTAATCCTGCTCCTCGTAAACTCTTATTTTATATTAATATGATGAACGATGCCATCAATCTGAACAGCTGAAGGAGGCGGAGTTTACCGAACAGCCGAAAACCCCATGGGGATTCCGAAATAATTGTTCCGAATTAAATAGTTCAGAATTAAAATATTCTCCATTGAGTTCACATGGAAATAATTCTGAATTGAGGTTTCCATGGAAAACACATTAAATGGTCTTTAATTCTGCTCAGCATCTGGGGGTGGGGAAGGGTTCTGATTGGACAGAGACAGAAAAGTTTGTACATCTTTGGGAAGAAAACACACACTTCATCTGCTCCTGGGTTTTCTGTCATCTCAGTCCGACACAAACATGATCCAAACTTTTCCTGCAGTCGTTCTGATGATAATGAAGCAGCAGCTGGAGAATTCTCTCCTCATTCTTTATGTCTGTGAGCTGAGGAGGAGAAGGGAAGAGTGTCGGAGAAGGAGGAAGAAGACAAACTGAGTCTGAGGCTGCAACACCTCAGCCCACTCCCACATCCCGCTCACAAATCCAGAGAGCAGTGGAGGAAAGTCTGAAGAGACGACTGGTGGTGCCGAATCATCCGGATAGCATCAGAAGGACGACCCAACGAGCACCAACCCCCGGGATTATTTTGAAGAAGAATAAATGTTTACATGATGATGGAATCAATTCATTCAAATTTAAAATCGAGATAAATCATGCACTTACTTCAGAATTAAACTTAATTCCGAATACTCATTTCGTACATACATCATAAAGGACAATACCCATCCCAGCTTCCATCTCTTTAACCTGTTGCCTTCTGGCAGGAGCTTCAGGTCCACTCCTGCCAGAACAAATAGACTCAGGGACAGCTTCTTTCCCAAAGCTGTCACAATACTAAACTCAAGTTTGCAATGAGACCTTGTGCTGCCACTTGGACCCAAGTAACTCTTATCTGTTTTGTCAATTTGCTCTGTCAGTGGCCGTGTCCCCTCTGTCTGTGCTCTGAGAACTGCGGCATTTGCACTGTCACTGCTGAACACTTTAGTCTCAAGTCTATTTCACTGTTGTGTGTCTGTCTGTGATGTGTCTGTATGTTATGTGTCTGTCTGTGATGTGTCTGTCTGTGCTGTGTCTGTTATGTGTCTGTGATGTGTCTGTCTGTGATGTTTCTGTCTGTTATGTGTCTGTCTGTGATGTGTCTGTTATGTGTCTGTGATGTGTCTGTCTGTGATGTTTCTGTCTGTTATGTGTCTGTCTGTGATGTGTCTGTCTGTGATGTGTCTGTTATGTGTCTGTGATGTGTCTGTCTGTGATGTTTCTGTCTGTTATGTCTCTGTTATGTGTCTGTCTGTTATGTGTCTGTCTGTTATGTGTCTGTGATGTGTCTGTCTGTGATGTTTCTGTCTGTTATGTGTCTGTTATGTGTCTGTCTGTGATGTGTCTGTCTGTGATGTGTCTGTCTGTTATGTGTCTGTGATGTGTCTGTCTGTGATGTTTCTGTCTGTTATGTGTCTGTTATGTGTCTGTCTGTTATGTGTCTGTTATGTGTCTGTCTGTTAGGTGTCTGTCTGTGATGTGTCTGTATGTTATGTGTCTGTCTGTTATGTGTCTGTCTGTGATGTGTCTGTTATGTGTCTGTGATGTGTCTGTCTGTGATGTTTCTGTATGTTATGTGTCTGTCTGTTATGTGTCTGTCTGTGATGTGTCTGTCTGTTATGTGTCTGTGTACCTCTGGCATGGTTTATATGTATTCACAGTAGTTTTATTCATTTTTGGGTGCACTTTGAAGGAGCAGCTTCTCATCTCGTTCTACTGTGTATCATGACAATAAAGGCTTTCTATTCAATCTATTCTATTCTATTCTATTCTATTCGTTTTAAAGCGGAACAACTTTTTATTCAGAATTAAATAAGTTTTCTTCAGAATTACACCTCTCATGTAAACTTGTCGATTGTCTTGTGACTTTGTGTTCAGGCGAAGGAGCTGGGCATGACGTCGGCCTTCTACAAGTACATCCTCACCACCATGGTAAGAGCTGCTCCTGTACACGTTATACCACACTCTGGTACTTCTGCAGGTACAAGTTTATATATTATTATACACATTTGTCTCTTGTGAGCTTTGTTATCTTTAAGCCATGTTAGAATGTTGTTACGTCCTCAAAAACAGACCTGGAGTTTTGTTTCATTCACACGTTTGAATAACGTTTTTATATTTTGCCTGTCTACATCTTCATAATTAAAAATGTTCTGTTTTACCTTTAGTTCAGTAGAGATCGGCAATTCCAGTGCCGAAATGATCCAAATGATTCTGACGAAGGTGTATGGAGTTTAAAAACACAGTGGAGAACTTCTGTTTTTAGTTGGAGAGAAGAAATCAGCCTAAATCTGCAGGGTTTGTGTGCTAAACATGTGTGAGTGAAACAAAATAGCGTATTATGTACTCTGCAAAAAAAGCCTGGACAAAATTTAAGATATAAACAAAATTTAAGATATAAATCTATCAGAAAATGACTTAAAAGTGAAATGATCTGTCCATGGAGCGAGATAATTTAACTTGACAAGTTATCGTAAAATAAACTACCTCGAGACTAGAATGAAGCAGTCTCAGAACGAGTAATTAGATAATAAATGTGAAAACATGATGAAGAACCTGATAGAACTTTGAAAATCTTGGCCAGATCAGAGAAAGTTGCAGTGTACTGATACTATCTGGGAGAAAAATATGAAAAAAAAAAAACTTCAAGAGAAAAGAATAAACAAATAATTAACAAAGGAACAAAAGGGTAATGAAAGGAGAGGAAGAGAAGGAGGAGGAACAGGGGAGAGCAAAAAACAAAGTATCATTGATTACAAGAATAATTGTGTGCTCCTTTTTCTTGTTTTTTTATTTTTATTTTTGTTTTCCCTTCTGCCCTTACCCTCTTACATCTTCTCTGTTTTATTACTTACGCACACACACACACACACACACACACACACACATAAACACACATAAACACACTTTCCCTCCCAAACCGTTCAAGTCGAAATGTCTAATGTCTTTTACCTTTTGTACTCTCTCTAATATCACAAAAAAGTAATATGGGGCCTTTAAAGATGCATTGTGTCACTTTTCTGGTGGCCGTTCCTCTAAATGATCTTCTCCATGGAGCTGTTATTGCGTGTCTAGAATGTTTCACAGTATGGCATTAGAACTTTTTATCATTGTTGCAGTTGCAGGTCAGATCTGTGGAGAGGCTCACAGTCAGAATGTCTGTTTTTCTGGTATTTCTGAGATATAAAACCACCTTTAATAGAATAAATGTAAGGTGGAACGTTTCTTGAACTGTTTGACGAGCTGATCACAGGCGCAAAACAGCCTTGAAACCTGTTGAGTCATTGTATAAATGTATAAGATTCCTGATAAGAAACCCTGACAGTATCACCACCTTCCTATTCTTGCAAAATACAATTGATTGTATTGTGAAAATCTAATGATATATACAAATATTAGTTTGCTTTTCAAAATTCTTCACGATGCTGCTCTTCCTCTGAGCTCTAAGAAAACATTTCGAGTAACACGCTCATCATCCAGAGGAGAGAGCGCTGTCCCCAAATGGGAGACTGCACTCTCCAAATCCTCTTTTTCCTCTATCGCTGTGAGTCACTGGAACAGAGATTTGAACATGCACAGGTTTTCAAATATTTGTGGCTGATATAAGTGGCTGACCTCTCAACAAGTTTGTGCACATTATGGATGGGTGGGGTTGAATGATAAGTATATGAGATTCTCTTCTTTTTCTGGACAGTTCTTCGTACAGACTTGTGATGTGAGAGGAGCCTGTGAGAGGAGCCTGTGAGGCTGAGTGTTGGAAATGTGTCGGTTTTGAAGCTTGTTTTGGTTCTTTCTCATTGGTTAGCGATTAGCTGCTGTAACTCGCACACATAAACAGGGTGTTTTCTCTTCTGTTAGCGACTGTAAAGTGACTATAGTGGCCGTGTATATGTTATTGGACATGCACTGATATGTAAATGAGCTGCGAATAGAGGTGTGAATTATCAGCATTTAGCAGATCATAAATTAACGCAGCGCACACGCATTTACCGCTAAAGGCTAATAGCGGTAGCAATTTCTTTACTGCTTAGAATATCATACAAAAATGCCATTAGGCTGACCGACTGTCTTTAAACATGACGTAAAGAGGCAGAAGAACAATAAATGTCACCTAAATAAATCCAAATGAAAATCCAATAGAGCCAAACCTGAGTTTTACAAACAATTGAAGATTTACAGTGATTTTTTACTTGATAAATATAGCAGTGATTATATTGGCTATTGGCAGCTCCAACTCCCATTTTATATGTATCATATCGGCTGCAACAAAATCCATATCGGTCGGGCCCTGATCTGTTCCTTCAGTATTTCCACCAGCCTGCTCAGGGACGACAGGTGTAAATGAGTGTTCATGGTCTAACCTGCACCATCATCTGTCCTATAACTTTTGTCTTGGTTCATGTGTTCTCTGTTTCTGTATCATACCATACCGCAGACCTGTTTAATGTCATAACGTGGAACATTCCAGGCTTTGGTGAGCACATTTACGGTTTGGAGTCTTTTTGTGATTTCTTTCTCTCCTCACAGCGAACAGTTTGCCCACAGCGCACAATTTGTGATTCAAACCTCAGGCAGAGCGGCAGAGCGACTCACATTTTGACACGAATAACTGCCTTTACAATTCAGTATATTACAAGAAAAATCTGATGAAAGATCACCTGTCTCACTATGGGGAAATACCAGTATTGCAACACAAAGAATATATATAAAATGTATGTGTGTCTGTGTGTGTGTCGTCAGTGTCACTACATTTTATTGGCCAATATTAAACTGATACTTTGCTGCTGTTGTTATTCTCCAACATTCCCTGTTTGTGTGAAACTAACTGTAAGCACTACTCCGTCTGAAGCTCTGTTACTCAGGTTAGACTTTAATTTGAGCTTTGTTTTAACACAATTTGATTAAAAAAAAAAAAAAAAAAACAGATTTAGCTGAACCACAACAGGTGACATGATCTGTCACTCTCACATTTTTGTTGAAAATCAAACTCCTAAACAGGATCCTGGACACTTGAACTGATCACAGCCTCCTGAAAATGTGCTCTCTAATTCCATTTTGTATTTTTTCTTGAGTTTTCAGATGATCTTAAAACATTTTATCAGTTTTTGCTAATGTGAGCACTGTGTCACCATAACTACTGAACATTCCGCCAATAGAAACACTTTGACCACCCCCCGCGTGACGTCACTTGGTACAGGCATAACCACCTCTGCCTGAGTCCTTTAAAAATGTCTTGAGAACAGCTGATCACTGCTCTATATCCAGGGGACAGAAGTGAAAGTGGTGTCCTGCTTGAAACATCTGCATCTGCACATGATGGACAGCCTCACCTGCTCCACTACTGCAGCCAGCACTGTGAAGAAGGCTCACCAATGCCTGGACTTTCTGAAGAGGCTCAAGGCTGCTGGACTAGGCCTCCAAGACCAAGTCCTGCTTCTGTCTGATTTTGACAAACCACACCCGTTATATCTCAATCCACACCTGAACCATTTTCCAACAGAATTGCAATAAAATTCCGCACCCGATCCGACCTGGTGTAAATACAAACCAACACCCGAACAGCACCCGAGCCATTACTTTGTACTCTGCACTTGTTAATTTTCTTTTCAGCTCCTCGCAAGTCATTTTGAGCTGCAGGACATCGCGTGCGAGGTTTGAAAATGAAAGTGGCAGAGATTTCTGGGAATGTGCACGTGCACAAAAACATTTGGATTTCACATTTCATCATCTTGTAAAAACAATGGCACATTTGCTTTTCACTAAACTACAGCCATGTCTTTTGTTAGCACATGATGTTTTGTAAACCGCAGATCAGACCCTCTCTTTCCAGGGTCTGACCCAACCTGAACCTGCATCTGACACAGCGCAACATTTTTCACCGGTTTCATTAAATTTGCGGGTCACCCGTTGGGTATCTGCGGGTACCCGAATCGCTGCAGGACTCTACTCCAAGCCTTCATCTCCTTAAGCCTTGAGTGTGTGTGAAGCTGTAGATCAGCGATAGTGACTCTACTTCCTGTGGACTTTATCTCCAATCTTTTATGCTTTAAAAATTATGTATCTAAAGTATTGCACCACATTTCACAAATAATAATAACACAGTTTTGACTCTGATCAGAGCTCTGATCTTTGAACACTTAAAGAGTCTCAGATTGAGTAGTTTTACTGTAGACAGAAAACAGCTGACCCCATCATGCTCACAACTTTACAGCCTGTGGTCTGCAGCCATATCCCGCTGCTCTATACCAGCCCACCTATTGGTCGATCTGCTGCATTCAGCACGATAGACAGCGAGAGACGTAAAATATGACATGTCGGAATAGAGATCCCAAAAAGTGTCGGAAAACCGACATGTCTAAAAGTTGGGATGTTACACTAGGCGGCGAAAACCCACTGCACCAGTTGAGTGCCAGTAGAGCCAGAAGTTTTCTTCGGCATGACGCTGATTATAATGTTGCTAGTGTTAGTGCAGTTATGATTTAAATCATCGAGCGGCAGCCTTAAAGGTGATGACACATGATCGTCGGAGATATGTTGCCATACACTATGCATAAATGAATGACTGTCGTTGGACATAAGTTGTCGACGCCGGCAACACGCTTAGCAGCTTAGTTGGTATAGGTTATCTTTAAGTTATCAAAACGTTCTATATAAGTTACTAATATGCTATGTAAACGTCCAACTCGTTATGAATACGCTGTGTATACGCCCAAAATAAAAAAAAAATTAAAAAAACATTGATAGTTCAGGTAAGTGGCCAGTGTTTTAGGGAAATTCTGGTCCATTGGCATTCGCTGGCTAAATCATCACGGTGTGACTGGGCCCTTACAGCTGTGGAGTGGAGAGAGAGTGACCCGGTCCACCACAGTGTGGTACAACCACTGTTCAGCCCAGGACAGGAAGGCTCTGCAGCGTGTGGTCAGAGCGGTGGACAAGATCAGTGGGAGATGGGCCTCCAGGATTATGAAGGACCCCTGCACCCCTCCCACCACCTGTTTGTCCCTCTGCCCTCTGGAGGAGACAGAGGAGCATCAAAGCCAAAGCCAGAACATCTCGGCTCAAGTCCAGCGTCTGTCCTGAGGCGGTCAGACTTTTGAAGAGCGCACACTAACTTCCTGCCGAGGCTGAGCCTGCTTCATGTTTTACTTTTACGTGTAGATTAGAACTGCAAAATGTACTTAATGTACTTTTTAATCAAGGAAACTTTATCTATAGAGCACTTTTCATACAGAAAATGCAACACAATGCGCTTGATATTGCTAATTTATTCTTTTAATCACTGGGCCTTGAGGAAACATTTAAATCAGTCATGTGTTTCTCTCAGATGCTTGAATCACAAATAAAGAACCTTAAACCTCAAACTTCAGAATATCTAAAGGGAAGTGTGTCTGTGTCCCTTTTTGGGAGTTTGAGGTCATCACATTATAGAATCAAAGCTTGGGGAATGTTTTTTAAACAAGTGTCACCGCTCAGTTCCAGGTAAATCTCAGACAGAAAGTGATGACATCACTCTCTCCTCCTGACCAGAGACAGACCGTGGAGGGGAGGGAGGGGGTTTCACATTTTCATTTTTCTCTTCTTTGTGGTCCTTCGTTCTCTGGACTCATCCTCGGAGGATTCTGGGTCATGTCCTGTCTCCTGTCTCCTCTGTCCTTGTCTCCTGTGTCCTTGTCTCGTCCTGTCTGCTCTGCTCCACATTATCATCTCTCCCATCTCCTCCTTCATCTCTGTCTCCATTTTCTCTCTCCCCATCCCTATTTCCCTTTTCTGTCTCTCTCTCTTTCCTCTTTCTCTCCTTGCTCTCTCTTTCTTTCTCTCTCTTTCTCCTCCTCTTTCCCTCTCTGTCCCGCTTTTCTGTCTCTCTCTCTCTCCTCCTACATCTCTGTCTCTATTTTTTCTCTTTCTCTCTCTCTCCTCTCTCTATCCTCCTTCATCTCTGTCTCCCTTCTCACTCTCTCTCCCTCATCCCTATTTCCATTTTTTTGTCTCTCTTTTTTCCTCTCTCTCCCACTATCTCTCTCTCACTTCTCTATCTCTCTCCCTCCTCAGTTTCTTTTATTCTGTCTCTCTCTCCTTCTCTCTCCTCCATCTCTGTCTCCCTTCTCTTTCCCTCCGTCCATCCCTATTTCCCTTTTTTGTTTCTCTCTTTTCCTCTCTCTCCCACTATGTCTTTCTCTCACTTCTCTTTCACCCCCTCCTTTTCTGTTTCCCTTTTCTGTCTCTATTCTGTCTCCCCCTCCCTCTTTGTCTCCCTTCTCTCTTTCTCTCTCTCTTTCCCTCACAGTCTCCCTCTTTCTCTCCCCACCATCTCTGTCTCCCTTTTTCTCTTTCCCTCTCTCCTCTCTCTAACCTCTCTCTCTCCTTCTCCATCTCTGTCTCCCTTCTCACTGTCTCGCCCTCATTCCTATTTCCCTTTTTGTCTCTCTCTTATTTCTCTCTCCCTCTTTGTCTTTCTCTCACTTCTTTTTCTCCCCCTCCTTCTCTGTTTCCCTTTTCTGTCTCTCTTCTGTCTCCCCCTCCCTCTGTCTCCCTCTGTCTCCCTTGTCTCTTTCTCTCTCTCTCTCTCTCTCTCTTTCTCCTCTTTTTTCTCTCTCTATCAGAGCATAGGAACTCATTGTCCCTTCCTTTCTACCCCTTCTCCCTCCCTCTCCCTCTCTTTCTTCTCTCTCCCCCTCTCTCTATCCACTGCTCCCTCCTCTCTCTTCCCTCTCTCTCTGTCTTTCTCCTGTCTCTCTCTCTTTCCTTTCTCTCTCTCTTTCCCTCTCTCTCCATTTGCCCCCTGCCCTCCTCTCTTCTCTTCTCTTTCTCTCTCTCTGTCTATCTCGTGTCTGTCCATCTCTCTTTCTCCTCTCTCTATCTGCCCCCTGCCCCCCTCTCTCTCTTTCTTTTCTCTCTTTCTCTGAGTGGAGGATAATAACTCTAGGCCTCAGTGCGTCACAGTTTAAATGCGACACAGAAGGACGAGCTGCACCCATGCTCTGCTCTTTTTCCTCTCCATCTTCTCTTCTCTCCTCTCTCCCTCCTTCTCTCCCTCTCGCTCTGATTTGCCCCTCCTTTCCCTCGTCTCTCTCCCACTCTCTTCCCCCTGATTCTCTTTCTCCTCTGTCACTCTTCACTCCCCTCTCTGCCTCTCCCTCCATCCCTCTCTCCTCCTCCCTCTCTCTCTCTGGGGTCACAGTATTAATAATAATAACCCTTAAAATATTTAAATGAATGTGGAATTTTTTTTTTTTTCAATTAAATACTAAATGTAATTAAAGATTTTGTGTGACTTACTCATCTTTTTATTTAAATTTTAAATTTTATTTTTTTTTAACATTAATTAAAAACAATAAGTCTATATACAAAAAAAAAAAAAAGTTGGGCAAAGATTTACCTTTTTTTTTTTTTTTTTTTTACAATTTCTGCTTAACTTTTCAGATTTACAATGTATCATGTGTGTCAGATGCCCTCCTGTCCACCTGTGCAAATATGTGCAAGTATCACCTAAAATCTTTAAATTAATTAAAAAGCATCCATCCATCTTCTCCCGCTTAATCCGGCTGGGTCAGCTGGGCTGCCCAATACTCATAGCACCTGACCCCCCCTATGAACCCCTCTGCAGGTGGTGAGCCCACAGGAAGGTGGACAACATGGTCCTTGATGTTAGTTCATAGGGGTGCGGGCATGTTTTGGGTTGATGGGGGAACCCGGAGCACCCGGAGGAAACCCATCCAGACACGGGGAGGAACATGCAAACTCCACACAGAAAGGCCCATGCAACCCGAGGATCGGACCCGCAACCTTCTTGCTGTGAGGCCTGAGTGTTGCCACTCAGCCACCGTGCCGCCAATTAAAAAAGCAATTAAAACAAAAATCAAAAAGTAATTACCCCTAATAAAATATTGTAAGAAATGGTGAAATTATTATTTTTTATTAAATACTAAATGTAATAAAATATTTTGTATGATACTTCTGTTTTTATTTATATTAATTAAAAACAATATCATAAACTAGATTAAAAATAAGATAAATAAGATAAATAAAAAGTTAGGCAACCATTTAGCTTTAAAAAAAAACAAAAAACTTTTTAATTGTTCGGGTGTCAGATGCCCTCCCGTGCTCCCTTATCCATGTGTGTCAGATGCCCTCCCATCCTCTTTTGGGTCTTTATTTTTTCTTCACTCTAAAACATCCAACCAACAAACCAACATTGTTGGTTTGTGTTTTTCTCTTTAAGTACGTGCACCGAAGGAGAGCACAGTTAATGAGGCCCGGCCTGTCTCAGCAGGAGCCCTTAGTGCGTTGCCATGTTGTGTACACAGATTTCAGCCTGCTTTGGGTGTTTCTGTGCAGTGGCGGATGCTCTGGTGCCTGTGGGTTTGCTTGGCTGTGACAGAGTGGCTGTGCAGGGATGTCTTTGAAACCTCCATGTTTGATGTTCCTTCTTTTTCCTTGGGAGCTGAAAATGTGCCGTCCACAGATTCCGCACTCAAACAAGCCACAAACTCATACTAAACCCCCTGAGATGAGCCCGTGTTTATTTTATTTGTGGTGGAGGTCATTGGGACTGGAGACGCCATTTTGAATTATTAAAAACCAGATCATTTGTAAGAATAACAAGGTCTGTTTCCCCGCTGCATTCATCCAACCACATCACGATATCTGGGAGGACATTTGACACACCACAACATCTGCAGATTAACTAGAGACAAGTGGCCTGCCCCCATCTCAGTCTAACACTACAGGGAAACAGGAGGACGGGAGGGCATCTGACACGCTATATTTATCCAACCACAATACAACATCTGCAGATTAAATCAAGGTGTGCTCTGTAACTTTTCTAGTGGAGGGCTTGCCACCTTGTCTCGTGGAGATGTTATTATTTGTCCAAGAATGTTCCACAGTGTGACATTCGGCTTGTTATTTCCAAGGAGATAAGCAGGCGATGCCACTAAAATAAGTGACATGTCAGATCTGTGGAGCGCTGTTATTTTAAGATACTTCAGAGCAACAAAAACACCAGTTGTATAAATGCTAAATAGATATATTTAATGTCAAACACTGACAATGCAAAAACATTGATTGATTTGTTTTTATGTCAAGTTGTGCCAAGAGAGAAACTATAATCATAGATGAACAACATACACATTGTGAAATACAGAAGTGAATGAACAATGCTCTGTTAATAATGCTCTGTACAGTGTCTCTGGGGACATGTGTTGGTGAAAAGCGCTATAGCTGTTGTTGTAAGGCGACCTTGGGTGTCCAGAAAGGCGCCAAATAAATAAAATGTATAATAAATAAAAATAATAATAATCAAATGAGTCAAATGAGAATGTAAGGATTTTATTATTTTTTTTCCATTTACAGTCATACAAACTAACAATAATGTTAAACAAAGGCACAAAAATGTATCATGTGTTATGATCGTACAAAATTAACCAAAATGAGAATAAAAAAAATATTCCAAAGGAGACAAAGTAGAGTTACAATATGTAAATGTACAATGCGTCTGATGTATGGACATTTGACTTAAATCAAATGCAGAGGGACCAGGATCATCCAGAGATCAGAGGATTGTCATGTCATGTCATTTCAACAAATTCCTAACTTAAAAATTCTGTTCAGAATTACATTTTCAGTCCACATGTAATTCTTTTACAGATGAACTTTCACTAATCATCCCCACATGTGCTTTGAGGACAGCTCATTTTATTGGTTTTATTTATTTATTGCTATTCCATGACTTATTTTATCATTATATTGTTACTGCTGTTATTTCTATGTTTTTGTGCAGCACTTTCGAAACTGTTTGTTAATGAAGTGCTATATAAATAAAGTGGATTGGATAATAATAATGTGGGTTTATTCACAAAAACACTGCATGTGATGTAACAGCTGTTTATGTCTCAAATGGATGATCCAGTCTGAGAAGAATGAGCTCTGGTTTTAGGATTCCAGATCAGCTCCTGTGTCTAAACTCATCTTCTGTGTCTCCTGTAGGACTTCCCCCTTCTGCGTCTGGATGGTGTCGTGGACGACCAGTCAAACATTGTGGGCTTCTCAATGTTGAACACCAGTCACGCCCTTCACTCCGACTTCCTGCGCAGCCTGAACTTGTCCTGGAGAGAGGCCTGTGTGCTGGGACAGTACCCCGGACCCTCTGTGAGTATTTCAAGTGAACAGCTCCTTTTACCTTTACTTCAGTAGAGACGCAACATTCCAGGACTCAAATCATCCAAATGATTTGACTGAAGATATATAGAATTTACAAACCAAGAGTAAACCAGGAGTAAACAGGACTGAACCAGGACTAAACCAGGACTGAACCAGGACTAAACCAGGACTTAACCAGGACTACACCAGGATTCAACCAGGACTAAATATGGACTAGTGTTTTATTTATATATAGCGCTTTTCATAGACAGATGTCACAAAGACGCTTTACAGAGGATTAATTACAGAGCATTATTCATTCACTCCATACCCAGTGGTGGTAAACTACTGTTGTAGCCACAGCTGCCCTGGGACAAACTGACGGAGGCGCGGCTGCCAAGCCAACCGGCGCCAACGGTCCCTCCGACCACCACCATCACTCACTCACACAACTTTCACACCTACAGTGCATGTTTTGGTTTGAACTAGACCAGAATTAAACCAGGACTAAAGCAAGACTAAACTAGGACTAAACCAGGACTGAACCAGGACTTAACGAGGACTAAACATGGACTAGAGCAGGACTGAACCAGGACTAAACCAGATCTAAACCAGGTCTAAACTGGAACTGAATAAACAGAGAACATGAAGAGGCAGATAACTGTAGATTTTTCAGCAACATAGACCGCACTAAAAATCTTTGAGTTTCAGTTGCGGCCATTGCCATAGCAACTAACAATTTAATTAAAAATATTCTGACCACATTTATAGTGCTTCTACTGGGCTCTCAAAACTTTCTCAAACCCTTTCACCAGTCTTTTGGAATTAGTTCATACAAGTTGCAGGACCATGGACAGCTCCTCAGTGAAGAACAGCTCCTAAACCATTTTCACAGAGTGGTTGGCTCATCTCCTCCTCTCAGGTAGAGTTTCTGCTTGATTCATTTCCTGGGGGATGTTTATGCAGATGTGAAGTGCCCACAGAGCATCAGTCTGCCGTTATCGTTTGCGGACAGCTGCGCCCGAACTCCTTGCCCGCTGAGTGATGAACGCTGAAAGAGACGAGACGCACGTGAACGCAACACAAGCAACTCTGTGTGATTCTGTATCCACCAATCACAATGAAGGAGAGATCCACTGATACAGACTGAACACGGACTAGACCAGGACTAGACCAGGACTGAACCAGGACTGAACACAGACTATACCAGGACTAGACCAGGACTGAACCAGGACTAGACCAGGACTGAACCAGGACTAAACCTTTACTGCACCAGGATGATACTAGGGCTGAAACCAGGACTAAATATGAAATGAAACAGGAATAAAAAATAAAAAAACAAGACTGAACTACTACTGACCTTGGAATAAACCAGGGTTAAACCATAACTAAACCTTAAATAAACCAAATATGAACCAGGACTAAACCAGGACTGTACCAGGATTGCATGTTGCCTTTGGAGTGATGGAGGAGAGTTGCAGATTTCTGCTCACTCCTGAACGTGACACAGACAGATGAACATGGCACACTTCTGTTCAATCATCTGTCATCAGCGAGTAACACAGCAGAGCAGATCACTATCTGCTCTGCAGGACTAAACCAGGACAAAACTAAGACTAAACTAAGGGGGAAAAAATCAGGAATAAACCAAGACTAAACCAGGACTAAACCAGGACAAAACCAGGAATAAATCAGGACTAAACCAGGACAAAACCAGGACTAAACCAGGAATAAATCAGAACTAAACCAGGACAAAGTCAGGACTAAACCAGGCCCAAAACACAATTGAACCAGTACTAAACCAGGACTTAAACAGGTCTAAGTCAGGACTACACCCGGACTGAACCAGGATTGAAACAGGACTAAAACAGGGCTAAACCAGGACTAAACCATAACTAAACTAAAACTGAACCAGGAGTAAATCAGAACTAAAACAGGTCTAAAACCAAGACTAAACCAGGACTGACCTGTGACTAAACCAGTACTAACCAGGGCTAAACCAGGACTGAACCAGGACTAAACCAGGACTAAACTAGGTCTAAACTGGGACTGAACAAGGAGAGAAAAAGAGGACAAAGATAACGGTAAAAGTCTCAGAACCATGGACAGCTCTAAAATCGTATCTGTGAGTTTCAGTTGGAGCCGCTGCCACAGAGACTTACAATTTAATATAACATATACTGAATATATTCATACTGCTACTACCGGGCTTTCAAAGCTCTGTACATCCAGAACCCCCTCACCTGTTCACACACACATCCACAGCCCAGACACACTGACTTCAGCAATGACTGAGCCACTGTCATTCCCAAAGTCCTCAAAATGGCGCCCGTAAACATGAAGCTGCCCTGTTTCCTCTGTGGTGATATTGATACTGCGTTGTTGTTTTGGGGTAACTCTTGTGGACTTTGTAGCGAAGATTCAGGGACAGCACCTCAGTGAGAGACGTCTCATACTGCATCGCTACTCGAGGTGTGTACTGGAGTTGTGTCTTTGAGCAAGACACTTTTACCTTGTAAAGTGTGACAGCTCGTGCGAGAGGGACTGGCATTTTTCTTTAGTGCAGTTAATAATGAATTCCTTTTTCTCTTTTATGACAGGTACAAGTGGTGTCATTCAGCTCGCTACTCTTTACTCTCTCTTCGATGCTCATGATCTGTAGCCCCATTGTGGTCATCTCTCTCTCCTCCATTCTCACCCCTCACTTTTTCCTTCTCTCTCTTTGTTGCCAGATCGCCTCAGCCCTCATGTTTGATGTAGTGTACGTGGTGATCTCTTTCTCTCTCTTCCCTCTCTGTCTCTCCTCCACACTGATCCTTCTCTCTGTCTCTCTCTTTCTCTGTTGCCAGATTTCATCCACCCTCTCGTTTAACATGGTGGTTTGGGTGATCTCTCTTTTCCTCTTTCTACTCCACACTGAGCTCTCTCTCGTTCTCTTTTACATAAATCTCATCCGCTCTCATATTTGCATGTGGGTCTCTCTCCTTAATTCTGATACTTCTCTTCCTCTTATTCTCATTGTTGACAAATGCCATTGTTGCCATTGTTGCCACCTTCACGTTTGACACGGTACATGTGGTGGTCTCTCTCTCTCTTCTATTTCTCTTTCTCCTCCACACTCATCCCTCTCTCTCTCCCCCTCTCTTACGTAGATCTCGTCCGCCCTCATGTTTGACGCCGTGCACGTGGTGGTGAGCGCTGTGCGGGAGCTGAACCGGAGTCAGGAGATCGGCGTGAAGCCCCTCAGCTGCAGCTCTCCTCTGATCTGGCAACACGGGACCAGCCTGATGAACTACCTGCGCATGGTAACACGCATTTATACATTTAGATTTAGATTTATTTATCTATAAACAGCCCAATCCTCTGAACCACGTCACAAGGTTTAGTGCAAGGAAAATGTTTTGCGGCACTTAACATGTGGCTGTCAACAATATCCTATTTTAGTCCAGTTTATAGCTAAGGGTACATAAATATTACCGTGGCAACTAGAGCTACGTGATACCTTCCCTCTGGACCTGCTAACCTCTCCTGTCTCTGATTACCAAAGAGTTTTCATGAAGTAAAAGAAAATCATTGTACCTTAATTTATTTCAGAGAAGAGGCTGAACTTTGTGCCGGTTTCATGTGGATAGGCCCTAGAATTCCAGAGATCTGAACCATAAACCGGGTCACAAATCTGCATAATGAGCAGATTCAAACCGAGAAGTCAGACCTGTCCTCTAGCTGTTTCAAATGTCATCACCCCATATGAATACCTCCTCTCTTCCTATCTCTGCTCCTCTCGTTCCTTCTCTTACTCTCTGCTCTCACTCTTTCCTCCCCTCATTCTGTCCCCTCTCTTTCTCTCTCCCTATCCCCCTTCCTCCTTCTCTCTCTTGCCTTCCCTCTGCTTCTCACTTTCCTTCTCTTACTCTCTGCTCCCTCTTTCTCCCTCCATCTGTTTCTTTTGTTGCTTCTCGTACTCTGTGCACTCTCTCTCTCCTTCTCTCCCTTTTCTCTCTTGCTCTCTCCCTCCTTTGCCCTCCCTCACTTCTTCCCTCTGCTGCTTCTCTCGTTCCTTCTTTTACTCTCTGCTCTTTTTCTCTCCCTCCATTCCCCCCTCTCCTTATTGCTCTCCTCTCTCTCTGTCTGTCTCTCCCTCCCTCTCTCTCCTTCCCTCTGGTTCTCTCATTCCTTCCTTTACTCTCTCTCTCCCTCCATTTCCCCCTTCCTCTCTCCTTATTGCTCTCCTCTCTCTCTCCCTCACACTCTCATTCTCCATCTCGCTCTCCTTTGCTCTCTCTCTCTCCCTTTCTCTCCCCCTCCCTCCCTCTCTCTCCTTTCTCTCTCCTCTCTTCTTCTCCATCTCTCTCTCCTTTCCTCTCCTTGTTTCTTTCCTTCTCTTACACTCTGTTCCTCTGTCATCTGTCTCCCACTGCTTCACTCCGCACTCCGTGTTTAGTCCATTTTAATTACACATGTTTCCTGTTCCCCGACTCAAAACAAACATAAATCAGACAAAGCACTTCCTGGTCTCATTGAGCGGTCACCATGGAGACGAGCAGCTCCTAACTCCCCGTTCAGTGACAGAGACTTTAACAATACAACACTTCTCTGACCCTTTCCTCTCCTCCTCTGACCTTCTCCTCTGCTCCTCTGACCATCTCACCTCCTCCTCTGACCCTCTCCTCTTCTCCTTTGCTCCTCTCCTCTGCTCTTCTGACCCTCTCCTCTGCTCCTCTCCTCTGACCCTCTCCTCTCTCCTCTGACCCTCTCCTCTGACCATTTCCTCTCTCTGTTCCAGGTGGAGTATGATGGTCTCACTGGACACATTGAGTTTAACAGTAAAGGTCAGAGGACAAACTACACGCTGAAGATCCTGGAGAAGCACCGCGGGGGTCACCGAGAGGTTAGACGTCACACAGGGCCAGATGTGAATCAGGAGCTCTACAAATGAGCTCCTGATGTATGTGATTAGGAGCATTCATCAGGAGCACAGGGGAGCTGTAAGGTCTGCTCCCAGAATACACCTCATTTAGTCTACTTCAAACTCAAGGACCTCACTGCACCTTCTGGACCTTATTTTCATTTTTATTGAGCCCCTGCAGTATCTGACCTGCTTTTAGTCGTAGTCCTGCTGTTCATAGAGTTCAGTTGCATCAGTTAGGGTTAGTTCAGTTAACGATTATAATTATTTACGTCACAAACCAGGAAAACGTTTGGAAACATGAAGTAAATGTGATGGTTGGTCAAATGAAGCTTGCATATGTATGTGCTGTTTGGCATCATCTGGAATTTATCTAATCACATGTACCCAGTGTGAGAGAGAGTTGTGAGTCAGTGGGGAAATGATGAAAATTGAGTTATAGTTGGAACTGTTGATGAGTCGAACATATTGAAACGCTACAAAGACATGGAGATGAAGAAATCTGGGACATTTTGTCATTTTTCCTACATTTTGTCAGACTTACTACGGCAAACAGAGCCCAGAGGAAGTTGTAATTGCATCTTTCCAAACATTCCTGTTTTGTGACGTAAGCATGAATAGAGTCTCTTAACTTCTAACCCATCTTACAACAGCAACAAGTTTAACAAACAAAACACTCTGCCTGGTTCACTCATTAGTGTCTGGAAACATCTTTAAAAGCAGCCTTACACTTACCTCTGTTGATTTCCCACCACACATGCCAAAGTCCAAAAGACTTGATCGTTGACTCCAGTGGTGGCGAAAGGCTCGAGCTGCCAGAGGCAACAAGTGAAGATTGCCTACTGACGGTGAAGAAGAAGAGAAACTGAAAGTTGTTGATAGGAAATGGTTCGGAAATGTATTTTTTAGCATTTTTCAAAAAATGTAATTCACTCATAAATGGGACCAGAAAAGACATCGTCTTTTGGGTTTTCGCATGTGTAGTGGGAAAATTATAATGTTTCCAGACACTAATGAGTGAGCCAGGCAGAGTGTTTTGTTTGTTAGACTCGTGGCTAAGATGGGTTAAAGTGGTGTTAAGCTTCTTCAGTATGAAGCAAATTGGTCTTTTACGTGGAAGTTAAGAACTTGCCCCCATCACTACACTAGTTTGTTGCCTTGACAGACTCACTGCCACAGCAAGATCTCCGCCGAGGCAACACTGATCTGTGCCGTTTTTTGGCTTTTGACAGAATTCCACCACCTCTAGCAACGGACTTAGCTTCAAACGTGCTGGAGTTTCTTGTCCACAGACACAACAACAGAACTCATGTGTGGAGCTAGAATTACTCCTCCAACCTATGGGCCAATGAATCTGGCCACTCTACCACTGATGTTTATGTCAAACTGCCAACCTTGAGCTGAATACACAAACTCTACTCATTGAGCTACTGTCATGTCGTAATTTTAACATATTAGAATTCCCAGAGCTGAGTTCCATATTTGAAATCCGGACCACGAGTATCATAGCAACCAAAGAGCCAATCAGAAGCAACCGGGTGAAGGTAACGGTCCTTCCTGCCTGCTCATCAATCAAACATGTTGCTAACTTTACCGGGTGCGACCTTGGGGATAGAAATTGCCTGATTTGTCTGTCATGAATGTTCACATCTTGATTTAGGGACAAAATAGTAGAATAAACACATCAGGATCATGCAGAGCAGCTTAATACAAACATGCAGCAGTTGCAGAGAGAGGGGCGAGGTTTTTCCAGTAGAAAATGAACTGGAGCCAGAGTTGATGGAGCTGAATCGTGCCCATGCTCACTTCCTATTTGGAATGTGGTGGCTTTCGGGCTAGCCAGAGATACATACAGTCTGTGGTTAATGGTCTGGTTTGTGGCTCTGGGACTGAAAAGTACAGGGTGTCCCAAAATTTGTAGATAATTTTGCAGGCCAATCATTTTAGCAAATCTTGTTGAAATAACCTCAGATTTTCACAGAATATATGGAAACAGATCAAGATTTTATATTGAATGTTTTATTTTTCTTATATTTTCAAGTTGAGCCGTTCACTCCCAAACAGAAGTCATTTTGCATCTTGGAATCTGCTCACACACAGTCAAGACTTTGGAAAAACTTCACCAATTCACAAACAAATTTGGACTTGCTATCAAAACGTAAAGAGAAATGTGTTTATGCAGGGCTAAAGGATCTGGTAAACCAACATCAACATCAGAAGAGAAGGTCGAGCAAGGTCATGAAAAACTTTTGCAAAGCCCCAAGGAGTCCGTAAGGAGAACAAGTTTGGAAACCCAGATTCCTCGAATGACATTTTGGAGTTTCTTCAAGTTTTTGTAGCATGTCAACACAGGATTCTTGATGTTTTTGCTTGTCATTTGCTTTTAAAGCCTGAAGGAGCTGCAGATGGTCGGGTTTCATTTCCAATTGTTTCCTCAGGATACGCCAAACTGTCATTCACTAGACAGTCTTGGGTGAGTGTGTACAAGCAGATTCCAAGACGCAAAATGACTTCTCTTTGGGAGTAAATGGCTGAACCTGAAAACAGAACAAAAAGAAAACATTAATAAATGTAAAACCTTGATCTGTTTCTATACAGTCTGTGAACATTTGAGTTTACTTCAATAACCTGTTATTGGCCTGTGAAACCTTTGGGAAATCCTGTATCATCCAATGAACTTTGTGCTTAATAAAAAAAAAAAAAAAAAAAATCAAAGTTGAAGTGACCCAAACCCAGTGGACGCTGCGGGGGATCAGACAGAGGCCAGCATCAGCAGACCGTAAGCAGCGTGTCACCACTTTGTCAATAAAATCAATGCTAACTGATGCTACGCTGCTTTACGAGTGCATCAAAAGGTCAATGGTCAGTTGAGGGCACACCGGGGTCAAACTGATCCACTGAGGAAGTTAAATCTGATCTGATGAGACAGGTTAACCACTCTGCCGCAGTAACACGCTCCTCTCACAGAGATCAGGAGTCCAGCCCACCTCCTCCTTACTGAGAGGAGAACACAGGATAAGCGCTCTTTGAAAATAATCTTTCTGGATCTGATTTTGCAAAGTCTTGGGTCATCAGAGGCGAAGCGTTGGCAGAATTTAATTAAGATAAGAAATGTGTTGCTATGGAAACATGTTTAGTGTTTAAATGAGCATTCAGATGGAAAGACAATCTCTCCATCACAGTGCACAGATGGAACTAATGTTGCTCTTTGTTTACGCGTTATTGCATTTGTACAAGCAACAAATCAAAGTCAGATACACATTATATGGATTCATTGTTTGGATGTTTACTGCAATTCAAATGTAAAATAATATTAAAACTCTTTTCTGTCCCTGTACATTTGAGTTGAGTCAGAACAATGAGAACTAAGTCTTCTTTACAGGGAAGACCTTACTAATGACTGTTATGACTGTTCCCTCTTTGCACTGGAGGGAGCATGTGGGTCTGGTCACCGGTAAATAATCCCAGAATTCAGATGGGCGTGACTGACAGATGGACTAGACAGTCAGGGACATGCATGGTTGATCAAAACAAATATGGAAGTTCACAAAGAAAAAAGAAAGATTAAAAAATCTCACAGGGCCTGAAAAACACAGTGCAGCGAAGCACTAAAGTGAGTGATTTTGTTCGTAAATGATGGTGAGCATTGAACTCACGGGTTTCACATGTGTCACTGAAATAAACTTATCTGATTGGACGATCATCATGATATCTGTTTGTATTTTCACAGAGGTCTGGGTTGCCAGGAAAGGAGGGGACACACGTTGCTCTAATAGTTTTGTTAGTGTTATTGTGGCAGAGTGGTTAGCCCCTGTTTTCCAGTAAGGCGTTTGTGGGTTCGTGGTTTGCCAAAGTTTATGTGTCTGAAAACAAGACACTCAAACTCCATCCATCCATCCATCTTCTTCCGTTTAACCCGGCTGGGTCGCGGGGGCAGCTTGCTGCCCAATCCTCATAGCACCTGACTCCCCTATGAACCCCTCTGCGGGTGGTGAGCCCACAGGAGGGACACTCAAACTGTTAAACGAAAATAACCAAAAGAGCAGAAGGAAACATAAGGCTCATGATCTGAGCTGCTCACACAGAGGAGCCCATGTCCATGTGGTGTTTCAGTGTCTCTCCAAAGTGAAGTGAAGTGAAGTGTCCTGTCCTCTTTTATTATGGCGTGTTCCACATGTTGTAAACCCTGTTCTAAGTGTGATCTTCTGTTCTGCCACAGATTGGGACGTGGTTCTCCAACAACACTCTGGCCATGAACTCCACATCTCTGGAGCTCAACACCTCTGAGTCTCTGGCCAACAAGACGCTCATCGTCACCACAATCCTGGTAAGAGCTAACACCAGCTAATACAGAGTAATACAGGCTAATGCAGGCTAATGCAGGCTAATACAGGCTAATACAGGCTAACAGCACAACACTCATCGTCACGACCATCCTTGTGAGAGCTAACATGAGCTAAGAGATGCTAATGCAGACTAATACAAGCTGCCAGCAGGACCCTCATCTTCATTCTGATTTGAGTCAGTGGAATTTGACAAAATTCCCTCTGCACATGCCCAAAGCTTCTGCACAAACTCATCATTTATCATTTACTATGGCAACAAATGCACAGACTACATGTAACATGATTCAGTAAGATTTGTTGTTTAAATGTTTATTTGAAGTGAAATGTGAGTCCGGTGTAAACTCAGCCAGGACACTGACTTACCCTTGCTTTGTATTAAACAGCACTACAGAGGTTAATGGACTAGTATATAGCCCATTATTGTAACGACGTTTGGAAGTCAAAAGAGTTGTATTGATTTAGTGACATTCCATAACTAATCAAACTGTCTTTAACAATAAAACTGCAAGGGACTTGGAAGGTCAAAGTAGATATGAGCAGATGAGAAACATCTCTGAACATGATGAAGATGAAGTACCAGCTCATTCAGTCTGCCTGCTCACTGTGCATTCACAGGAGAGTCCTTACGTGATGAGGAAGTCCCGGTACCAGGAGTTCTCAGGGAATGATCAGTATGAGGGTTTCTGCGTGGATATGCTCCGAGAACTGGCCCAGATCCTGCGCTTCTCCTTCAAGATCAAACTGGTGGATGACGGCCTGTACGGAGCTCCAGAGCCCAACGGCAGCTGGACTGGCATGGTGGGAGAGCTCATCAACAGGGTAAGGACTAAACCAGGACTCAACCGAGTCTAAATCAGGACTTCAACATCACTAGACTAGGACTAAACCAGGACTAGATCAGAGCAAAATGAGAACTGGGCCAGGACTGAATGAGGATTAAACATGGGCTAAATTCGATCAAAACCAGAACTGAACCTGGACTGAAACAGGACTAAACCAGGGCTAGATCAGGACTAGACCTGGACCAAACAGGGGCTAAACCTGGGATAAAACGTCCACTATGGGACAGCTAGTTCACTATTGGAGCAATGATGTCTTGAATCACTCCAAATACAACTTCAGAGGGTTAGTGGAAAAACAAAACAAAAAAAAATAAATAAATAAACTACTATAACTTGGATACAAGATTTGAAAAGAACAGTTTGCAGAATAGGTCACCTTTTAACAAACAGACAATGATTACATAATTCATCTACATCATAAAGGAGAGTTATCTGAACGGAGAAAGCGAAATTTATTTTTACAGCAGCAGTTTGATCTTAGTGTTTCTAAACAGGAACAGAGCAAAGACGGAACAAAAGACGAAACAAAACAGGTCAAAGAAAAGGTCAAACAGGAAAAAACATATTACTTAATGAAAAAATGTCTTTGGGGTTTGAAATATTACAGACATTCTAAAGCACAAATAGAGAGAGAGAGAGAAAGAGAGGGGAAGGAGGTCGCTACTACGAGTCTGTATGCTGTGAGGGGTAAGAGAGAGAGGAGAGAGGGAGAGAAAGAGAGGGGAAGGAGGTCGCTACAGCGAGTCTGTGTGCTGTGAGGGGTAAGAGAGAGAGGAGAGAGGGAGAGAAAGGAGAGGAAGTTCAGTGAACAAACGCTCTACCAGCTGAGCTAAACTGTCACCCTCCAGTGCTGTCCTTTTAGACCAGGGACAGCCTTAAATACTTAAATACTCAAAGAGCCTATAATGGCTATAGAGACTATAATGAGAGACTATAATGAGAGACTATAATGTGTTGCATTTATGAAATCAGTGAAATGCTGAAGAGAATATGTCCATTCTTATATACGGTCTATGACCTGCAGACATATAAGCTGTGGAAAGTTTAACATGAACCATCTCCCATGTGATAGAAGCACAGAGCACAGAGCAGCACATCCCTCTGTCATAGTCGTGTCCTTTAGTCCGATAGAAGCTGAAGCATCAGTGCAGTGAGCTGTTTTTTCAGAATTCATAGTTTATCCAAATGAGCCATGCGGTTTTAAGTTTTGTTTTTGTAAAATGTAAACTAATGTGCAGAAAGCGGCATTAAACACATTATTACTCAATGTCTATTTGAGACTAAACTTACATTATCCACCGACAGCAAACCAAAAAAGTCTAAATATTAAAAAATGTTTTATTTGAATTTTACAAGATCACCATTATCTACAAATTTAGAATTACATTTAAAAATGAACAAACAAAATAAACATGCATATACCTAAATTAGTTAATTAAAAAGATAACAAAATAACATGCACTCAAATAAATAATTAGTAATAAATGTCTAATTACAGATAATCCAAATTAAACTTAATGAATAATATTGATGACAACACGTTGATATTTGTCATTAAAAAAGTAAAAGACATCAACTTCATTTGGACTAGAATTACCCTCATCTGGAGGTCCTGGGAACGTCAATACTGGACGCACGGAAGGCTCTGGAAAAAAAGATGTCATCTGGCGACAAAGTCTGCACCTTCAGTGGACCCAGACTGGATGTATAAAAATGACTTTAAAAAGATGTTGTTTCAACATTACTTTGTGCAGTGGACATATTCATTAATAATGTCATTTTCCTGCACCATGTTAGATGTCCCCATGACATCCTAAAAAGTCCCCTAGTCCACAGTTCAAATGTTAAATTACAGATTGACGTCCTAGTGGGGTCATAGTGAGACGTCCAAATAGTGGACGTAATTTGCATCTAATTTAGTCCAGAACTGGTCTCAGACTGATGTCTAATGTTTAGTGGGGAGTCTGAAAAAGGTGAAGTAGGGTGATAAAAGTGTAATCAGGAGACTGTATGCTGTGAGGGAGGATGGAATGAAAGAGAGGAGAACGACAGGGTTGGAAAAGAGAGAGTTTGACACAGGTGAAGTAGGACGTCAAAACTCTCTTGAGCCACGGGTGACAGAGGGGAAGCAGAGGAGGAAGAGAAACAGAGAGAGAGGAGGGAAGAGAAAAAGAGGGAGAGGTGAAAGAAAGAGGAGATGAGGTACAGGGAGAGAAACAACGGCTGGATATAATGAACGAGAGAGGAAGGAGTGATAAGGGGTTGTGAAAGAGAGAGAGGGGGGATGAGGAGAGAACAATGAAAAACAACTCATCAGGTGGAGTGGAGGGAAAGCAGGAGAGAGAATAGAGAATGAAAGAGAGAGGTTGGGAAAGGTAACACAATTAGTCTGTACGCTGTGGGGGGTGGGAGAGGGAGAAGAAAAGAAGTTGTGGAGGTATGGCAGAGAGAAGGAGAGAGTTGAGAGAGGTGAAAAGGGGCATTTAAACAGGAGTCCGTATGTTGCAAAGAAAGAGAGGAGATGGGAGGGGGTGGAGGATGAAGAGAGATAGACAGAGAGAGTGAGAGAGGAGGAGGAGAAGAATAGAGAAAAGAGTGGTGAGGGAGAGACTTTGATAGAAGTGAAGTGGGTTGTTTGTTAAAACCATAATGAGTTTATTTGCTGTGAGGAACAAAGGAGGAGAACAGAGAGAGAGAGAAAGTCAGGGGTGAGGTAGAGGGGGTGGAGAGGAGAGAGAGAGATAGAAGGGGGTAGAAAGTAAAGAGCGAGGTGAAAAAGAGAAAGGGAGAGGTTTGAGAGGAGGGAAGAGAGGAGGGGCTGGGGGAGTATCACCACTCCACAGGTGAAAAACACTCAGCATGATGGAGAAAGTGGTGAGAGAGAAAAAAGAAAGAGATAGAGAGAAGGAGGAGAGGGGCTGCGTGAGAGAGAAGTGGAGGGAGGAAATAGAGAGAAAAAAGGAATGAGAGGAGAGGGTGGAGGAGGAGGAGGAGGAGATGACGAACTTTTATTTAACTTTCTCCTAATGAGGCTCCGTCTGTCGCAGTTATTTTTAGAGCCAGAGTCGACTCTCAAAGAGCTCATCCACAGGAGGAGCTTTGGTCACTAAGACACACATTAAAGCTGTACTATGTCACTTTTCTGGAGGAGGGCCTACAGCATCTGGGATTAATATGTCTGTTGGTCAGATACAGACGACATCACGGCATTCTACAAGCCAATCAGATTTAACACAGACAGGAGGAGCTCAAATGAATCCTGTTCAGATGGAGATTTGTGTTGTAATGTTATTTGTGTTATGCTTGTAAGTCAAAGTAAAGTACAATGCAAAGGTTGTTGTTGTTGTTTTGCAAGTCTCAAGTAAATCTCAAGTCTTTCATCATCAAGTCTGAGTCAAGTCCCAAGTCAAAGACAGGCCAGTCATAGGGCTCAAGTCTGGGTCAAGTCCAAGTCACTGACCTTCAAGGCCAAGTTGAGTCCCAAGTCTTAGTCCATTTTATCAAGTCAAGTCTCAAGTCCTAAAAATAGTGACTCAAGTCTGACTCAAGTCTAAGTCATGAGTTGCAAGCCCCACCTCTGGTACATTGTGATCAGTAGATAGATGCTTTAGACCAAGGCTCTCTGTCCTGTAGTTCAGGAGCTACCAGTAGCTCTCAACCCCATCCCAAGTCTCAATGGGACTTTCCTGGGTAAATAAAGGTGTGTGTGTGTGTGTTTTAGAATTATTTAAACATTTTACTGATCACTTTTAACGCTTGTTTAAGTCTTGCACCAAGTTACATTTTAGAAGTTTTAACCCTGTATGAGGCTTCCTACAGCCTTAGATGATCAAGCAGGTTCCTGTAGCTGTTCTTCTTCAGCCTTAGATGATCAGGGAGGTTCCTGTGGCTGTTCTTCTTCAGTCTTAGACCCTCAGGCAGGTTCCTGTGGCTGTTCCTCTTCAGCCTTAGATCCTCTGGCAGGTTCCTGTGGCTGTTCTTCTTCAGCCTTAGATCCTCTGGCAGGTTCCTGTGGCTATTCTTCTTCAGTCTTAGACCCTCAGGCAGGTCCCTGTGGTTGTTCCTCTTCAGCCTTAGATCCTCTGGCAGGTTCCTGTGGCTGTTCTTCTTCAGTCTTAGACCCTCAGGCAGGTTCCTGTGGCTGTTCCTCTTCAGCCTTAGATCCTCTGGCAGGTTCCTGTGGCTGTTCTTCTTCAGCCTTAGATCCTCTGGCAGGTTCCTGTGGCTGTTCTTCTTCAGTCTTAGACCCTCAGGCAGGTCCCTGTGGTTGTTCCTCTTCAGCCTTAGATCCTCTGGCAGGTTCCTGTGGCTGTTCTTCTACAGTCTTAGACCCTCAGGCAGGTTCCTGTGGCTGTTCCTCTTCAGCCTTAGATCCTCTGGCAGGTTCCTGTGGCTGTTCTTCTTCAGCCTTAGATCCTCTGGCAGGTTCCTGTGGCTGTTCTTCTTCAGTCTTAGACCCTCAGGCAGGTCCCTGTGGCTGTTCCTCTTCAGCCTTAGATCCTCTGGCAGGTTCCTGTGGCTGTTCTTCTTCAGTCTTAGACCCTCAGGCAGGTTCCTGTGGCTGTTCCTCTTCAGCCTTAGATCCTCTGGCAGGTTCCTGTGGCTGTTCTTCTTCAGCCTTAGATCCTCTGGCAGGTTCCTGTGGCTGTTCTTCTTCAGAATTAGATTCTCAGGTCCATGTGGCTGTTCTCAGCCTTAGATTTTCAGGCAGGTTCCAATGACTATTCTAGATTCCAGGCTCTGGATGAAGGCTGATGAAGCCTTTTCAGTCTGGGCACCTCGGCTTTGGGATGACCTGAGGAGATAAGGCTCCCACCATCAGTACCATCTTTTAAATCACTTCTTAAAACAATTTTTTGTCGATTGTAGTTTGATTTATTCCATATGTATTTTTATTCTATTTTATTGGCTTATTTATTATAATTGGAGGCCTTGCAGCCTAGCTGCCCAGCTGCAGGACATTGTTTTAGAAAAGATTCTTATTATTATTTTTCTGTTTTCGCAAATTAGGTGTTGGACTGTCATTGGGGATTATTTAAGCATGTCAGTCTTTTGTATGTCTTCAGGAGATACTATGCAAGTTGAGTACTTTTTTCTCAATGGAGCCCCCACAGTGTCTCCAAGTACATGGACACTCTGGTAAAATGGATTGTTTTCCCTGCCCCTCCCCCTGTGCATGTGTTACCGTACCGACTCTTGCCTATTCTGCTGCTGTAGGCCTCTGCAGTGCTGCTTGCAGCTATATTTAATTGAATTGATTACTTCATTGTCTGTTTTTGTGCTTTCTGGATGCAATTTTTGTTGTTCTTCGTTGCTTGTGCAGCACTTTGTAAACCTTGTTTTTAACAGTGCTTTATAATTAAAGATTTGTTATTATTTGGATGTCTAACTTGATGCACTCATAAACTCATAATGGTGTATGTTTTATTGGCATCCAACTGTTCCCCATCTATGACTTGTGCAGGCTCTTATATTTGCTCAATTTCTGGGGACGGCTAAAATTACTCGCTCTCTGGCATTTACATGGAGGGGCTAAAAATACTTTGGTGGAGTTTTGGTGGAGTTACCTGCTTGTCTCCATGGAGATTGGTAAGTTTGCTCTCATTTTGTGCAGCACACCAGTCAAAACTACAATGTCTCTATGGAAACAAGAATGTAACACACACACACACACACACACCTCAAATCATAGTGTTCCATTAAAGACGGGTATTTGACTTCTATGGAATATTAACTGTAGCACGTATCACATTTAAATCACCATGTTCATTTTATGTTTTTTTTTTCTTTCTTTCTGATACTCTGAGTCTTCCCTCCCTTTGCTCTCTATGTTAACTCACTCCCCCTTCAGAGCACTGTCACAAACAAAACTCCTGCACATCACATCAGGTATCATGTTTTTGTAAATTGATGAAGAATTGTCTTGTGGAAGCTTGTAGAGGCTTGTACTGCTAACCGGGCATGGAATAGATCGCTAAATTACTCAAACATGCATGGACAGCATCTAAAACTTCTATAGGCATGTTTTTTTAATGAGGAACAGTGTTAGAACATGGGAGAAAGCTAAAAAAGAGAGAGATTTTGCCTAATGCTTGCTGTTAGAACGTGTGGGTGTGGCCTGGGAGCACTCCAGATGCCCTGCAGGAGGAAGAGGAGGTGTCTGGGGAGAGGGAGGTCTCTGGTTTAACTATAATATGTAGGAGATGAGAGGGAGTGGTTTATGTGGAGAAGCTGATTCAGGCTCTTTGTGTATTCAGTCCAATAGTCCTGATCCCCCTGTGTTTATTCACCGCTCTCTTTCTCTCCTCCCCTTTGTCAACTCTCCTTCCTCTCCTCTCCCTCGCCTCTCTTCTCTCATTCACTTTGTCCCGATCTCCACAGTGTTATCAGCATTTATTCCCTCTCCTCTTCCTCTTCTTTTCTTTCCCCCCTCTCTCTCTCTCCTCTCTTTTTTTCCATCTCCGTCTCTCTCTCCCTGTAATCTCCCTCGGTGACGGCTTTATTCTGTTTGTCCTCATCTCCATAGCATGTATCAATATTTATTCTCTCTATCCTCCCTCTTCACCCCTCTTTCCATCTTTCTCTCTATTCTTCTCTCTCTCTAAACGTATTATGTCAGTATTTACTCTTTCCCTTTTTTTAGTTTGTTCTAAATACTGGACTTACTAACCCCCCCCCCCACCCCCCACCCCCAACAACATCACTTGATCCTTGTCTCTCTCTCCCTCTTTACTCTCTCTCTCTCCTTTTCTCCCTCTTTTTTTTCCCCCCTTTTACTCTCTTTCCTTCGTCCCTCTGTGAAGACTATACTCACTTTGTCCTCATAACTAAGCTGGACTCTCTTTGTCTCCATTCCCCCTCTCCCTCTGTTCTTCCTCCTTTCTTTCTTCATCTATTGTTCCCTCCTCTCTCTCTTCTTTATCTCTTTTGTTCTCTCTCTCCCTCCCTCTGTGACACTTTTATTCAATTTGCCCTGATGAAATGAACTGGGCTTGAGCCTGTTGCAACTCTTTCTCCTTCTCTCCCTCTTTTTCTTCCCCCATTTTTCTCTTCCCCCTCTCTCTGTCTCTCTCTCCCCCTCTCTTTCCTCCCGCCCTCTGCGATGGCTTTATCCACTTTGTCCTGAATAAATGAACTGGACTTCGGTCTGATGTAACTCTGTGCAACTCCGAGCTCGTTAATCCATTATCTCTTAATCACAGCCGTGTCCCCATGACTGCTACCAGCTAACGTTAGGCTAATGCTAGGCTAACACTAGGCTAACATACAGGGCTAATGCTAGGCTAACGCAGAGCTAATAGACGGGGCTAATGCTAGACTGACGCAAATAAACCTGAGTTAATGTAATGTGACCTGTTGTCGAACGAGGTCCAAAATCGGTCATAAGGGATTTGACTGTTTGTTTTTTGTTTTTGTTTTTTTTACATCAGATGCCCTTCCTGTCATGGCCAACACCATTAATGTGACGGGAGTGAGCAATTCTTAAGGACACAAATACAGCATGCGATTTAGGATTGAACCAGTGACTTTCTTCTATCCAAATATCCCAAAGCAAAATCCATAAAAGTGGAACCTTTTCTGTTTGTGACTTTGCCCCTAGACTTACCATTTCTCCACTAAAGCTGCATTATGGAGCTTTTCTGCCACCTACTTGTCTCCATGGTGATTTTATTGTGTGCCCTATAATGTCGCACAGTGCCAGGTCATTTTAAAGGTCAGATCTGTGGAGAGGCAAACCCACTCAAAAAAAAAAAAAAAAAAAAGCATCTTTAACTAGGGTGACCTAGATAATTTTAAAAAAAAAAGGGACATCCCTGGTTTGGGTTGGATAGTAATAATAAAATTGTGAAATGAGTGCATAATTAAGCAAAATTATTATGCACTCAGCACTAATGTGAGTCATTTTAAGCACCTTTTGCACCGTATATGTCTCTTTTACTGTTGGCAAGATTCAAATTGGTCACAAATAGGGACATCTGGGAGGTTTTTTATATAAAACTGGGACAAATCACTGTTTTTGGATAAGTCTGCTGGGACAGGGGACACAGGGCTCAAAACCGGGACTCTCTCGGGTAAATAAGGACATCTGGTCACTGTACCTTTAGCTGAACTAATGCAACATAGAGAAGTTTAAAGGTCTTTTGGGTTTTAAGTAGGGTGACCAGACGTCTTTATTTACCCAGGACAGTCCCACTTTTGAGCCCTGTGTCCCCTGTCCCAGCAGATTTATCAAAAATCAGTCATTTGTCCTAGTTTTATACAAGAAATATCCCAGGTATACCTATTTTTGACCAATTTTATACCTGCTAACAGTAAAGAGAGGCATACATTGTCATTTGTTTAGGTAAAATACAGAAAAGCTGCTTAAAAATTACCAAAAGGCAAAGAAAATGTGACTATACTGATGTTAGTCATGAAAGAGCTGAGTGCAGACCAGTTTTCCTTAATTATGAACTTGATTCACATTCACTATTTTAACCAGGGGTGTCCCAGTTTGTTTTTGAAAATCTGGTCACCGTAGTTTTAAAGTCATGTTAGAATGTTGTTACCTCATCAAAAACATAGAATTACAGTTGTGTTTTGTTTCATTCACACATGTTTGAGTAACCTTTTCTGCTCTGTCTGCATCTCCAAAGCTCAAAATGCTCTGTTCCACTTTGTGATGTCATGTAGAGGCAGTTTTCAAGATACCAGCTACAGTTTTCTTTTTGTTCAGTTGAAATGGGCAATTCCAGGGCTGAAATTACCAAAACGATTCTAGTGAAGGTGTATGGAGTTTAAAAACACAGTGTAGCTCTTCCTGCATTACCACATGACATCACAAGGTGGTATTTGAGAGAAGCACTCATTCTAAATCTGCAGGGTGTGTGCATTAAACATGTGTGAATGAAACGAAACACAACTCCAGGTCTGTTTATGATGAGGAAACTACATTAGAACACATAAGAAAACAGCATAATATGGCCTTTTAATGCTACACTGGAACTTTCCTGGTAAATCTCCATAGAGACAGGCAGGTTATAATGAGGTAGAGTAGATTTGTATCCTCGGAATCACCCCACTCAGAGGCTCACATGTACAGACGAGGAGACAGGCTGATCACACACTGGAGTAACGAAGGCGCTCTGAAAGTCGGTGAAATCATGTCAAACTCGCCGTTGCGTCAGATTTGAGCAGAAATCTCTCATTTTCCCCTCTTCCTTTTCCATGAATTATTCACAGATGTATTGTTGGGAGAGGCGGGCGCGGGCTTCAGTCCTCCCCGCTAAACTCTGTGTATACCACGTGCGTATGGAGGCTTTGTAGCAGCAGCTGTGTGTCGGTATAGAAAGCTCTTAGTCTACGTGCCGGTGTTGACATCCGCTTTGTCTCTGATGTTACCGTGAGTCCATTCCAAACGGTTTAGTGTCTGTTCAGTCCATGTGCACAGACTGTACAGAGAAGAGGACTGAAGGAGGGGGACGTCGCCCATAGTGTTTAGCTCCAGGCAAATGAAGCTCAATGAGGCAGTTATAATGGGTAATCTGCAACTGAGTCAGAACCAAAGAGCCAATCAGGAGCAAGGCATCTGTCTCTCTCTCTCTCTGTGTGTGTCTAACTGTCTCTTTGTCTCTCTCTTTCTGCCTTTCTCTCTCTCTCTTTGTCTTTCTGTCTCTCTTTCTGTGTCTCTCTCTGTCTATCTCTCTCCTTGCCTCTTTCTGTCTCTCTTTCTGTCTGCCTCTCTCTCTGTCTCTATCTTTCTCTTTGTCTCTCTCTGCATCTTTCTCTCTCTTTCTATCTCTCTTTCTCTGCATCTTTCTCTCTTTCTGTCTGCCTCTCTCTCTGTCCCTCCCTCTCTATCTATCTCTCTTTCTATCTCTCACACTCTCTCTATCTGTCTCTCTCGCTCTGTCTCGCTCTTTCTCTCTTGCTCTCTATCACTCTCTGTCAGTCTCTCTCTCTATCTCTTTCTCTCTCACACACTCTGTCTTTCTCACTCTCTATCTGTCTTTCTCTCGTTCTGTCTCTTTCTCTCTCTATCACACTCTCTCTTAGTCTGTCTGTCTCTCTCTATCTCGTTGTCTCTTTCTCTCTCTCACTTTCTCTCTATGTCTCTCTCTCACTCTCTCTCTTTGTCTCTCTTTCTATGTCTCTCTCTATCTTTGTCTTTCTGTAGCTCTCTCTCTTTGTCTTTCTCTCTCTGTTTCTCTCCATCTCTGTCTCTGTTTCTCCCTTTCTCTTTCTCTCTTTTTCTCTCTGTCTCTCCTGCTCTCTCTCTCTCTCTTTGTCTCTCTCTCTGTCTCTCACTCTTTCTCTCTCTCCCTCTCACTGTCTCTCTCTCTCTGTCTCTCCCTCTCTGCCCCTCTCTTTCTCTCTGTCTCTGTCTGACAGACAGGTTAGCCTGTTCCATTCACTAAATCATACTCTATATAATTACTGTCATTAATATCTTTTAGAACCCAGTGCTGTTCTTTTTCAACTTTTATTTGAACTTTTCTTCACAAACTTCCACTTGACTGCTGTAAAATTAAGATTTATAATTACAACAGATATTATCCCGCCAAGCTAAGTCATAATTTAAAAACCTGTCATATACCCTTATATCAGACCTATTCAGCATAATGAATTTTTCTGAACTTTTAACCATATTGACGCTGTTTCCTTCTCACTGACCCTCTGAAAATGTATTTGGACTAAGACGTCAGTGCGCCGATCAACCCCTGTTTTCAACTTACATGCCCACTGATGAACGCACTTCATTCTCTACTATAATTTTCTTAAAGCGGGAGTATTGACCTTTTTCCCATGTTATAATGTTGCTCCCTCATCAAAAAGATGCCTGAAAATATGTTTTTTTGTTTTGTTTTGTTTTTTAGCTGCTTAGATGATCCATGGATGGTTTAATCTTGTGATCTCTGTTTGAAGCCTTCTTACGGTTTGCTCTAGAATTCTGTGTCACCCACGCTTCCACACTCCAAATTCTCCATAAATATACACAAACATGACACAAAACTGTGCACAACAATTTAACAAACCTGATGTGATGTGCAGTAGTTTCATTAGTGGGATACATGCTGACTGTGTTCTGATAGTGCTCAGGAGGGGGAGTGATTTAATGCAAGGACCAAAGGGAGTGGGGACTCAGGGCAGTAAAACAAAAGTTTAAAACATGTAAATATGTTGTTTTTAGCAAATATAGAATTTCCAAAAGGTAACATGGTGATCTAAATGTGTTATGTGTTATCATAGAAGTGGAATACCTCCTCTTTAGTCTTTGATACACGGAGGATTTGGTGTGCTGTGCAACTATCCATAGGAGGGGCCCACAGCATACGGCCATTTGTTGTGATGACATTTACGGCGATGTCCTCCAGAGTCCTGCATGGGTCTGATTTTGACAAACCACACACGCCCGTCCCCGTCATTCCTCAATCTGCACCTGACGTGATTTCTGACAGAATTTAAATAAAATTCCGTACACACGACACCCAAACCGCACCTGAATGAAAATCAGTCCGGGAGCCAGAAAAGAGCCACAACTTTATACTCTCCACTCGCTAATTTTCTTTCCAGCTCCTTAGGAGTCACTTTGAGCTGCAGGACATTACATGCGTGGTTTGAAAATGAAAGTGGCAGAGATTTGAGGGAATGCAGCAAAAACATGGATTTCACATTTCATCAAAACTATGACATGTTTGCAATTCACTAAAATACAGCCCTGTTTTTTGTTCGCACATGATGTTTTGTAAACCACAGATTAGACGCGTGCTCTGCTGCGTCCGACTCGACCCGAACCCACATCCAACACAGCGCGACATTTTTCACCCTTTTCATTTACCTGAACCCGTGCAGGACTCTAGTCAGCGCACTTGTTTCTTTTATTAATTTGTTTTAGATTCATACTGTGATTTAAAATATCCAAATGATAACATAATGATCCACGGGGGTAATAGATTATAACTATAGAGTGCACACAAGCACAATATGTCTGATTTAACATCATTTATGGGCACTTTAGAACTGATTACCTTCTCTGGTGAACATTATTTTATTTTTGTTCTGATTTAACTGACTCTGAATCTGAAAAAAAAAAGTATAATGTTTCCACTTGTTTCTGCGGAGTCTTTAATCTTGTCAATGACTCCGAACTGCTGCATGGTTACATATTGTAGATAATGACCCGTTCTCCGCTGCTACCTTTGGAGCCTTCTCACAGTGTGGCACAGAAACTTTGTGAAATTGCGTTCATTTTTCAGCGTTCAGGAGTTCATTATGTTTTAGCGGAGGGGGAAAATGGCAGCCACTTATCATGGTTCAGAGTAACAGAGACGAATCTGCACGTTTAGGCTTGGCTAATTCTGCTCTGGCTCCTGAACACCTCTGAAGTGTGACAGACAACTCGTGCACAATGCCAGCGCTCGTTTTTCCTGTGGCGCCTGCACACAGCACCACTCAGGCCCCTTTGGCTTTGGGTTTGTTTAATGAAATATTGATCGCTGGTGTGTACTTCTCTGCAGTAGAATGTATTAGCCTGCTCCACTACTACGCAGGGCTCAAGGGAAGGCACACATCCTTTTGTTTGGCCCCAGTCCTGGGCATAGTCCTGGTCTTGATCCTAGTCTTGATCCTGGTCTGGCCCTTCTGGGACCAGAGGCTCTTGATCGAAGTCTCGGTCTAACATGGGGTTCATAAGTTCTCCTTAGCTGGATGTAATATCATGTTTATTTTTGAGTTTGGCCCCTGTCTTGGTTTTGATCCAGGTCTGGTCCTTGTGGGTCTGGAGGCGATCAGTCTAAATCTTGGTCTAACAGGGTCTTTTGGGGGTTCATGATTTCTCTATTGCTGTAAGTCATGTCATGTTTATGTATGAGTGTGGCTCCAGTCCTGTTCTTGGTCCTTGTCTTGATCCTGGTCTAGTCCTTGTGGTTCCAGAGGTGATCGGGCTAAGTCTTGGTTTAAGTCTTGGTCTACGTCTCGGTCTAACATGGGGTCTTTTGGGGGTTCATAATTTCCTTAGCTGTATGTTATGTCTTATTTATTTTGGAGTTTTTCCCCAGTCCTGGTCTTGGTTCTGGCCTTGATCCTGGTCTTGATTCTGGCCTAGTCCTTGTGGGTCCAAAGGTGCTTGGTCTAAGTCTTGGTCTAAATCTGGGTCTAATCTGGACTCTTTTGAGAGTTCCTAAGTTCCCTATAGCAGGATGTAGTATGATGCGTATGTATGAGAGGTGGGAGTAGATGAAGCTGGACTGTTGTATTGAGCCACTCTTGTTTAAAGCCCTTGCGTTTTATGGGGTAGTTTCTGGACCAGTTATTACCATCAGCCTCATGTACTCACAAGTATCTCACTGCAGACATTTAAAGTATTAATTTCATATCAACTATTAAATGATTGGAATATTTGTGTTTCTTGCACCGCTCCTTCAATGGTTCAGTTTGTCTCATTTTTGTATCGATCTTTTGCCAGATTTTGTGCAATATTTGATATTTTGTCCTCATTCACTTCAATTAGATGTTATGTCCTGACAGTTAATTACAATTAGTTTCAAACAGAGGCAGGAACTTAACATTACAACTAATAAAACCTTATACTTTTACTCCTTTACTTATGAGTAATATCCTGTAAGTCTATGAACAACAAAAGCTTTATGTTGACAGTATGGAATAATTTGAGCATTGCTGTACTGTATTTCATGGGAAAGTACAATCTAATGACTAAAGAAAATGCATACTTTAATCTGAAAAACTTCAGTGGCGTAAAGAGGGGACATTATGTACACTGGGATCCAGGTGACTGTTTAATATAACAGTAAGTACCTGCCATAGAGCCCGGCTCCTCCTCCTCGCCCGGCTTCCTCCTTCTCGCCCAGCCTCATCCTCCTCGCCTGGCTCCTCCCCGGCTCCTTTCCCACCTGGGTAGATGTGGCCATACCGAACTGGCCCACGGGCCTGAACATCTATAGCCTGTCCATCCATGGGAGTGGATCTCTCCTTCACTGTAGTACTCCCCGAGGTTTCTTCTTTTTCCCAGGATCCTGGGTTTTTTGGAGTTTTTCATTGCTGAGAAGGAGGGGGACAGGGGATGACTGGACGATGTTTCATTTGCTGTTTTACATGAATGTTGTTTATTCCTGTTTTGATATGTCTGTGTGTATGTTTTACTCATCAAAATCTTGGAACGCCCTTAGAGGCAACTGTTGTTGTGATTTTGGGCGCTACAAAAAAAATTGAACTGAATTGAATTGAATAGAGTGTATATATGAGTGGACTAAGTGAGTGTGACGTCTCCACAACATCGGCACCGCTCAAATGAGGGTCCTGATGCCACGGTTACTGGAGTGAATTTGGAGCCAGGCTCCATATTTGGAAATCTGACTGCGAGTATCATAGCAACCACAAGAGCCAATCTTGATTGAGGTTGTTAAATGTGTCGATACTCTGCACCATTCTGCATGAACTGCTGTATTTCAGTGATTCTTGAGAATAATAAGGAAACTTTTAGCTTTTATTGTCAAACATTAAATAGTAAGTTTAAGTCATTGATTTATGTTCTGTTCTGTTACATGCAAACAACAATAGTGTTGGCATTTTAATGAAATTCACTTTACTTTATGCTAGTTAAATTATGCTAGTTATGATTCTAGTAACGTTAGTTATTGTAATTGTTTGATTTATTTTGTCATTTTATTTAAAAAAAACAAACAATTGGGGCAGGAAAGAGGCAAGGGAACTTACTTAGAAACGAAACACATTAGCTGTCAATCAAACCTGTTGCTAACGCTAGGCAGCAGCGACCTCGGGGAATGAAGGTGTCTGATTGGTTATTTATGTTCATATTTTGATTTAGGAACAAGATAGAGAAATGAAAAATTGAGGATCATGTAGAGCGGGTTCATACAAACATTGACCAAAATGACGAGGTTCAGTGCAGCAGTTACAGAGAGAGGGACAATAAGATCTCAATGTGAGTCAATGGGAAAAAGGGAGAGAAGGAGCCGGAAGAGCCTCCTGGAGCACTTCCTATTTGGCACATGGTAGCTAGCGCTTTAGCTATGTCCACTCATATATACGGTCTATGGTACCTGCACAAGTACAGGGCCCCACAACACAACACCACAGAAGACCACAGAACATCACAGAACACCACAGAAGACCACAGAACATCACAGAACACCACAGAATCCCACAAAACACCACAGAAGACCACAGCATCCCAGAGAACACCACAGGATCCTACAGAAGACCACAGAATCCCACAGAACACCACACAAGATCACAAAATCCCACAGAACACCACAGAGTCCTACAGAAGACCACAGAATCCCACAGAACACCACACAAGATCACAAAATCCCACAGAACACCACACAAGATCACAAAATCCCACAGAACACCACAGAAGATCACAGAATCCCACAGAACACCACAGAAGACCACAGAAAACCACAGAAGACCACAGAAGACCACAGAAGACAACATAATCCTACAGAAGACCACAGAATCCCACAGAACACCACAGAAGATCACAGAATCCCACAGAACACCACAGAAGACCACAGGATCCTACAGAACACCACATAACACCACAGAAGATCACAGAATCACACAGAAGACAACAAAAGACCACATAATCCTACAGAACACCACAGAAAATCAGAGGACCACAGAAGACCACAAAACAGCACAAAAGACCACAGAACACGACAAAACACCACAGGGCACCAGAGAACCCCACATAACATCTCAGAAGACCACAGAGGACCAACAAACACCACAAAAGACCACAGACCACCACAGGAGACCACAGAGGACCACAGAACACTACAGAAGACTACAGAACACCACAAAAGACCACAAAGCACCACAAAACACCGCATAGGCTAAACAACACCACAGATAAATCCAGCCTCTCATCTCTCCATAAAACAAAGGGGAGCTCAAAGAATCAATATGACCCACTGCCCCTAAATCTCACACATGCACACACACCCGCACACACACATACACATATATCTGATTTATTCCCATGTATTTGAGCAAAACGTGTCTTGCCTCAGTACAGATATATAGTATAAGCAGCTCTAGAAATCATAGAAGTCCACTGTGTACTGTTTGCATCTAATTATGATGTGTTTTATTGTCTAATAATCAGGAAGAGTGAGATTAGCATGATAGGTGCTGTTTGCAATATTACTCCCCTCTGGCCTCTGGGAGCTGTGAAATGCACTGAATCATTATGATGCTCAGAATACATACAGTAAGTGAGGAATAACTTTGGATCACTGCAAACTGTTTAGTTTGTTTTGAGTGACTTCAACCATAGTCACTGCTTATTTGAGCCCAGATCTGAACTTTAAACCAGGCTGGTGATCTAAAAATACAGGATTTACGACACGGATGCCCATAAAGGAGGCACAAGGGAGCGTGTGTATGGGTTTGAGTCCCCACACTGTGATAAAAACCCGCCCACACACAGCGCAGAGGTGGAGATGATCTGAAGGAGGAAAGACAGCACCGTTCTTTATGTTTCCCCTGGAGGCTGTGAGCGGAACTACAGCTCATTACGCCTCGTCTCGTGTCTCTGTCTCCTACCTGCAGTGGGAGCAGCGTGTGCAGAGGAAACAGGACTGTCGTGAGTTTTGGAGTGGAAAAACAAACCAGGATCCATCTTTGAAGCTCCTGCTGATTCTCTGGGGTTTGCAGTGTTTGGAGTGAGGAAGAGAGTGGAGATTTATAGACATCATGAAAGGAACAAACACATGTGAATGAAACTGTCATGAAGGAAGCTACACTTTTAGTTTAGTCACATTTTTATCATCATATTGTATATCCAATTTTTTCGCCATTGCTCTATAATTAGCCTTAAAGCATGAACAAAACCTCATGTCATTGTGAACAAAGAGCTCAAAATGGTACAGGTTTAGTAACTGCCTATTAAAAGGTTTAGGGAAATATGGTATTAACAAAGAAGTTAAGCTTAAAAGGGAACTCTGGCATGTTTGAATTTAAAGTCCGTTGCTAGAGGTGGTGGAATACTGTCAGAAACCAAAACACGGCACAGATCAGTGTTGCCTCAGCGAAGATCTTGATGTGGTAGTGAGTCTGTCAAGACAACTAACTAGTGTAGTGATTGGGGCAAAATCTTAACTTCCACGTAAAATGCCACGTAAAAGCTTCACACCACTTTAACCCATCTTACAACAGCCACAAGTCTAACAAACAAAACACTCTGCCTGGCTCACTCATTAGTGTCTGGAAACGTTAGAAAACAACTTTATAAGCAGCCTTACACTTACCTCTGTTGATTTCCCACTGCGCTTGCGAAAGCCCAAAAGACTTGAAACTGCTTATAAAATTGTTTTATAATGTTTCCAGACCACTAATGAGTGAGCCTGGCAGAGCGTTTTGTTTGTTAGACTCGTGGCTATGTTGTTAGTTAAGAACTTGCCCCCATCACTACACTAGTTTGTTGTCTTGACAGATTCACTGCCACAGCAAGATCTCCGCCAAGGCAACACTGATCTGTGCCGTTTTTTGGTGTCTGACATTATTCGACCACCTCTAGCAACGGACTTTAGCTTCAAATGGGCTGGAGTTCCCCCTTAATAAACAACTTCTTTTATTATGAAATAGGTTTTAGGTATTTTTTTTATTTATTTGTTAAGGTTAATTAAAGTAAAGATTATCATAAAGTATAGGACTAAACTTAATCCAGAGTTTAATCTAAATCCAGAACTAAACTAGGACTTGACCAGAACTACAACAAGACCAATCCAAGTCTACATCAGGACTAAACTGGGCTAAATGCAGAAGACATCTCCTTTTCAAAACACTGGATCATTCAGAACATAATCACATTTTAACCTGAAATAAATAAGATTTTTTTTTCTTCTTTTTTTTCTTTTTTACTTGTAAAATGCATATCCTTGATTGGTCAATATGCCTGTCAATCTCACCCATCTGAAATTGTGGAGACAAGATACAATAGCGTGTGGTTCTGCCTGGACGGGTAAGGCCAAAACCAGGATCAAAACCAATGATTCAGTATTTGTTTAGGCATTGTTTAGTATTTAGTGTCTTTTTTGTGAAATCAGTCAGTGTTCTGGGAGGTCACTGTGAGGAGACTCTAAAATCCTTTTGTCTGGGTAATTTATTTATCTGTTCCTTTGTTTTGTTGACAGAAAGCTGACCTGGCTGTAGCCGGATTCACCATCACCTCAGAGAGAGAGAAAGTCATCGATTTCTCCAAACCTTTTATGACATTGGGCATCAGCATCCTCTACAGAGTCCACATGGTACAGTGCACACACTACATAATCCACATGGTACAATACACACACTACAGAGTCCACATGGTACAGTGCACACACTACAGAGTCCACATGGTACAGTGCACACACTACAGAATCCACATGGTACAATACACACACTACAGAGTCCACATGGTACAGTGCACACACTACATAATCCACATGGTACAATACACACACTACAGAGTCCACATGGTACAGTGCACACACTACAGAGTCCACATGGTACAGTGCACACACTACAGAGTCCACATGGTACAGTGCACACAGTACAGAGGTCACATGGTACAGTACACACACTACAGAGTCTACATGGTACAGTACACACACTACAGAGTTCACATGGTACAGTGCACACATTACAGAGTCCACATGGTGCACACACTACAGAGTCCGCATGGTACAATACACACACTACAGAGTCCACATGGTACAGTACACACGCTAGAGAGTCCACATGGTACAGTACACACACTACAGAGTCCACATGGTACAGTGCACACACTACAGAGGCCACTTGGTACACACACTAAAGAGTCTACATGGTACAGTAGACACACTACAGAGTCCACAAGAGACAGTGCACACATTACAGAGTCCACATGGTACACACACTAAAGAGTCCACATGGTACAGTAGACACACAACAGAGTCCACAAGAGACAGTGCACACACTACAGAGTCCAAATGGTACAGTACACACACTACGGAGTCCACATGGTACAGTACACACACTACAGAGTCCACAAGAGACAGTGAACACACTACAGAGTCCACATGGTACACACACTACAGAGTCCACATGGTACAGTACACACACTAAAGAGTCCACATGGTACAATAGACACACTACAGAGTTCACATGGTACAGTACACACACTAAAGAGTCCACATGGTACAATAGACACACTACAGAGTTCACATGGTACACCCACTACAGAGTCCACATGGTACAGTGCACACACTACAGTCCACAAGGGACAGTGCATACACTACAGAGTCCACATGGTACAGTACACACCCTACAGAGTCCAAATGGTACACACACTACAGAGTTCACATAGTACAGTACACACACTACAGACTCCACCTGGTACACACACTGCAGAGTTCAAATGGTACCAATGAGCTTGTGTGGTTTTAAAGCGGAGGTCTACAGCAAGTGAAAGTGAAAGTCTGTGAAGCAGATCACACAATAAGACTCATGGTTCTGGTGGTTCCTCTCATGGTGCTGGTGGTTCTGGGGGTTCATCTCCTGGTGTTGATGGTTCTCGGGGTTAATCTCATGGTGCTGGTGGTTCTGGGGTTCATCTCCTGGTGCTGATGGTTCATCTCATGGTGCTGGTGGTTCTGGTGATTCATCTCAAGTTGCTGGTGGTTCTGGGGGTTCCTCTCATGGTGCTGATGGTTCTGGGGGTAATTTAGTCACATGTGTCCCCTGGAGTCTATTGTCTGTCACAGATGAGCCACTTCAAATCTTAAACAGCTCCTTGTAACTGCTCCTTGAGATCCAATTATATCACAGGATATGTCAGTGGTGATAAAATGTCACAGGGACGTCATAAGAGCCGGAATTCTTCTTCTTTCTAAACTGAAAGATTTTGTTTTGTGGTTTTGTTTTTCTGACCCTGGATCAGATGTTTTTGTTCAGAGGAAATATTTCAAAAGCTTTAATTGGAGCTCCTGCATTCTGTCTGTGTCCTGTGTCTGATCACAAACTGTAGCTTCCTCTGCACCCTCTTCTCCTCTGCACCTTCTCCTCTTCTGCACCCTCTCCTCCTCTGCACTCTCTTCTCCTCTGTACCCTCCCCTCCCTTCCCCTTCTCATTTACACCCTTCTCTCCCCATGCACTGCTCCTCTCTTCCCTCCTTTATCCACTCTCTTCTCTTCCTCTTTTTGTCTTCCTCCCTCACCTCTGTCTCTCTCGGTTCATCTCACTGTCTCTCTCATCTACCTTTCCTTTCCCTCTCTACCTCTTTCCCTCTCTCTCTCTCCTCTATTGCTTTATTTTTGTGGAGTGAAACTTGCTGAGGTCAATCAGCGACTTTAGTACGAAGGCGACTGCAAGAGCACGTTGTGTCTGGGGGCGTTGGAGTGAAGGAGGAGAGAGGAGGAGAGAAGGAGAGGAGGAGAGAGGGAGAGAAGGAGAGGAGGAGGAGGTGACAGAACACACGGTTTGATAGATGTGAGTTTTGGGGCCCGGGGGCAGATCACTGGCTCTGCGCCGCGTGACGGAAATTTAAAGATGGTCACTTCCTGTGCAGCGCTGCCAGGCCAAAAGATGAAATGGAAAAAAAAAACAAGAGAGAGATAGAGAGATGGAGGGAGCACCTTAGAAGAGAGAGAGACAGAGAGGAAGGGAGAAAGAGCAGGAGAGATGAATAAAGGAAAGAGAGAGAGAGAGGGAGGACAGCCGAGGTTAATGTAAATATGATGGACATAAATCATGCTGCTCCAGAGTCACGTCTTTGCTCTCTCCTCCCCTTCTCTCCTTCCTCTCACTCTTTCTGTCTCTCTCTTTCCCCGCCTCCTCTCTCTCCCTCATCTTCATTTCTCTCTCTACCTCCTTCTCTCATTTCCCTTTCCCACAGTCTTTCTCTTCTCCAGCTCCCCTCCACCCCTTCTTTACTCTTGCCTTCTCTCTCCCCCTCCCTCCATTTGTCTCTCCTCTCTCTTTCTTTCTTTGTCCCTTTCTTTCAGTCTCTCCTCTGCCTCTCTCTCACTTTCTCTCCCTCCATCTGTCTCTCTGTGCTCTCTCTTTCTATCTCCCTCTCTCTTTCTCTTCTCTCTGTCCCGTCTCTCCTCTCCCTCCTCTCTACTCTTCCCCTCTCTCTCTCTCCCACTCCCGCCCTCTGTCTCTCTCTTTTTCTATCTCCCTCTCTCTCAGTCTCTCTCTCCTTTCTGTCCCCATCTCTCCTCTCCTTCCTCTTCCCCTTTCTCTCTCTCACTCCCTCTGTCTCTCCTCTGTTTCTTTCTCCCTCTCTGTCTTTCTCTCCTCTTTGCCCCATCTTTCTCCTCCCTCTTCTCTGCTCTCTCTCTCATTCTTTCTCCCTCTCAGTCTCTCTCTCTCTCTCTGATCCCATCTCTATTCTCCTTCTTCTCTACTCTCTGCCTTTTCCCTTTCTCAGTTTCCCTCTTTCTATCTCCCTCTCTCTCAGTCTCTCTCTCCTTTCTGTCCCCATCTCTCCTCTCCTTCCTCTCTACTCTCCCTCTTTCTCAGTCTCTCCTCTCTGTCCCCGTCTCCCTTCTCTCTCAATCTCTTGCTCTCTCCTCTCTCTCTTCACTACTCTTCCTCTCTCTCTTCCCTCCCTCCCTCTGTCACTCCTCACTCTCTTTCTCCCTCTCTGTCTCTGTTTCTTCTCTCCCTCTTCTCTACTCTTCTCCTCTCTCTCTCCCCCTCCCTCTGTCACTCCTCTCTTTCTCTCTCCCTCTCCCTCAGTCTCTCTCCCCTCTCTGTCCCCACCTCTCCTCTCCGTCTTCTCTATTCTTCCCCTCTCTCCTCCTTCATCCCTCTATGTCTCCTCTCTCTCTCTTTCTACCTCTCTCTTTCTCCCTCTCAGTCTCTCTCTCCTCTCCTCCTCAGCTGGACTCCCTGTTTTCAGATGGACACTGGCTGAGAGCTTGTACATATTTATTAGAATGTTGTTTTGACAGAAAAGTGAGACGGATGTAAAACACTTTTCTCTCGTTTAAATCTCAAAGTCTTGTAATGGTGACAGTGTTAAAGCTTCAGTAAAATGTCTCTAGTGTCCACTCGCTGTAAACAAATGTACGGCTCAGTGTTGACCTTAGGCTGTCCAAAAGGGTTCCTTTACCATTTCTGTTGCAGCGCGTTAGGAGCACACACACTTTGGGGGAAGAGGAGATTTTTTTCACTTTGGACTTGAACAAAATCAAATGTGACATGTTTGTTTTTGGTAAATTATGAATGCCCAGAAGTCTATTTGAGGCCAGCAGAACAGACTTTGAAATGCACTTCGACAATTCTTGCTAGATTTTAGATCCAATTGTGTTTTTGTTATGGAAATCTTTACATAATCATAACTGAAGTTTCGCTCGAGGACTCTCAAACTAATATTTCTCCTTTAATTATGTCTTTCCATCTTTGTTGAATTTGCTTTGTTGAACTTGCTTCCATATGTTATTTTGACTTCTAATGACCCAGCGCTGTGTCTGACTTGTCCTTGACGCTGTTTGAGAACAAAGCCCCGGTCTGTGTATCTCTTGGGGTGGTATATATGCTCTGTATGGTTATTGTAAACACAGAGACAGAGAGAGATGCTCTGTCAGGGACAGTCAGGGTTGTGATCGTGCACACAATTACTGGAATAAATCAGACTCTTTGATTTAAGACAACTTCTCAGTTTTAGGCTGAAGTAAAAGTACTTCTAATGCCAAACCCTGTTAAATATAATAATGCAATATAAGAGACAAAATATAAATGAAAACAAAACACACTGAATGCATAATTCATGCATTCCAGAGCTCTAGAGCTTTCAAAACATAATGCACTATACTCTTTTTTTAAAGGCATCTACAGTGTTCATCACTCAAGTTGGTCCATATACTCACCCCTCTAACAGAAATACAATCTGTTTTTTCTTAGTTGTTATCTTCATTTTTTTAAGATGCCTGTTTTTCTAAGATTATACTGACTCTGCTCGAATAACTCCTGTAGACAAGGAGGGAGCAGATGATTCTCGGCATTGTGCATCACTACAGCTGAACTTGAAAACGTAAGTACTTTTAGCTGAACATGAAGAGGATTTGTTGGTGCATAGTAATAATTAATAATCCTGATAACCTTCTTTTGGAGTAGAAACATTTTATTAATATTTGATTATACAGTAAGACTGTTATACAGTAAAAAAGGACTTTTTTTTATTTGAGACTTTTCATTTTACTCATTATAGCAGCAGTTTTAGCTAGGTTTGTCTGAATTGTACTTATTTGCATTGTCCAGCTATGTTTTACAGCTATATGAATGCCCAACATTTTTTTTAACAGATACACTATTAATTTCTATTTGATTCATTTTGATATTAATTTGATTATAGATTTTTATATTTCCAAAGATAATACATTTGTTTTTTTTCAACATTAATTGGGAGATTATTAGGTAAGGTAAGTTTATTTTTATAGCGCTTTTTCACAGACACATGTCCTCAAAGATGCTTTACACAGCATTATTAACAGAGCATTGTTCATTCACTCCAGACCTGGTGGTGTACTGCTGTAGCCACAGCTGCCCTGGGGCAGACTGACGGAAGCACGGCTGCCAATCCATCAATCCAATCCATCCAGTGCCATCGGCCCCTCTGACCACCATCACTCACACACTCCACTTTCACACCCACAATGCAGGTTTTGAGTTGATGGGGGAAACCGGAGTGCCCGGAGGAAACCCATCCAGACACAGGGAGAACATGCAAACTCCACACAGATGCAAACTCCACACAGAAAGGTCCGGGGACCGACCTGGGCATCGAACCCAAAACCTTCTTGCTGTGAGTCATGAGTGCCAGCCACATTATTAATATTGAACCACCCCTTTATTTTAGTTTACACAAAATGTAGAAACTAAAATAGGATATCAGCTGAACTGAAATCTTGCAACAGATATCCAATCTATTAGAAATGTCAGTGCACCAATATTCAATACCAGTATCGTATCGGTGCATCCTTAGTTTTTTTGTCATGTTAAAATCCCTCAAAATAGTGTCTGTGTGAGTTGGGCTCTGAACAGGCCTTGTGTGTGGTGGGCCCTTCATGTAACAGATGCTCTCCTTCATGTCCTCTGTGAAGGTTGTGTGAGTATGATACACTCACACTTGAGCCTTCTATTCACTCTACATGTGCACATACAGAAGAACTGTAGGGACACATGAGAGCTGCAGCTGCTGTGGAGCCTGGAGAGTATTCTTGTTTATTTGCCCTCATTTGTTCTGATTGTTTCAAAGCTCTTACAAAACCATCAGGACAATATCTCCACATGTGTTAATCGCGCATTCTCTGAAAACATATGTGAAAGCTGTGTTAAAGCGCATTAGCCTGATCGTTAGCCTGATCGTTAGTGCTGACGCTGAGTGCACAGTGACCAAACCCCACACAATGATCCCATACGTTTAACTAAAGTGACAGGCAGCAGCTGTGAGTCCTGTGCGCACTCAATCAAACTCAGCTCAAACCCTGCAGCTGTTCAGTCCAGGCGCGTCTCGGGACATTAGCTGACGACAGGGCATCTGACGGACACTTCATCCTGAAAGACACACTTTAGAAAATGAACTGAGTGCAAAGAGGCGTGCACAGAGGCCAGGGGCGTGCACGTGAGAGCAGTGCACGGTACCGGACAGTGAACGCAGGTGGAGCAAAGCAGGACATGAGTTGAATACTGATGAGAGACGTAATATAAAAGCCATACTCTACCGGATATTATTTATTTAGAGGCTCATGAGGCTTAGGAGAGGTGAGCCCATGTTAGATTTTATACAGATAAAACTACAGACTGAGAGTGAATATAAGGTGCAGATGAGGGCCAGGAGATACAAGGTGCAGAGGAGGGACAGTGACTATATGGTAGCGATGTAACATTAACCGAAATATGGTGATATCGTATCGTCAATGGTCTCACACTAATATGGTGGACCATCACAATATGTCAAATCACAAGTCTCTTTGCTTAAATGAATAGTTCTGATGCAGAAATAGCTAAAAAAAAAAAAAAAAAAACAAACAGAGGGAACTCCATAGACCATGATCCTTTGCTCCATTTCAGTGCAGACTACATGAAGAAATAATTGTTCTAAAGACTTTGAAATCTTTATTCTTTGGATCAAGTCTTGTGAAGGCATTTTAGAGGAAAAAGGAGCAGATTCACAGTTCTGTAAGACTCCACAAAATATTGCAATAAATCTGGTACTTTGAGATGTACATCGTGAAAATATCATGAAATCTGGATATCATTCCATCCCTAATGACAATAAATGTTGTACCAATTGACTGATCAAAGCATTTTAGAATGTCAGTCTTGTTAATCTGTTGAATATCGTAATATCGTGAGTCTCCCCATCATATCGTGAGCTTTCCCATGATATTGCAATAAATATTGTACCGCAAGGTTCATCCTATGACGATATCGGGAGACTTGGATATCATTACACCCCTAATATATGATAAAGAGGAGGGACATGAATATAAGGAGGAGGGGTGGAGGTATGGTGCAGAGGAGTGGAGGAATGATGCGGAGGAGAAAGGAGGTATGGTGCAGAGGAGTGGAGGAATGGTGCAGAGGAGAAAGGAGGTATGGTGCAGAGGAGTGGAGGAATGGTGCAGAGGAGAAAGGAGGTATGGTGCAGAGGAGTGGAGGAATGGTGCAGAGGAGTGGGTCAGATGAATGCCAGTGTCAAGTCTTTAGATGCCGGTGGTTTTAGAGGGACGGCAAATGAGATCATAAAAGTTGCTGTGTCGGCTCTGAGCGTCTTTGAGGGGAGAGGGTCAGGTGGTGCAGAGGAGACAGTCAGATGGTACAGAGGATGCTCAGGTGGTGCAGAGGATGATCAGATGGTACGGAGGATGTTCAGGTGGTGCAGAGGATGATCAGATGGTAGAGAGGATGTTCAGGTGGTGCAGAGGGTGATCAAATGGTACAGAGGATGTTCAGGTGGTGCAGAGGGTGATCAAATGGTACAGAGGAGGTTCAGGTGGTGCAAAGGATGATCAGATGGTACAGAGGATGTTCAGGTGGTGCAGACAGGGTGACCACCCATCCTGCGTATTGCGTGCAGCGTTTGAAGTCCAATTCATGTGTCTCGCAAATTGAGACTGTGTCCCACATAATCAGTGTTTGCTCAAAAAAAAGAGTTGCTTGCTCCATCTCCCCGAGCCCCAGGCAGCCAAACGAACATTTGTTCAGCCACTGTCATCACCACCCCTCAGTTGAACAGTTGACTAGATTGTTGTCAGCTTTTTGTTGTTATCATGACACTGCACACACGTGCACAGAGACACTGGGAAGGAACTTAGATGTGCTCTTTCCATCAAAGAATTTGAAACATGGAGAAAGAAACCGCTGAGACTGAGACTGAGTCTGAGGCACCGCTGCCACCAATTAAAAAGAGAAGGTGTGGGTACAAGGAAGAAAGTGCTAAAGGTGTCCCCAGAACACTCAACAGTGTTTTTGTTTGTTTGTTTGTTTGTTTGTTTTCTCCTGTGCCTGCCTTTACTAACACAAAGTTCACCATCCTACCTCCCATTTCTCGTTCCATGAAGCTCTGGAATTGTGCAAGTTAAGCCTTTTTTTTACTGTTCCTGTGCTGTCGAGCCACTACAGTCCCTGTAAATCCACTGAAAAGTGAGTGGAAACTTGTTCCTGCTGTGTTGAGTCCCAGTGAATCCCCAGGCTCAGTCATAGAGTCTAATTAAATTAAAGTGAATAAAAAATAAACCAAATTAAATAGCTTAAGTAAATCATAAGTGGAAGTGCATCTGTCAATTCACTGAATGTTCAAAATATTATGAATCCTTATTTAGAAAAAAAAAACACATTAGTGGCCTATTCATGAGGATACATCAGCAGTTACACATGTTTAGGGGAATAGAGCATTTTAAATACACCATGTGAGGTTCTATGTGCTAGAAACAGGTAAAGCACCATCAGTGAGTCTGCCCCGAGGGTGGGGTGCCACATTGTCCCTGAGAAACATATCACTTGCCCCCCCCCCTTGGGCTTATTAGCAGGTTGCCCTAGGTACAGAGGTGGGTTCTGGTGGTGCAGAGGAGGTTCATGTGGTGCAGAGGAGGTTGTGGTGGTGCAGAGGAGGTTCTAGTGGTGCAGAGGTGGGTTCACGTGGTGCAGAAGAGGTTCAGGTGGTGGAGAGGTGGGTTCACGTGGTGCAGAGGAGGTTCAGGTGGTGCAGAGGAAGTTCTGGTGGTGAAGAAGAGGTTCAGGTGGTGCAGAAGAGGTTCAGGCGGTGCAGAAGAGGTTCAGGTGGTGCAGCAGAGGTTCAGGTGATGCAGAGGTGGGTTCACGTGGTGCAGAGGAGGTTCAGGTGGTGCAGAAGAGGTTCAGGTGGTACAGAGGTGGGCTCAGGTGGTGCAGAGGTGGGTTCATGTGGTGCAGAGGAGGTTCAGGTGGTGCACACGAGGTTCAGGTGGTACAAAGGTGGCCTCAGGTGGTGCAGAGGAGGTTCAGGTGGTGCAGAGGATCTTCAGGTGGTGGAGAGGAGGTTCAGGTGGTGCAGAAGAGATTCAGGTGGTGCAGAGGAGGCTCAGGTGGTGCAGAGGAGGTTCGGGTGGTGCAGAGGAGGTTCAGGTGGTGCAGAGAAGGTTTGGGTGGTGCAGAGGATCTTCAGGTGGTGCAGAGGAGGTTTGGGTGGTGCAGAGGATCTTCAGGTGGTGCAGAGGAGGTTCAGGTGGTGCAGAAGAGGTTCAGGTGGTACAGTGGTGGGCTTAGGTGGTGCAGAGGAGGTTCGGGTGATGCAGAGGAGGTTCAGATGGTGCAGAGGCTCTTCAGGTGGTGCAGAGGAGGTTCAGGTGGTGCAGAGGTGGTTAGTGCAGGTTTAATGAGATGATAAAAGTTGCTGCGTTGGCTGTATGTGTCCTTCCCAGAGGAGAGAGCCGGACTCGGACTGGAGCCAGAGACACGCCCCCTCAACAAAGACACACCCCCAAACTGCATGTGTGTTTCTGCTAAAGGAACAGAAACAGGAGCTTATTAGGAGTTATTTATTGGTGCTTAATGGGCCCATATTACACTTTTTCTGATGCATATTTTGGTTCTTTTCTCAATCAGAAAACTCTGTTCCACCTAGTGATGTCATGTGGTAATTGGAAGTGATCATTAAGATAATTTCAACCCTGGAAGTCCCAATCTCTACTGAACTAAAGGTAAAAGGAGCTGTTAACTTTAAACTGACTGCTTCATGACATCACAAGGTGGAACAGAGCATTTTGATAGATGTAGATAGACTAATATTAAAGGATTACTCCAACATGTGTGAATGAAACAAAACAACTCCAGGTCTGTTTTGTGGAGGGAACATTCTAATATGGCTTAAGTTAAGTTATGGTTTAACTTTTTTGACACATTTTTGTTTCCTAATAATCCTCATCTACCAACAATGTTAGAGTTTTCCTCTTGTAAAAAAAGAATCTGATCAGTAAATATTGTTTTACTACAACAACAGTTATTGTATTGTACAAGTACCTCCACTAATGAACAAATGACTTTTCACTAAACATGATGTGCTGTCAGGATTCCAGCTCCATTCTCTCAAAAGTTGTTTTGCAGATTTGAACCTGTTCCAAGGTTTTCAGTGATGTTGTTGTTTTGAAAAATGAAAAGTGAAGACTGCTTTTCATGTTAAGGTCACTTTCAGTCTCAGGTTATGGAATGTTTTGAACCATTATAATTCTAGGTTTTATTTTGGTATGAATATATCTCCCTATTACTAACATTTCAAACTCTATTTTGATTCTAAGGAACAGAATCGATGCTCAGTACTATTTTGATACCAGAATGATAATAATATCATGCAGCTGGGATGAAGATGAGCTCCTCCAAATCCGAGGCCAGAAAAAGGTGGATTCCTCTCTGGGTGATGGGGACTCTCTGCCTCAGGTGGAGGAGTTCAAGTATCTTGGGGTCTTGTTCACAGTGAGGGGAGGATGGAGCATGAGATTGACAGGTGGATCAGTGCAGCGTCAGCAGTGATGCAGTCCCTGTATCAGACTGTTGTGGTGAAGAGGAAGCTGAGCCCAAAGGTGAAGCTCTCAATTTACCTCAATCTACGTTCCTCACCTCACCTATGGTCATGAGCTCTGGGTAATGATCAAAAGTACAAGATCACTGATACAAGCAGCCGAAATGAGTTTCCTCAGCAGAGTGGCCCTTAGAGATAGGGTGAGGAGCTCAGTCACACGGGCTCGGAGTAGAGCCACTGCTCCTCCACATGGAGAGGAGCAGCTGAGGGGACGGCATTTGTTCCTCCTGGACGCCTCCCTTGGGAAGTGTTCTGGGCATGCCCCACCGGAAGGAGGCCCTGGGGAAGACCCAGGACACGCTGGAGGGACTATGTCTCTGGGCCTGGGAACGCGTCAGGGTCCCCCCAGAGGAGCTGGAGGAAGTGTCTGGGGTGAATGAAGAAAGAAACGTGATTTTCAACATTAAATAGTAGTACTTTCTTTGCTAGTATAAAATGTGTAGGTAAACACACATCACTTGTGCTAGGCTACCACAGTGAACACAGAAAGTGACACAAAGCCCACATACTTACTCCCAAACTGCAGTTAAAGAATGAAAACGTTTGGATCAGTGGATCTTGGTCAGGTTATTGCTCTCTCTGTGTCACTCCCATATAAACCTTCTGCCCTGTGATCCAAAAGTGAGCCACAGGGGCAGTCCACACAACTATATATATATATATATATATATATATATATATATATAGATAGATAGATAGATAGATAGATAGATAGATAGATATAGATAGATAGATAGATAGATATATAGATATATATATATATATATATATATATATATATATATATATATATAGAGAGATCGATAGATAGATAGATAGATAGATAGATAGATATAGATAGATAGATAGATAGATATATAGATATATATATATATAACATCATATAAATGACATCATATAAACCATTACCCAAGTCCATTAGTCATATGTTACATATGTATATGTTATGTAATATTATAAGAAGCGTTTCATTTCATTGGTTTCATTCAGGAAAAAGGCGGCCAGTGTTTTTTTTTTTTTTTTTTATGAATTTTTATAAAAAAATAAATAGTAAGAGCACCATTCTTTCACATTTCAGACAGAACACCATGTTCCTTTTACGGTTCTGAAAATGTGATATTCACTGAAAATAACGTATTAACATGTTTTGTAAGTCTCCCCTCCCTTTTCTCTCTGCACTAATTCACTCCCCTTTCAGAGCACTAACACAACAGAATAAACCACTAAACTACTGTAGTTCACATCACATCAGGTTTGTGAAGTTGTACTGTAATGCATTGTTTAGTATTGTTTTGGATAATTGTCATGTGGGAGTGTGGGTCTTGTTCAGGATTGTACTACTAACCGAACAGGGCCCAGAAGAGATCTCTATTACTCAGACACGCATGGATGACTCTAAAACCTCTACAGGCATGTTTTTGATGACGGGGGAAATAGTATAAGATGGTAGAAACCTCAAAAAAGTTAATTTAGCATAATATGTCCTCTTTAAGGCAGAATTGCTGAGGAGGTGGGATTTTGAAGAGTTTGAATGTCCAGAGGGAAAGTTCCCAAGAATGAGGAGGGTGAGACGAAGGTGAGGATTGAGAGAGAGGAGGGAAAGAAGATGGAGGATGAAGGCCCTGTCACCCCAGAGATGAATCTGTGAAGAGGCAAGAGCCAGGGAGGATTTTCTGTAGTTTGGGCCTGATAAAAGCTTCAGAATGCTCCTTATCCCTGTGTGTCACATGCTAAACCTAACCCTAACCATAAACCATCTTCCTGTATCCCTGTATTGTTAGATGGAGGTGGGGGCAGGTCCCATGACTCTAGTTAATCAGCAGATGTTGGTGTGTCAGATGTTGCGGTGTGGTTGAATAAATACAGCGGGAGAATGGACTGTGTCACTGATAGAAATTAACATTTGTGGATGTAGCTTTAGCTCCGGTGCTGGAGTAGCATGTTTATAGCACGCACATTGACTTCTTTGGCAGTCTCGTGATGTTTATTCTTGCTGGTGCCCTCTGCTGCCCTCTGCTGACAGATTTATGTGTGTGACTGCTTCTGCTTTATGGGGCCTTGTAACTCGTCTTTACTGCGGCGTTTTCAAAACTACATGAAACTGAAGCAAAGACAGGACACCCATAGGAGCTGCTCACCCCAGGGACATTTCAAGTGGGGCTATTCTGCTAAAGGGAGTATTTTTAGGTTTTTACAATATTTAGCATTGTTCACTCATCAAACATGCCTGAAGAGGTTTGAGATGTTATCCGTATGTTTGACTAATCTAGTGATCTTTCCTAGGTCCCCTGGTTCACAGTACAGGCCTGTACAAAGCTGACCCACAACAATTATCGATAAATATACAAAATGATACAAAACTGTACACCAAAACTTGAAAAACCTGATGTGATGTGCAGTCGTTTCATTAGTGCACTGAAAAAAAAAGTCCTGGAAGGCCACTCTACACATCAATTTCTCAAAACATGAATGTCACTTTTTCACGTTGATGAAATGGGATCAAATCATGCTGAATATGCATCTTTATCTTATGTTACCTCGAAAATTTGCCTTTTTATTGTTTTATTTTTTATATATAATTCACTGTCCTTAAAGGGTTTTAAAGTAAAAGAATACAAAAGCAGTCTTTAGTTTCCCACAGTTCTATATTGTCTTAAACAGAATCAAACACACAGGGAGCACAGGTACAGTGAAAAACAGACTGTTTGGAGCTGAACACATGATCACATTGTGATTACTTGTATGTACTTTGCTTTGTACATGTTTAAATATAGTTGAAGCACCTATTATTCTCTTATACCATAATGGACCAGAACAGAATCACAGTGAACATTAGAATTGTACAGCAGAAACACTCTCCATGTGCTGCTTTTCTTCCTCAAAACACATTAACAGGTAGGGCATCTGGTATAAAGTCTTCCTCTTGCCACATGACCCTGTAGAAACACATGATACATGTTCTCAGGACAGGTGTCCTGAGTGTGTCCTCTGCTCCTGTCACTCTCCTGAGTGTGTCCTCTGCTCCTGACACTGTCCTGTGTCCTGCTACATTTTAATTTTCACAATTCCAGAGGGCGGAGCTTTACCCGAGATCAGAACAAAGTCCTGTTTCCTCATCGGCAACAATCAAGCGACTTTTGTAAGATTTAAACATGCTGGACAGAGAATTGTAAAAAAAAAAGTCATGTTATTGTTGTCAAATTTGTATTTGTAATTTGAGCAGAGCCCTCTCAGACCATTTTATTCAGTGTGGGATGCATGCTGAGCGTGTTATGATAGCGCTCTGAAGGGGGAGTGACTTAGCAGGGAGAATAAAGGGAGGGGAGAGTGTCAAAAATGAACGTGAAACATAAAATGTGCTATTATGTTGCTTTCAAATAAAAGGGGACCTAGTGATGTAAATATGTTCTATACCTCCTCTTTAAAGAGCCTGTACCTGATTTTAAACTACCATTCAGTAACATACCCCGCCCACTTTGTCCTTTACACCCAGCGCCCCCCGGCTGCAGCCCACAGATCTGGGTGGGACGAAAAGTGGGGCGAAGCTAAATGTTTGCCCCTCCCCCACCCCCCCCCCCCACACACACACAGTATATATACACGTGTTTGTATAACCTATTTATTTCAGGTAGTCATTATTACCTTTACAGAATATTCAGTGGTCGTTATTATTGGAAAACTGGATCGTCTTAAAATTGAATTGGACCAGGTTCACAGAGCAGGGAAACCTGTGCCTGGAAACTCAGAGAGACCTCGTCCTGTTGTGGTGAGATTTCTGAGCCTAAAGACAAAATGGCTGTACCGGAAAACAGGCTGAGAGGCTGAAAGGGTCCGGGATCTTTAATGAGGATTTTCCTGAAGCTATCTGGCAGTAAAGGAAAGAACTTCTCCCAGCTCTGAAAGCAGCTCGGGAGAGAGGGAAAGAGGAGATGTGCTTTATTTAAAGTGTGATAAATTGATTGTTCATCCACCTCAGAATTTACCTCACCAAGCTAATTCTAATGCTTAAGGTTTAATGTGATAGGTCCTTCAAACAGAGAATAATGTTTTGCGCTATTCTCTGTAATCTTTACTTGTTTACCACCATTTTACCCAAGGCTAAAAGCTCTATCTTTGCTAACAGAGCTTTAGATTCGACTCGTATAGTTGTGAAATTGACCCTCATGTACACTTTTTTTCTACTTAGAAAGCGTCTAACCTGTGTGATTATCATAGTGTAAAGAAGTTTAATGAATCCTTTTTTTTAACTTGCCACCTAATGTATTTTCAACTTTTCATTTCAGCATACAAAATTTATCTAAACATTACGATGAATTCACCCATTTCCTTTGTTCTTTAAATTATACATTTACTGTTATCGCCTTATCAGAAACATGATTTACCGAAGACATGTGTGATTTTTTTCTAAGTTGTCTAATTATCAATCACGTAATTTTGTAAGAAATAATAGAGTAACTAAGGAATGACCTAAGGCTGACTTCTGATAAAGGGGAAATAGAGCCACCGTTTGTGGAGCTTTCTATTTGTGAGGGAAATAATGGAATTGTTGGAGTTCACTGTTCAGTTTCAGTTTATCTAAAACTCTGGACTCACTAAATTCGGAAAACAAGTTTTGCTATATTTTGGGAGAGACACAATCTTTCCATACTGAAGAATTTATAAATGCTCTTTTTTCAAGTTATTTTTTTCCCATGAGAGTTTTTTCTCTTTTGATTTGGCTCATTTCTTGAAACAGAAATGACATTCTTAAAACTATAAGATAATTTTAACAGTGTAACATTTCTGCCCAACATTACAGCTCACCAGCAAAAGCTCAGATCTCTCCCAAAATAGTTTACCCATGTGTCAAAACTAAATTCCTTTCTCACAGAACTAGAACAAAATGCATCGTTCCTTTGGCTTTGTGTCAGCACTGCCAGTCAAAATGCCTCAATGTTTTGTTACTATGGCAGAGGGCGAGCTAACAGAATACAATTATGTATAAAACTGAAAAAAAAAAGGTTTTCACAGTAAAAGCAGCCTCCAAAGTTTGAATCACACATACTGCACTTTGACTGGCCAATGTCATCACCCTGCCTCTTCTGTCCACCATCCTCATCCTCCATCCATGCGCTGCTCTCTGTTTGGCCTTAGATTTTCGTCCACATCACAGTGGATATTTTCCCTTGCAATGCAGCGATGGAAGAAAGGCGCAACTGTCTCAACCATCTCCGACACTGATCCCCTGTGATGACCTTGTGGTCAAACACTCTCCACCTCCAAACAGAACAAAAAACTCCTCAATCGGATTGAAGAAAGGATATTACTGTGGTAGTAGCTCCATCCTTAGCATACTTGGATGTACAGTGAAACAGGCTCTGATGAGCCACAGTGGAAATTCACATTGCCCCACATGATCACAGTGTAGTAGATGAGGCCCTTCCAGACCGCTCTCATTTTTTGGGACCAGATCAGAATAAAAACAGTCCAAAAATGAGGAGCTTTTGAGTGTTGTATGGGCCTAAAGTGCATCCCGACTTTAGGCCCACACGGTGTGGCCACACCGTTCTCACAGTCATAGACAGGACCTGTCAGGTAACTATATACCAACTCTTTGATTGGTCATCTGAGATGTGGGAATCTCCTCATTCGTTAGTCAGGTTTTAATTTCACCAGACTGTCAAATACTGTCATGAATTTATCAAATGATCCAAGAAGTTCATATCTGGTGTTCATGGTATTCTGTTCTTGACTAATTTCAACAGTTGAACAGACAACTGTGCATATGATGACTTAGACACTGGAATCATGCTGACATGTTTTGGAAAGAACAACCATTAGACTGAGAATCAACTCATCAGTTTATTTGAACACGATCTATTTATTTGGAAAATGTGCTAAATGTGGTTCATTGTGCTAAATGTAGGGGACTTGTACAGAACCATTTGCAAAGAAGCACTGATGTGAACAACTGCAAGGTGCTTTGGAGATTTGTCCATGTTATTTTGAGAATGTTGTTTCTGTTTCAAGAAATGAGCCAAACAAACTCCACGATACAGAGGCTGTAAATTGTGAATCAGTTTTCACATCTGGTTAGTGACAGTATCAGAAATGTTGTTTAAAAAGAGTTTGAGGAAATGTTTGATATTTCATGATGTTTGATAATCTTTCAGTTGTGGATGTTTAATTGTGTTTTAATCCATGTTTGAATCAAATTAATTTAATCTAATTGATTTTTTTGTGAATGCACAGCTGTAATGTTCAATTTCAATGTATTCATAAAGTGGAGGCTTTAATTAATATGCTTTTGGGTTTTTTAACTCTTCCCGCACCTACTTTTTATTTAGTGTTTTTTTTTTTTTTAATGTTATATATGTGCAAAATAAATACATGAATAAATAAACAGCAATAGAATCATATTTTTTTGTGGATGACAGATGAATGCTGTGTAAAGTCCTACAAGTCAATCTCACAGCACCCCGAATGCATTTGAAATTATATTTTATTCACAATGATGAAACTTCATTGAAAATAATTGAAAAAGAAATACATACATACATACATAAATACATACATACACACACACACGCGCGCATACATACACACATGCATACATACATACAAACATACATACATACATACATACAAACATACATACACGCATACATACACACATGCATACATACATACATACATACATACATACATACACACACACACACACATACATACACACATACATACATACATACACACACGCATACATACACACATGCATACATACATACATACATACATACATACATAAATACATACATACATACATACAAACATACATACACGATACATACACACATGCATACATACATAAATACATACATACATACACACACACGCGCATACATACACACATGCATACATACATACAAACATACATACATACATACATACATACAAACATACATACACGCATACATACACACATGCATACATACATACATACATACATACATACACACACACACACACACACACATACACGCATACATACATACATACATACATACATACATACATACATACATACATACATACACACATACATAAAATGGCAAATAAGTATAAATCGGATGATTAATGACAGAATTATGGCCAAAAAACAATTTTCCCCCAAAGTAAATGGGGTCCATGTTGAGTTTCACCCACATTGAGCCACTCCCCGATCTTCAGCTGGGGTTACTCCTTTGTGCCGCTGTGATATTGCATCAGGACACAGAAACTACTCCCTGGGGTAGTGTCCTGCAGTTATTTCCTTATAGTTTTCATATCTCTGCCACTATTAGTTTTTTTTGACTCTTAAAGATGCTCCATGACAGAGAATCTAGTGTCTGAGACAGTGTCAGAGTTGGTTTCCCATGATTCTCAGTAACAATGTGTGTGATTGGATGAAATGAGGCGACCCTGCAGCTCGGTGTTAGTTATTACCTGAGGAGATGCTGTAAAATGAAGAGATTATATCCAACCCCAGTCTCCACTTTTCTTATTTAGCAGCTTTTCTCAAACTCTACATGATGCACACAGCATTTATCTTGACAAGAGTGAATTCAAATCAGGTACATGCCCTTTAAAGCACGCGTTCTTGACTTTTTTGATCTTGGGGCCCAACATATTTCTGTACGAAGTAACCTGGGGCCCAATCTCTGATTAATTGCATTATAATCTACTTAGAAATGCTGCTATAACACACCTATGTTCTTCTAATCTGACTTCTCCCTCTGTAACCCTGTTCTAATGTGAGAAAATGTCCCGCAGTGCAGCTTTAATTTTGTTCTAACGTGAGGAAATGTCCCACAGTGGAGCTTTCACTTTGTTCCTGTATGCCGTTGAACTCATATTCCCTCACTTGTACGTGACGTGATCTCCATGAAGACAAACATGTCACACCCTGAGGCCAAGTTACAGTAAAGGTCAGATCTGTGGAGAGGCTGGATATGTTTAATGAAAAACTGTGGAATATTCCAAGTAAAGTTCTAAAATCTCCATGGAGACGAGTGAGTTTTGATTAGCGACTTTCTTTCTTTGTGTTTGTGAAGTGATCTGGTGGAGGTCCAGGGTTCCTCAGGAGGTTTGGGCTGAAACACCAGGTTGAATTTAGACTTTTGTGACACACGTGACAGCTCCTCCCTGCGCCTGCTCTGCTCCAGGGCATTACAGTTTTATATGAACTTTCATTATTTCCCCTCCTCCGTCCTCCCTCTACCTCTTTTCCCTCTATCCCCTCTCTCTTCTCTAGCCTTCCTCTCTCCCTATCCCCCTCTCTTTCTTTCTCTATCACCACCCTTCCTCTCTCTCTCCTCCCTCTCTCTCCCTCCTTTCTCAGTCCTCCTCCCAACTCCTTCTCCTCTCTCACCCCCCTCTCTCTATCTCCTATCCTTCTTTCTTCTCTCTCTCCTTCTCTTCACACCTCCCCTCTTTCCCTCTTGTCTCCCTCTCCTTCTCCTCTCACTTCCCCTCTCCCCCTTTCCTCTCGCTCTGTCTCCTCTTTCTCTCCTCTCTATCCCTCTCCACTCTCCTCTCTCTCTCCTTCTCCACCCTCCTTCTCCTCTCTCCTTTCCTCTCTCTCTCCTTCTCCTCTTTCTCTCCCTTTCCTCTCCCTCTGTCTTTCTCCTCTCTCTCTCCCTCTCCTCTCCCTTTCCTCTCACTTCCCTTCTGTCTTCTCCTCTCTCTCCCTCTTCTTCTCCTCTCCTTCTCCTCTTTCTCTCTCCTTCTTTTCTCTCTCTTCTCCTCTCTCTATATATTATATCTATATTCTGTATACATATTTGGGCGGGTGTGGTGCAGCCATCAGAACAGGGCACACACACAAACCCTGATGCTCTTCAGGAGATTCCACTGTTGCAGCGCCTCATTTTACAATCATCGAGTGTTTGGAGCGCCAAACACTCGGGTGGAGTGTTTGTTTACTGATAGGACGGGAAAATAGCACAGATTTACATTCCGGCCTTATATAAGTTCATGAATACAGAATGGATAAATATACTTACAGCATATAACTCAAATAGTCTCAATTTATTCATTTTGTACTAATGAACTTCTATGACAACATATTAGTTCATTAGTTCATTAGTTCATTAGTACATTCATTAGTACAAAATGAATAAATCGTTTCAAATATGTTCAAGTCAAATGTTTGTAGTAAATATATCCTTAAAGGGACAGTTTGGAATTTTGGACATAGGGCCTCATTTCCTAGTGAACCAGAGTGTTGGAGATGTGTGGAGGCACTTTTTAAAATATTTCATACAGTCCTTGTATTTGGAGAGGTTGCTGGTGCTAAAAACAGTCTTATCCACTCCACAGAGCACCCGAGGCAAAACTATTAGAACTCCAGACTGTCCATGTGAAAGTCTGTGTCCAGAGAATCATGTTTGAAATAAAACTAACCTTGCTTCGCATGATTCATCGCATGTTGAGGGACTATTTTCTCATATATCAGTCCACCGCTGCCAAGCTTTTTATCAGGAAGTACAACTCACTACTGCTGCTCAAACATAAATCCTTCAAATGCAACAATTGGTTTTGCTTCTAAAATGATTCTCTGAACACATGGACAGTCTGGAGTTCTAATAGTTTTCCTCAGGTGCTCTGTGGAGTGGGTAAGACTGTTTTTAGTGGTAGGACAACTATGACCATTGATGTGCACTAGCTTAGCACCAGCAACCTCTCCAAATACTGGATGGAAGATTTCATAAAGTGTCTCCACACGTCTCCAACACTCTCGCTCACCAGGAAATGAGGCCCTATGTCCAGAATTCCAAACTGTCCCTTTAAGCCAAATCCAATCCAGTGCATTCGTGACTTCATCAGAGACAGTTGGTTCAATACAGTTGATGCCAAGAACTGTTTCAGCAATACTTTCAAGTTAAAAGGTTCTGAGCGCAACAGCACCCGACACCCACACTGTTAACATCACTACTTCCTGTCCAGTTGTATTTCTGTGAGGCTTTTGCTGAGTCGTGAATGAATGAAATGAAATAAATAGACCCTTTTGGGCAAGGGAAGTGTAATTTTTTCCCATTCATTCCGATTCTTTCAGCCTGAACATGGACAGAAGAAGATGGAGATAAAAAACATTTCCAGCACCAAAATGTCTGGTTTTTCTGTGTGTGTTCGTCAGAATCGATATTCTACAGTACAGTGGGACTAAACTTTTAAAGTTTTACTCACTGATCGCACAGGGATCTGGCAGTCAGACACCATTTGTCAAAGTTGGCTTGTTGAGGAAATATTTGCGATCTTTTGATGATAATCTTTTCGCAGAGCTCAACAAGCTGCTAAGTTCTGCCGTACTTCTGTTGCCAAAATTCATGCGCAACTGAGTCTACATCATCACTGTTTACTCACACTAAAAGGGTCTATAAGTATTCAAAAAGAAGACAGAGAACAGGAAGCTGTGGGTGGATGTCAGTGACAAATAGGGATGTAACAATATCCAAATCTCATAGGGTGACCAGACCATTATAGACCATTTTAATGTGAGTAAACAGTGATGACATAGGCTTGGTGGTGCATGCATTTTGGAAAGTATGATAGAACTCAGCAGCTTGTCGAGCTCTGCGAAAGGATCAACTTAAAATATCGTTAATATTTCCTCAAAAAGCCTTTGACAAATGGAGTCCAACTGCCAGGTCCTTATGTGTGACATTTTGGTGCTGGAAATGTTTTTATCTCCTTTTTGTTCTGTATGTGTTCAGTCTGAATCGGAATGAACAGGGAACAATGTGACTTCTGTTGCCAAAATGCACACACAGCTTTTTTTTTACTACTTACGTCTTGAAAGTATCTAGGGCAGATTTATTTAAAACCAATTATTTGTCCCAGTTTCATACAAAAAATGCCCCAGCTGTCCCTGTTTTCACCATTCTGAACTCCACGAACAAAAAGCTGAGATTGAAAATGAACATGAGGAAAAAAAACATTTTTTTTAAATGTGCCAAAAGAAATCCCTCAGATTATGACCCAAACTCGAGAAGTTGAGAATGGACAATGTTATTCACTCTTTTCACAGTTTTATTTATACCAAACCAGGTGTGCCCCAGTTTTGAATTTACCCTGGATATACATAACTGTGAATCTGCTACTTTATCCTCTTAAAATGCCTTGACAAGCCTTAATTCTTCTTAATTCTTTGAGGAATTAATATTTCAAAGTGCTTAGAACAGTTATTTCTTCATGTAGTCTCCACTGAAACGCAGCAAAGGCTCATGGTCTATGTAGTTCCTCTGGTTTTTTTTTTGGTTTTTTTTTAGCTATTTCTGCATCAGAACTATTCATTTAACCAAAAAGACTTGGGATTCGATGTATTGTGATGGTCCACAATATTATTGTGAGACCTTTGACGAAACGATATCACCATATTCTGGTTATTCTTACTTTAAGGCATAATACATATTAAAAGAACACCAAGTGAAGTACATCTAAAAAAAAATTTTTTTTTATTTTTTTATTTGAATTTGAATTGTTTATGTGAAAAAAAAAAAAAAAAAAAAAAAAAGATTTTTTGTTACTTTTTAAAATTATTTTTTAGGCAGATTGGATTTTAATAGCTGACAGAGAATCACTACAGTCAGCTTCACATTGTTCTGACCATTTCACAGCTTTGGGCTTGCTGCTATTGTTATTGACAAAAGGAGATAGGCTGAAGTACAAATACAAAGACCGACCTGGTCCTCAGTCTGAAAGCAGGGTTTCTCAAACTGCGGTACAAGAGATGAAGCCAGCGGTGCGTGGGTTCCTCTGCTGCTTGAGATTTATTTAAATGTGCACTGTGTCACTGCAAAAAACAAACTCTAGTCAAGTTAAGATGACTTGAATTAAGAAAATGTTATCATGACTTGACAAAATTTCACTTGACAATTAAAATGATCTGCCGTTTTCTACTACATGTAAATACATCTTGCTACATTTAAAATAAGAAAAAACTTTTTGTTCTTAAAATAAGAAACAACATCAAATGTTGCTTGAATTAAGAAAAACACACCTATTCCACTGGCAGATCATTTTACTTGTCAAGTTGAATCTCTTCAAATAAAGTCAAATGTTATTGATTTAAGTCATTTTAACTTACCTAGAGATTGTTTATTTCCGGTGTTTTTTCCAGTTGGGGCCATTACCTGCTTGTTTCTATGGATATGGCTTTACTTGGAATGTTCCACAGTATGACATTAACCCTTCCAGCCCGACGGGAAACTATATCTGGGAATATGTTTTATATAACCACGTATAACTTTCCAACCATAAAAGATAGAAATGTACTTTTTTTTTCCTTGAAAGCCTGACAGTAACGGCTTTCCGAGCTTATTTCCGGCATTATCCTACGTCACACATACACTACGTGATGTAGGGAAAACGAGAGTCCAACAGGAACTTTGTTTTCCCCAAACTCATGTGTTCCGTCCATTTTGATTGGCCCAAACTTTGCCAAAACTTGTGAAGTGAGTCAAAATGAGCGTCGCTCAGTGCAGTTATTTCCCAAATAAATGGCAAATGACGCATCTTGGTATGTGTAAATGCACATCCTTTGCTATTTTTATTTAAAGGTTTATTTCAGTCCAAATGTACAAATCCAAATGCAATCTCCACCATAGAAATGCAGGAGTGATGTGGCTCAGGCCCTGGACCTGACAGGAGCTGTTTCCATTACTGACACCGGGAAACTAATGGGGTGACTAACACTTTTTTTTTGTTTTGTTTTGAGGCAATAAGGATATTTTTAGTTTACTTACAGACTTGACATGTTGCATTTTTGTACCTAAGGTCCAAAATTAAGCATCGTTCATGTCCAAAAAGTGGTTTCTACATGTTTGCAGTGTGTTTTGTATGACTACAACTACAGAAGCAGATTGTGAAATAACAGGTTGTATTGAAAAAAGGATGTAGAACACATCATTAAGGGGTAAAAGGGGGAGTTTTAATCACAAAATTAAGAAAAAAATCCAGGCGAGGACAAATGTATTAAAATTTCCCTTTGGTCTTGAAGGGTTAAACAGCTCGACTTTACATTTATTCCTTTACAGGTCGATTTATAGCTCAAAAAATCCCTAGAAAGACAGACATTCTGACTGTGAGTGGGGTCTCCTCATCACAGATCTGACCTGTAACTTCGCCTAGATTGGTCTCCATGAAGACAGAAAACTTTAATACTGTAAAGCAGGGGTGTCAAACTCATTTTGGTCCGGAGGCCGTATGCAGCCTACTTTGATCCCAAAAACTCAGTTCTCTCTTCAAGTTATTGTATTTTTCTCCGTGTCTCGTAGTGGTGTTTAAGATTATATTCCTCGAGCAACGCCACTTGTTCCAAACACACTGAGCACAGATTTCCCATTCACCTCTGTCAACAAATAAGAATTAGACTATTTTTCTTGGGAAATCCTGAACTCAGCATCTGCTTTTCTCATTTTTTGACATTTTGCTGATGAGGGTCGACAGTCAAAACGATCGTCCTTTAAGAGCGTTTGGAAAGGGGAAAGTCTTCATTTGTGCTGCTCTGGTGGGAGTTGCAACGTACAGAAACGCCGGAGATGCTGCTATGCTAAACGGTGCAGAAAATTAACAGAAAAATCAGAAAATTTTAAGTATTTTAATAGAAAAATCAGCCGAGGGCCAGATTAAAGGTCTTGGAGGGCCGGATCTGGCCGCATGTTTGACACATGTGCTGTAAAGCATTCCAGACAAGGCAGATAGCACATATTTGTTTCTCCTCCTTTGGGTCAGTCATTATTTAGAACTACTTTATCCAGGGCCGGCCCCCCATTAGGCAACATAGGCAAATGCTAAGGGCGCCGCGGCTCCACTAGGGCGCCGAGCGCAAAAATCGGCGATGGGGGATAAAATCCTCCACTGTCTAAAACAGGGGTGGGCAAACTACAGCCCGGTGGCCACATACAGCCCGTTAACATTTTTAATCCGGCCCGCCAAACATGAATGAACTGCAATAAAATTTATTAGTTTTATTTTCCTGCAATTCTGGCGTTTCCCAATAGATGGCGCACTCTAGATACAGTGAAACATAAAACTAAATTATCCACATGGGCCAGGTGTATAGTGCCCGGGGGTAGAACTATATCTTGAACACGACTTCCTCACTCATGGTCCGAAAACCTTCCCATAAAGCACTGCGGCCAAGTATATATCTAGTGTGCCGCGCACACTGCACCTGCTCCCGCACGGCGCGTGCCACATTTCCTCTTGTTCGGTGTGGACACCGCGCGTGGACTGTGTCTTGTTGCATACGCTGCGTGGACCTCGCATTCTCCTGTGCACCTCTAAACCAGAACTAACACCAGGACTAAGCCAGGTCTAAAGCAGGTCTACACCATGTGTAAACAAGCATTAAATCAGGACTAAAACCAGGTCTAAACCAGGACTAAAACCAGATCTAAACCAGGTCTAAACAAGGTCTAAAACCAGGTCTAAAACCAAACAAGAATTTGCAGGAGGTGGTTGCTACATTCATGTAGTTTTAAAAAAACATGACAATATCAAGTAATCCAGTTACTTATTTAAGTAATTTAATGGATTACATTACAAACTACATTTTGGGGTATGTAATCTGTAATCTGTAGGGAATACAGTTTAAAGTAACCTTCCCAACACTGTCAACAGAATTATCAAATGTGTCACAATCAAACGGAAGTCAAAACTTCTGAAACGAAAAATGTTAATTTTTGAAGTGGAAAATCATCAGCCCGATATATGGTGCACATGTTGAATTGAGATGTTTGAATATGTCACATGTAAATTGTTGGATCCTGCAAGTTATTTTCGTCTTATTTGCTGGGTTGACGTAGTCAGACTAGAACACTCCATCCATCTGCTCCTGGTCCGGCCCTTCCATCAAATTTTAGAACCCTTTGTGGCCCTCGAGCCAAAAAAGTTTGCCCACCCCTGGTCTAAAACATTGTCACTATGAACTGTTTGATTTCTTGTGAGTATCTGTACTCTGGCAGTATTTTTTATTTTTTTTTTGCAATCCAAGGGCGCCACCTGAAATCTTGCCTAGGGTGTCAAAATGGTTAGGGCCGGGCCTGACTTTATCCATGGTTTTGTTTCATTCATTTTAGACCTGGTTTAGTTCCAGGTTTAGTCCCAGTTTAGCACTGATCTTGATGTAGTCGAGCCAAGCACTGGCGCTGAAATGGACTGGAAAATACAACATATGAGCTCTGATACTCTGATGAGCTTCAAGTCTGTGAAACATAAGGAACTACATAAGGACGTGTTAAATAGGGAAAGCTTTTGTGTTGGCATATTAGCACCATCTGAAAATAATAAACAACAGCTTTCCCTGTGTCTGGGCTGGAGCTCAAATGAACGGGAACAGTGAGAGGAGACACCCAGGAGATACAGAGAAGAGACAGAGAGAGACGAGATGCAGACAGAGAGGAGAGGCCATGAGCAGAGGAGTTCTTGGACGAAAAAAGAACTCAAATCTTTTGAAATGGTCAGAACTAAAGCTGCATTTGGCCTCACGTCTGTTTGACAATCACAACCAATGATTTCAGACAGAGACCGGACCAAAGACCAGAGACCGGACCAGAGACCAGACCAGAGACTGGACCAGAGACCGGCCCAGAGACCAGACCAGTACTGGACCAGAGACCAGAACAGAGACCAGACCAGAGACTGGGCCAGAGACCAGACCAGAGACCGGACAAGAGATCAGACCAAAGATCAGACTAGAGATCAGACTAGAGACTAGAACAGAGATCGGACCAGAGACCAGACCAGAGACCAGATCAGAGACCAGATCAGAAACTGGACCAGAGACTATAGAGTCCAGACCAGAGACCAGACCAGAGACAAGACCAGAGACCAGAGAACAGACCAGAGACCAGACCAGGACTAGAGCCCAAAGACCACACCATAGACTAGGACTAGAGACCAAAGATCAGATCAGAGATCAGACCAGAGACTAGACCAGAACCAGGACCAAGCAGCAGACCAGGGACGTGGTGGATGATAAATGGTGAAATGTTCCGGTGGATGATGTAATGTTGGGAAAAGCAGCTCCAGTTTACGCTCTCATCCCCTGCTCTGTTCAGTGTGTTTGTCTTTCAACTCTTTTTTTACATTTTGTCTTCACCATGACAACCACCTGACAGGCTTAAGACACTTTCATGCAATTGACAGAGACACTGCATAAATGAATAGATGAGGAAACTCTTAAAAACATGGTGCAAATCCACAAACGATGAACCTGATCGTGTCTGTGTCGATTCTCTGTCAGAATAATAATGCACACTTTATGCCAGTTTAATTTCATTATAAACCAAAAGTAGAGCAAAGTTTTTCATCATAATGAGCGTCATGAAAAAGAACATCTGATTCTCCTGCTGTAAAGAGTGAGGGAGAGTGCACTGGGGCTGGAACTGCCTCATCAGAACAGCAGCGTGTATAAAGTCCAAATAGACCACATGTTCAATTCCTCATAAAACCGTCATTGTATCACAGTAATATTTTATAAGAATCAGGGAGAAATTCGAATTATATAAAAGTTATAATATTCTTTAAAAGGAGAATTTTTGCATGTACGATTGCTCCTGACTATTCAAGGGATTTGTTCTTCCAGAAGAACATTTTCAGTTAAGAAACCACTCTGCGAATGCGAAAAATGTACGAAGGTCTTAAGTGCAAAAGCGTTTATAAGAGCACTTCATGCATGAGCGGATTCAACATGTTTATTTTGTTGTTGTTTTCTCAACTGCACTGAACTTGGACTGAACTAGTGAACTAGGACTGAACTCTTGTGTCGGATTGAGTCTGTTATTTTTTCGTACTAAATAGAAAACCCTGAGGAAAGTGAGAGGAAACTATAAATGCCAAAAAAAAAACTAAATATTCAGCTCTCTTGCTTACTTGTCCTTTCTGCTGTGTCCCATAGGAATCCTGCTCAGCGAAATAACACGATGAATAGACTAATACACATTTTGGTCAAAGAAGACTCCATCCACTGATTAATCAACTGAATAACTAAAGGCCAACAGCGCTAAAGAAAATAATCACATTTCTTCCTCCTAAGTCTTTTCTTCCTCTGCTGTTACTCACAGAGGGGTGGCTGTAGACCCCTGCACTAAAAAGGCCCAGGCTGATCCCAGAGTTCAGCTGAAGTCTTGGTCGCTACATTCTCTGTTGGACCTGTTTTATAATCACATTTTCTTTTGTTTTTGTTTTGTTCTCAGGGCCGTAAACCGGGGTACTTCTCCTTTCTGGATCCCTTCTCTCCAGCCGTGTGGCTCTTCATGCTCCTTGCCTACCTCGCTGTGTCCTGTGTGCTCTTCCTTGCAGCCAGGTACTGGACCAGAACTAAACCAGAACTAAACCAGGACTAGACCAGGACTAGACTAGGACTAAGTCAGGACTAAACCAGGACTAACCAAAGTCTCTCTCTGGTCTTGTTGCAGGTTGAGTCCTTACGAGTGGTACAATCCTCACCCCTGCTCGCGGCACAGACAGGACGTGGTGGAGAATCAGTACTCTCTGGGGAACAGCCTGTGGTTCCCTGTGGGCGGGTTCATGCAGCAGGGGTCAGAGGTCATGCCCCGAGCGCTGTCCACACGCTGTGTCAGCGGAGTCTGGTACGTGAATAATACTGGACCTACTCTGGTGAAAGGCTTGAAACATCAGGTTATTCAATTTATTCAATTCAATTTATTTTTGTAGCATCCAAAATCACAACAACAGTTGCCTCTAAGGGTGTTCCAAGATTTTGATGAGTAAAACATACACACAGACATATCAAAACAGGTATAAACAACATTCATGTAAAGCAGCAAATGAAACATCGGCCAGTCATCCCCTGTCCTTAGACCCTCCTTCTCAGCAAGGAAAAACTCCAAAAAACCCAGGGTCCTGGGAAAAAGAAGAAACCTCAGGGAGAACTACAGTGAAGGAGAGATCCACTCCCATGGACGGACAGGCTATAGATGTTCAGGCCCGTGGGCCAGTTCGGTATGGCCACATCTACCCAGGTGGGGAAGGAGCCGGGGAGGAGCCAGGCGAGGAGGAGGAGGCCGGGCGAGAAGGAGGAAGCCGGACGAGGAGGAGGAGCCGGACGAGGAGGAGGAGCCGGGCGAGGAGGAGGAGAGCCAGGCGAGGAGGAGGGCCGGGCAGCGGGTGGAGGAGGGCCGGGCAGCGGGTGGAGGAGGGCCAGGCAAGGAGGACGAGAGTCAGGCGAGGAAGAGGAGAGGGGTCCAGCTGTCATCATGCGTCTGAAAGAGTTACACTCCACAGGGGGAGTGGGACAGGGGACAACGTTATGTGTGAACCAAGCAAGAGTGAATTCTCACGATTTTCATGATTTCTGTAAATTCACAAATTCTTGAGAATCCATTTCTCTCTGGCTGAAGCATCACTTGTGATTGACTGACCAGTCACAGCACAGCACTCTGGTTTGGGCTGGAGGAGACGCCTGACAAATCAAAAGAGCCCGTTTTAGTGTAAATATAGTCTATTTAGTTTGTGCAGAGCATGCAGATGGAAGCTCTTTGTGCATTTGTGGAGGGAAAGATGTCTCTGCTTTTCTCTCAACTGGATTTGATCAAAGTCTGATTTTCCACTGCCGTGAAGCTTCCACCTTTCAGTGTGAAGTATTTGTTTGAACACACAAATCCCTCATTCAGTCCCAGACTGAGGTGGACAGTTCAGAAGGTCACACGTCACTCTGAACAGAGCCTGGTTATGTGAGTCTCCAACATCATCCATGTGTCACAACACAAGGAAATGTCCAAAGGACAAGCAAAGACAAAACTGAGAGAGAAAACGTAAAGACAGAAAGAGTTATTTTAAAATTCATTGTACTTTGTCTTCCAAATACATTAGTTAGAACATTACAGTTAAGTTTAAGAGTAGAAAATGCTTCAGTGGAGGTCATCTGGACAAACTTTTGACATTTTACATGTGATGGAAATGGTAACATAAGTCCTGCCCACAGAAGGAGGAGTTTAAGGAGTTGAGTGAAGACACACTTAATCTACCTGACGTGTGTCACCAGGTATTTGTGAGGGTCAGAATCATCTTGTAAATACACTCCAAATCAAATCTGATTATCGGTTATCTGATTACTGTGGTGATTTTGACTGGACATGTAAAAGTTTGCCGTGACATGTGCTCGTGCAGAGCTTGGAGCTGTTTGATGTGTTTAACAGTTTGTCGAGTTACTGAACATTCCTCCTCTATGTTTAGAGGATATTTCCTGCTGATTTCTGTTGACCTTGTCTCTTTGGTGTATTTGAGAGTCTGAATTTCACTTCTTTTTATTAAATCCATTTCAGACTCTCAGTTTAGACTGAAGGACAAGTGGAAGGGCCAGACCAGGAGTCTGCAACCACCGTCCACAGGGCCACTCTTTGAAGCCTCTGCAGGAAAAAGGATTCTACTGGACTATTTGTTATTTATTAAGTTGATATTTGACCACCACAACAAACAGTGTCCAATATTTAACCTTCCTTTTGTGTTCGTTTCATGGTTACTACTTTTGTGTTCCGGTCAAAAATGGCCACTTCCCCTTTGAGGTGTTACAAAATCCACTGTAATACATCATTTTTATCCAAGCTTTTTTATCAACTTCATAACATTTTATCAGTTTTTAAGCTCATACAAACCACTGAGAATCTGAGCATTGATAAAGGTCTTGTGGCTCGGTCTAAACTGTTATAAATGCACATATTGTATTATTCACTGTAAAGACCTCCAGTCTATGCCCCTCAATGAGTCTACTAGATTCAATTTGAACAAGTTTCCACAGATGAAATTTAAAATAAAAATTTTACATACAGCTCATTTACAGTTAAATGATGGATCTGAGCCAAATGCAAACCTGATTTCTATGCAAACCTGTCCCATGTGCCTCCATCAGACTCAAGCTGAATGATACTTTTGAATAGTTGTACATGAGTTATGATTAAACCTCTAGGGTGACCAGGCATCCACATTTACCCAGGACAGTCCCAGTTTTGAGCCCTGTGTCTCCTGTCCCAGCTATTTTTGGCAAATATGATCCCTGCCAACAGTAGAGGTGCCTAAATTGCCGTTTGTTTAACTAAAATACATAAAACAGAGCTTGAAACCTGTTGAGGCCCACCTCAAACTGGCTGTTTTTCTCGAATTGTGCATACCCAAATATTAAAGCTTATTGTTTGGGCACCTTACACTCTAGAGGCTTTGTGGATGCATCATTTGAAAGCTAAGTCCTTCTAGTTTATGTAGATAGGTCTTAGATTTGTCTAGAAGACTCACAGCTTGCAGTACACTTGTTCAAACATGCCCAAAAAGTAGTTTTTTTGGCCTCGAAAAAAAATTAAAAAATAAAAGGCCTTCCTGAAGACTACTTCATGCTATACATGTCAAACTCACCACAGCAACTGTCCATAGTATTGGCAACAACTGTGCCAAATTTCAGACCTCTAGATACAACTATTTTGAAAATGTGGACCTTTTTGTATGAAATAATACAATTGGCACCGATTTGGCACATCTGTGCCAAATTACTTTACATGCATTTTATCACTCCACTAGCAATATAAAACATATTTTGTCACTTTGGTGACTATAAATATCACTTATATATCTCAAATCGTGCTACACAAATAGAAAAACCCGCAGATTGATGCGTAAAGATATGTGTGCGCAAAATGGTGACCGTCTCTCTTTACGCACGCTAATAAAAGTTTGATCTGAGTTCAGATCTGACGGCCTCTTTTTGGAAAGCTTTACTGATTGGCTACAAGTTTTGTGATTGACAACCTGATTCACCAATGATGCATCAGAAGGTGCGGCTTTTACGCACCATACAGTCTAAGTGACCGGAGCACGAAAAGGAGGCGCTCGTTTCATCCACAGGGGTCTAACTCCGGTACACTTTCATGGAAAACTCCGCGGAATGTCTTGTTTTGAAGCTAAGACTTGGGGGAAAACAAACATACCCTAAGTGAGCTGCCAAAATGGAAGCTATGATTACAAAGCCATGCGCAAAAATGGATTTATTGTTATATTAGCTACGTTCCAAAGAAGAAAATGAGATTTCGGCTGGATAGCAACTACACGGAGCGTCTTATGAAAAAAAAAAAAAAAAGTGGATATTTTTATTCTGTGGACTATGAGGAACAGAAAGAGCACAAACACTTCTGAATTGAATGTGATTTGAAGCTGGAGTAGCAGTCAAAAGGTAAGAAATGCGAGATTTCTGATTTGCTTATGGTACAGTTTGATCGCGGTCAAAGTTTTTGGAATGTGTTTTGGAAAGAAATGAACATAATGTGCATTTTGTGGTGAATGTAAGCTTTCAAATGATATATAGGAAGCTCATATTGACTAAAGGGATATTGAATGAATTAAGTTAGAAAGAAAAAAACCGAAACCGTCCCTGATTAGGGACGGTGGGCCTCAACAGGTTGAAAATGAGCATAAGGCAAAAAAATAAAAAATAAAAAAAAATGGGTGTGTCCCCGTTTGAAATTTTGAAAATAACGTCCCTGTTTACCTGAGACAGTGTTGAGCCCTGTGTCCCTGGGGATTTGTCTAAACCAGAGTGATTGTTGAGTTTGTGTGAGTGTGTGTTTGAGTGAGTGTGTGTGTTTGTGGTCTGTACAGGAGTGTTTGAGTGGACATGAGAGTTTGAGTCTGCATGTGTATCCTGAGTGTGTATATGAGTGTGCATGTGTGCTAGTATGTGTGTATTTGTGTATGTATGGATGCATGTGTGTTCATGTGTGTGTATTTGTGTATGTATGGATGCATATGTGTTAGTGTGTGTGTATTTGTGCATGTATGTGTGGATGCATTTGTATTTCTGTCTGGTTGCTTATGTCCAGATTTGTTCACTCATGGACACACGGGCACGTCACACATGGAAAAAGAGCAGCAGGCTGCTGGACTGTTTTGCTCTCTGGGTGTGTGTACATGAGTGTATTGTCTTAGTCTGTAAGTGTGTACATGAGTGTATTGTCTTAGTCTGTAAGTGTGTACATGAGTGTATTGTCTTAGTCTGTAAGTGTGTACATGAGTGTTGATGTGCATGTGTATGTGTAAATGTAATTGTGGAGTTTGCTGGAATCAATATTATCTTCTCTTGTACAATCTTTTTTTAAAAATTGTATTTCACCCATCCATTTGTTATAGCTAGTCATTTTTTACCTGAACACCAAAGGTGTACAAAAGTTAGATGTGAACAAAGTCATGGAGCCTCATGACAGTCTGATTAAATGAAAACTATTTTTGAGCAAAAATACAATCAAAACGGTCACTTTTGACCCGAACAGCACAGAAGGGTTAGAAAATGCTTCAGTGGAGTTCATCTGGACAAACTTCTGACATTTTACATTTCATGGAAACGGTAACAAAAGTCCTGCCCACAGAGGGAGGAGTTTAAGGAGCTGATCTACCTGATTCACTGACGAGTGTCATGGGGTGTTTATGATGATTGGAGTTCTCAGGTAAACACACTCCAAATCAGATCTGATTATTGGGTTGGAGCTGTTTGATGTATTTAATATTTTTTTGAGTCACTGTATATTCCTCCTCCATCTGTAGAGGATACTTGCTGCTGGTTTCTGTTGACCTTGTCTCTTTGGTTTATTTGAGAGTTTCACTTCTTTTTGTTGAATCCATTTCAGACTCTCAGTGTGGGCAGAGTTTAGACTGAAGGACAAGTCCAAAGTCCAGACCAGGTGTCTGCACCTCAGGGCCACTCTTTAAAGCATCTGCACTCATTTCTCTGCAAAACATTTCATAAAAAGGATTCTTCTGGACTATTTGTTATTTATTAATTTGATATTTGACCACCACAGACTGGGACCACCATTACAAACAGTGTCCAGCCTGTTAATCGCAATTAGATTAATGCAATCCATAACGCGATATATATATATATATATATATATATATATATATATATATATATATATATATATATATATATATATATATATATATATTTTACGATTAAAGTTTGCCAGCCTTTTGTCTATTCTAACGCAATGATCAGCTCTGGTTCAGGCTCAAATGAATTGGTGCGGGAGGCAGTGTTCGGTGCTTTCCCCGGGAAGACCAAGTGCACAGAGGACGGACGCTCAGAACAAATTATAATGAACCAAATTGGGTTTGTGCTACTGTCCATATGCTCTGCACCACCGCGGAACCAGCTGTGATCCTCGAGCATGGAGAACCGGAGCAGCCCCGACCTGTGCTTCACAGCGTGTTACCACTTTCGCTGCACAGATCCAACGCGCAGATGACGAAACCGCTCTGCCCCAGTCCAGTGCACTGGTCTTGCTTGTCCCGGAACCATCAACCACCAACGATCTGACCAACGCGCTCAAAGGGCACGACAAGACCAAGGATCAGGTCCAGGGCCCGTCCAGAGGGGCCCCGGGCCCCTTCTGAGGGGCTTCCCTCTACAGTGAAGCTCCCAAGTCTGAACCCAGAGTTTCTGCTCCGGGTTCATGTGCAATGAGCTGTGTACAAATTTCTAGGAACAGAAGTACAGGGAACGTTGGGCTGACCCCAAAATGGGTGGATAATGGATAAACATTGATGAAACGTCAATTGGACCAATTTTGGTTCGTTTGCCAGTGTGGACCAAATAATCAAACTAGCGGTGTGAAAACGCCCTAAGTTAGCGGAGCGTCCCAGCCAACAGCTTCAGATCAGACAAACTACCATTTCAGACCTATCGATGATCACACATCAAAGAAAGTAATAAATAGAATTGCTTTACGTTATGGCTTTAAAACTGTCTTGAAAGAAGAAAAAATCGTCAAAGCCTGATCCCGTCAGATCTCAGAAGCTAAGCAGGGCCGGGCCTGGTTAGTACTTGGATGGGAGACCACTGGGAATTCCAGGTGCCACAGGGGGGCGCCAGTCACAAAAACGGTCGTAGTGTCCTTAGGCAAGGCACATCACCCACTTTGCCTAGTATGAAAGTGGTGTGTGCGTGAGTGTTGGTGGTGATCGGAGGGGCCGATGGCTCAGATTGGCAGCCTCGCTTCCGTCAGTCTGCCCCAGGGCAGCTGTGGCTACAACAGTAGTTTACCACCACCGGGTCTGGAGTGAATGAATAATGCTCTGTAAAGCGTCTTTGAGTGTCCTGAAAAGCGCTATATAATACTGATGCATTATTATTATTATTGAAATGCAAAATAACACAATTTTAGACATGCAATTCAATATGCGATTAATCACGATTAACTATGGAATTTCTGAGATTAATCACAATTTTAAAAAAATTATCATTTGACAGCCCTAATGATTTTCTGATTTATAAAATATAATAATAATATATAATATAGGCACTAGAATCCAGGAAATGACACCAGAGCCCCAAGATCTAGTCCAAGGTCCAAACAAAAGTCCTTCCTCAGGCTTAGTCCAGTCCAGTCCAGTTTTTTGTTTTGTTTTTTTGGAACAGAAATGAAACAAGTGAGTTAGTTTTGTTGAAATGAGACACGAGGCAAATGAATAAACGTGTAAAGCGGAGCTGGAGCTGCACAAACACACTCCACAATGATGTTTGTGTTTTAATTTGGCGTTAATGAATTACAATCCAACTATCCCACTGAGCCCCATCTGCTCTGCCCCAATCACAGACAGAGAGAGGGAGCGACAGGAGGAGGAGAAGAGAGAGAGGGGGAGAAAAGAGAGGAGAGAGAGGGATATGGGAAAGAAGGGGAAGGGGAGAGAAAGGAGCGAGAGGTAGAGAGAAAGAGACTGGAACACAGTTTTTGATGATAATGAAGGTCTTTTTTCCTGATTTCAAATGATGAATATTTCTACTGTTCCTCATCAAGATCCTGTTTTTCTTTTTTTTTGTGTGTTTTGTTTCAATTCACATGAGTCAGTAATGCATCTGATTTATTTATTATCTATTTATCTTTCTCTGCACAGCTCCGAACACCACCTGCTGATGTCATGAGATGGTGCCCTCCTTTTCCACAAACTCATTATACTTTTTAATTTTAGCTTTATTTCTCTTTGTTGCTCTTTCTCACTCCCTCTATCCCTCAACTTCCTCTATCTTTCATCTCTCATATCTTTCTTTCTACATCACTCTTCCCTTGTGCATTCACTCTTTCTTTTACCGTTCCCGCCTTTATCTCCCTCTTTTCCGCTCTCTTTACCTCCCACTGTTTCCACTCTCTCCTTCTTCACTCTGTCCTTCTCTCACCCTCTCCTAACCCCTTCTTCTCTTGTTCCTGTCTTTCTCCCCATTTCCTCTGTCTCCTTCTCTCTTGTTGCTTTCTTTACCTCTTTCTACACTCTTCCACTCTCTGCCCTTTCCTCTTCTTCTTCTCCACCCTCCCTCCGTCTCTCTCTCTCTCTCTCTCCTTCTCTCTCAGGTGGGCATTCACTCTGATCATCATCTCTTCGTACACGGCGAATCTCGCGGCGTTTCTCACCGTTCAGAGGATGGAGGTTCCCATCGAGTCTGCGGACGACCTCGCCGACCAGACCAACATCCAGTACGGCACCATCCACGGAGGCTCCACCATGACTTTCTTTATGGTACTGCACCCAAACACCAGCCACACAACCATACACCACAAACACACACACACACACACACACACACACACATACAGAAGAGAAAAGCAGTTGTTTGGGACCAGGCTGCTAAAATACCAGGGTCACTCCTTACAGCAGGGTTGTCTAAAGTGGGGCACGTGGGCTGGAGCTGGCCCTCCAGGGAGTCCAATTTGGCTCCAAACATGTGCTAAGATTTGAAAGGAATATGTCTTTTGTATGGAAAAGACATTGTCAGGAGTTCCAAATAAGACCAAACAGGTTAATTCCCCAACTGATGACAATTTCATCTTAAATTTCAAACTTTTATATATAAAACATGATCAGGTTTGGCTCTCAGCGCTCTCACGCTTATTAATGCTGGCCCGCCAAGGCAAAACATTTGGACACCCTCCCATGGAGGAAAATAATGCCAACAAAAAGAAAGTACAGTGTTCACGAGTGTGTGTGTCTGCTCCTGCTTCTGTTTGTTCCAGAACTCTCGGTACCAGACGTACCAACGCATGTGGAACTACATGTACTCCAAACAGCCCAGTGTGTTTGTGAAGAGCACCGAGGAGGGCATCGCCCGGGTCCTCAACTCCAAGTACGCCTTCCTCATGGAGAGTACTATGAACGAGTACTACCGCAGTACCAACTGTAACCTGACCCAGATCGGAGGGCTGCTGGACACCAAGGGCTACGGCATCGGCATGCCCCTGGGTGAGACCAGGGTTAACCTGGACCATATAAGGACATGTGTCTGCATTTGACCCATCCATGACACCTGACATCATCTTCAGACAGTGAAAGGAACAAATAGTTTTGTTATTTTTTAATCTGTCAAACTATCCCCTGTTTCTCCCAAACCCTGTGTCACATCTCTAGTATTCACATGCAGTTTTCAGACATGTGCACTGCTTTAGAACTGCTTTTCACAGCCAGTCAGCTCAGCACAAATTCACACAGCATATCAGCGGTGAGCCCAAAGCATCATACAGTGACACTTTCTTGTGTGTTTGTGATCAGTACCATGTTTCATAATTAGTTGATGACAGTGTGTAGTGTGTTTGGTCTCAAAGTGCTGCTGTCCCAGAGCACTCTGAGAGGAAAACTCCATTTACTGTGACTGAAGTGCTTCTGCAGTTTGAACGCCTCTGGGTTAAACCTGTCGACTGTGCACAGTGCAGTGCCTCTCCTTTGGAGACGTGTGCAGAGATTTATGGAGAAAATCCATCACTGGTTAATATGAAAAATCCACACAGACATTCCAACATTTGAGATTCAGCTGAGACCAGGACCTGAAACTAGATCTCAGTGTGGTGATCCTGGTTAAAATGGAACTCCGGCACGTTTGAAGATAAAGTCTGTTACTAGAGGTGGTGGAATTCTGTCAGAAGCCAAAAAATGGCAGAGATCAGTGTTGTCTCGGCGGAGATCTCACTGTGGCAGTCTGTAAAGGCAATAAACTAACTTGCCCCCATCACTTTTGGGCTTTTGCATGTACAGTGGGAAATTGAATTGGTAAGGCTGAGCCTGCTTATAATGTTATAATAATAATAATAATAATAAATTTTATTTATAATGCACTTTACATTTGACAACAAATCTCAAAGTGCTACAGTGCAAAAAGACTTTAAAAACAGAAGACAATTAAAAATCAATTTAAAAGCAATAAAACAATAGCAGGTATTAGCTGTAGGCCAGGCTAAAAAGATAGGTCTTTAGTCCTTTTTTAAAAGCATCCACCGTCTGTGGAGCCCTGAGGCGGTCTGGGAGGGCGTTCCACAGACGGGGAGCAGCCACTGAGAAGGCCCTGTCACCCATGGTCTTGAGCCGTGTCCTGGGCATGACCAGACAGTGCTGTTGGCCTGACCGGGTCTTAGTGGAGGTGTGTGGTGTGAGCAGCTCAGTGAGGTAAGTGGGGGCCGCACCGTGGAGACAGTGATGGGTGTGCAAGACGACTTTGTATTGAATACGGAAGTGGATGGGGAGCCAGTTATTTTCTAACATTTCCAGACACTAATGAGTGAGCCAGGCAGAGTGTTTTGTTTGTTAGACTTGTGGCTGTTGTAAGATGGGTTAAATTGGTGTGAAAAGTCTTCAGTGTGAAGCAAATTGGCATTTTACGTGGAAGTTAAGAACTTGCCCCCATCACTACACTAGTTTGTTGTCTTGACAGACTCACTGCCACAGCGAGATCTCTGCCGAAGCAACACTGATCTATGCCGTTTCTTGGCTTCTGACAGTATTCGACTACCTCTAGCAACGAACTTTAACTTCAACATGCTGGAGTTTCCCTTTAAACAGGGTACATTTACATCCTGGTTCTTCTGCTTTGGAGATGAGAGGCTTGATAAAAACCTGGACTGTCCTGCCACTGTCACCAGAGTAATTAGGTTCACATGTCCAACTAGAACCACCCGACAAAACATTACAAAGACGAGAGGGTCTGGAGCTGTATCCTGTCTCCCTGATCCCAGAGAGCTTTAGTTAGGATGGAGGTTTTTACCGTCTGTTGTCTCAGACCCTTCTGGATTCAGATAGACTGTAGAAGGGACTGGCTGCTCAGACAATCCTTAGATCATCTTATAGGACAGATGTATTTGTACTGCACTTTTACAATTACCTCTAGTGGTACAGGGATGAGCCATAACAACCTCCTGACCCTTGTGTTACATCCTTGCACATAGTCATGAAATATAGATTTTTACATCAGATGGTTTTCAAGTTTAATCACACAATACAATAGATTTCCTTTAAAGCCGATCAGTTCTGCAAAATGGACTGTTTGATTGTTCGCCTCACCATTGACTCAGTGATTCATGCATGTTTGAGCTTTCATGCTCACTTCTTTCTCCAATTTGATTTTCTTAATTGGTGGTATTTGTAGGATTGGGCAGCGTTGCGTAGTCATTTTGGTCCAAATGAAAAAAATGCTGTTTTAGTGTGATATGCAGCTATCCGTAAGAAGGGTCCACAGCACGGTGGCTGAGTGGCTAGCACTCATGCCTCACAGCAAGAAGGTTGCGGGTTCAATCCCCGGGTCGCCCGGGCCTTTCTGTGTGGAGTTTGGATGTTCTCCCCGTGTCTGGATGGGTTTCCTCCGGGCACTTCCCCCATCAACTCAAAAAACATGCACTGTAGGTGTAAAAGTCGTGTGTGTGAGTGTCGGTGGTGGTCGGAGGGACCGTTGGCGCCGCTTGGCTTGGCAGCCACGCCTCCGTCAGTCTGCCCCAGGGCAACTGTGGCTATAACAGTAGCTTACCACCACCGGGTATGGAGTGAATGAAGAATGCTCTGTAAAAATGCTGTGTAAAGCACTTTGGGGACATGTGTCTGTGTAAAGCACTATATAAATAAACCTTACCTTACCTTACCTTACATGTGGCGATTAGTTGCAATGATGTTTGCAGTGACGTCAGCTCCTACTGAACACAACAGTTTGATGCAGAAGTCAGACTTTTCTTTTATTAAACTGTTTTAGGTCGATTTTGTGATTTAAAATGTCTAAATTATAACAGAATGGTCCATAAGTTTGTGGCCATACCGGTTTGTCAAAGCGTGATCTTGTCAGATCTCAGAAGCTCAGCAGGGCCGATCCTGGTTAGTACTTGGATGGGAGACCACTGAGAATTTCAGGTGCCACAGGGGGGCGCCAGTCACAAAAACTGCTGTTGTGACACTTCACCCACATTGCCTAGTATGAAAGTGGTGTGTGCGTGATTGATGGTGGTGGTCAGAGGGGCCGATGGTGTAGATTGGAGCCTCACTTCCGTCATTCTGCCCCAGGGCAGCTGTGGCTACAATAGTAGTTTACACCACCGAGTGTGGAGTGAATGAAGAATGATCTGTAAAGTGCTTTGGGTGTCATGAAAGGCGCTGTATAAATGTAATGATTAATTAATAATTAGTCACTATTAGTCAGGGTCTCTCTACCAGAAAAGTTACACAGTGCAACTTTAAACTCTGATCTGCTGCTTTCTTAACTAGAGCTAATATTGTTCACGTCATTCCAGTTTCTGACAGAAGCTTGTTTAGTTTGTCTTTTTTGGACTTTCCGTGCCCTTCCTCCTCTTCTGCCGTGGGTCTGGACGTAGTGTCCCTGACAGGACCCTCGTGCCGCCCCGTAAACGCAGCGGGACGTCACCAGGGGGCACACTAACGAGTGCCCGCTGAAATATGAGCCTCTTTAGTGTCAGCGCCTCAGACCTCCATCATGTTTTACCTTGAAGGAGCTGAACCCTCTGCCTGATGGCTAAAGTCACTCACAGGAGAGAGAGGAGAGGAAGAGGAGAGGAGAAAGGGGAAAGAGAAGTGAGATTATGGAGGGAGAGGGTGAAAGAGAGCGAGAGGGATAAGTAAAGAGGTGGGATAAGAGGATGAGAGGAGACATGCAGAGTGTGGGTGAGGAGTAATGGAGAGAGGACAGAGGAGACAAGAATGAGTGAGATAGAGTGAGGGATGGGTGAAAGAGAGAGGAGGAGGATGGAGTTTAACAGGGGCTTCGCCGGTGGATTATGGCGACATGATGAAGTGTCAGACTTGAGTTTCATGAAGCCCCAAATCTCCTCAGTAAAAGTAGTGAGGCGTGTCACTGCCCTGAGACTGGCTCAGAGTTCAACTGTGAGGAAGAGGAGGAAGAGGAGAAGAGGAGGAGAAAGAAGAGAGGAGGAGAAATAAGAGAGGAGGAGAGAGGAGGGGATGAGGAAAAGAAAGGGAGAGGAGAATGGGATGGAGGAGAGAGGAGTACAAAGAGAGAGGGAGGAGGAGTGGAGGAGGAGAAAGAAGCAGAAGAGGAAAAGAAAGGGAGAGGCGTGGAGGAGGATGAGAAGCAGGCAGAGGAGAAGAGAGGAGGAGTGGAGGAGAACAAGGAGCAAGCGGACGAGGAGGTTGAGAAAGAAGAGAGGAGGAGGATGAGGAAAAGAAAGGGAGAAGAGAATGGGATGGAGGAGAGGGGGGAGTGGAGGAGGACAAGGAGCAGATGGAGAAAGAGGAGGAGGAGAAGTAGAAAGAAGGGGATGAGGAAAAGAAAGGAAGAGGAGAATGGGATGGAGGAAAGAGGAGTAGGAGGAGTGGAGGAGGACGAGGAGCAGGCAGAGGGGGAGGAGGAGAAAGAATGGGATGAGGAAAAGAAAGCAAGAGGGGAATGGGATGGAGGAGAGAGGAGGGGGAAGAGAGAGGGAGGAGGAGTGGAGGAGGATGAGGAGGAGGAAGACAGGGATGAGGAAAAGATTGGGAGAGGAGGAGGAAAAGCAGTAGAGTGATGAAGAGGGGGATGAAGGAGGAGGATTGGAGGTCCCACATGACGGGAGCTTTTGTCTTAGACTTTGGCATGTTGTGTCCCTCAGGCTCTCCGTACAGGGACGAGATCACTCTGGGCATCCTTCAGCTGCAGGAGAGCAACCGCCTGGAGATCTTGAAGAGGAGGTGGTGGGAGGGAGGCCAGTGCCCCAAAGAGGAGGACCACCGCGCCAAAGGTACGTACCCCCGAGAGGCACCCGCAGTGCACCATGAGTGCCCGACTATGGTTAGGCTGGTCCTGGTTCAGGTCTAAGGTTAGAGAAGATTTCTACAGACGTCTACCAATCTGAGATGTTACTTCATGTGAACAACTGCATGGTTCTTTGAACATTTTAACAGCTGTGCGGTTCTTTTAGCATCTTAACAGCTGCATGGTTCTTTTAGCATCTTAACAGCGGCATGGTTGTTTAAATGTCTTAACAGCTGCATGGTTCTTTTAACGTCTTAACAGCTGCATGGTTCTTTTAATGTCTTAACAGCTGCATGGTTCTTTTAACGTCTTAACAGCTGCATGGTTCTTTTAATGTCTTAACAGCTGCATGGTTCTTTTAACGTCTTAACAGCTGCATGGTTCTTTTAACGTCTTAACAGCTGCATGGTTCTTTTAACGTCTTAACAGCTGCATGGTTCTTTTAATGTCTTAACAGCTGCATGGTTCTTTTAACATCTTAACAGCTGGATGGTTCTTTTACCATCTTAACAGCTGCACGGTTCTTTTAGCGTCTTAACAGCTCCACGGTTCTTTTACCATTTTAACAGCTGCATGGTTCTTTTAATGTCTTAACAGCTGCATGGTTCTTTTAACGTCTTAACAGCTGCATGGTTCTTTTAACATCTTAACAGTTGCATGGTTCTTTTTACATCTTAACAGCTGCATGGTTCTTTTAACATCTTAACAGCTGCACTGTTCTTTTAGTGTCTAAACAGCTGCATGATTATTTTAACATCTTAACAGCTGCGTGGTTCTTTTAATGTTTTAACAGCTGTACGGTTCTTTTATGATCTTAACAGCTGCATGGTTCTTTTAATGTCTTATCGGCTGCATGGTTCTTTAAACGTTTTAACAGCTGCATGGTTCTTTTAACATCCTAACAGCTGCGTGGTTTTTTTAACATCCTAACAGCTGCGCAATTCTTTTAACATTTTAAGAGCTGCATGGTTCTTTTGACATCTTAACAGCTGCATGGTTCCTTTAACGTCTTAACAGCTGCATGGTCGGTTTCTTGCAGGTCTGGGAATGGAGAACATTGGGGGGATCTTCGTGGTCCTGATCTGTGGTCTGATCATCTCGGTGTTTGTGGCTATCATGGAGTTTGTGTGGTCCACACGCCGCTCGGCAGAAACCGACGAGGTACCGCCTTTATACCCCAGGCTCATTTTGGCATTTAAGACCAACGAGAAGAAGGACGGTGGACAAGAGTTTAAGGGACACATTCTGTGCAAAAACGTACCTCGAGATCTATTTCAAAATTTCCTGTATTGTGATGTCACAGATAAAAATCCGGAAATAAGTCCATAAATCATCGTCAAAGCAAAGGTACTCAAAAGCATGTTCGAAAGCCAAAAATCTCCCAAAGTCTTTAGAGAATCTCGTGTCCTCTGTGTGTCAGGTGCCCTCCCAGTGTGTCAGATGCCCTCCCTGTGTCTCCATGGGGCTTTATTCTGTGTCAAACCTGCTCACCCTCTAGTTTAATCTGGAATGCACGGGATTCTTGGTTTAGTTTAAAGTTTGTATTTTAGTGTCTCTCAAATGCTCCTGGTTAAAACCCCTTTCTCGCTTTTTCTCTCTTCCCCTCTCTCTCTTTTTTTCTTCCTCTCTCTCTTCCTCTTACTTGCTTCCTCTTTCTTCCCCTCTCTCTCGTTTTTTACTCTCTTCCCCATTGTATTTCTCTCTTCCCCTCTCTTCCTCTCTTCCCCTCGCTTTCTTCCTATCATTCCCTCTTTCTCTCTTCCCCTCTCTCTCTTTCTCTCTTCTCCTCTCTCTCTTTTTCCCCTCTCTCTCTTCCCCTCTTCCCCTTTCCCTCTTTCTCTCTTCCCCTCTCTCTTTCCCTATCCCTCTCTCTTTCTCTCCCTCCCTCTCGTTTCTCTCTTCCCCCTCGTTTTCTCTCTTCCTCTCTCTCTTTCTCTCTCCCCCTCTCTTTTTCTCTCTTCCTCTCTCTCTTTCTCTCTCCCCCTCTCTCTTTCTCTCTTTCACCCTTTCCTCTCTGCAGGTGTCTGTTTGTCAGGAGATGTTGACCGAGTTCAGAAACGCCGTCTCGTGTAAGAAGAGTTCCCGTTCTCGCCGCCGTCGTCACCTCGGACACCTCGCCAGCTCCGGGGCCGGGATCCTGCGCGCTCCCTCCCGATTGGCTTTGGCTGGCCCCCGCCCGATCCGATTGGTCCGCGACATGCGCCTCAGCAATGGCAAACTCTACAGCGGTACGGGAACGCTAACCGGATCTGTGCCACCTGATTTGGGCCCGGGACCTCAGAGACTATTGGACGAGGCGCTGGGGCTGAACTTATCCACAGCTCCACCTGCTTTAGCCGTAGCCCCGCCAACCGCTCTCATAGCCCCGCCCCCGCCTCCTCCTCGCAGTTTCCTCCAGAGCTGTAGCCACGTTCGCATTTGCCAGGAGTGTAGAAGGATACAGAATTTACGGCCGGCGAATTTCACACCTCCTCTTCAGAGCTCCGCCATGACGTCGAGGATCACGCCCAACCCGCACCAAAACCCCCGCCTCCACTACCACTACCACCACGGGTCCATGTCGTTACCACGGTTACCCCAGCACGCCCCTCCCATTGCAGCCGAGCGGGCAGACAGCGACGGGGGGACGGCCAGCAGCCCCAGACGAAGCAAATCCAAACCCTTACCTCCGCCTAGACCCGTGCCTCCGGCCAAATCGCCCACATCCACGGACCTCCTGGGGTCACATGACTGAGGGACAGGCTTTGGTTGGCTGTGTGATGTCATGTGACCAAAGGCTGGGCCTTTTGGCGGAGAAAGGACAGGAAATACTCAACAATGGCTGGAAATACTGCAGTGACCACCCAAATGCGAATACAAGAAATAACAGGAGGAGACGCAAACTGAAGTCTGTACAATCCAGCAGCTCTGAGATGACAGGTTTGGGAAGAGAATGAATGAAAAGGGATGGCTGAATGGTTTGTTATAGAGAGTAATCACAGAGAAACAAAAACAAAATAAAGTAAAAGAAACCAGGATGAATAAGCTCTTTGTTTCAGGGACTATGTGGATTTCAGAACAACTAGAAATTGAACAGCCGAATGGTCAACCTCGCTGTTCATAGATATACCATGGGATTAAAATTCTGTAAGAGGTATGTTGATATTCATAACAGCATTCAACCAAGCTTTTAGAACTGTACAGCTGAATGGTCCCACTGTGGTACTCCAAAAGAAGAAGGGCATTCAGCTGTTCTGAATTGTGGCTTTTTTGTCAGGCTTTTTGACAATTGAGCTTCAAAAATAATGTGAAGGCTAGTAGATAGACAGGCTAACGCACAAGTGTAGTTTAATTCATAAATATAAGTGTGAAGCAAAGTTGCCCTTAAAAGCCTGAACGCCTGAATGGACACAGTGGATATGCTTTTAACAGCAAGAAGTTTGGCTCTCGCAGTGAGAGACAATGAAAGGCTCTAAACGAACAGCTGAAAGGCATTGAAAAGACAGTGGCTGGTTTTGTAAGACTTTGAAACACACATTTAAGAAAAGTGAATGTGAATCGGAACAGAGTTGCCACCCCAGGGATTAACATGACTGGTGTATGTGGGATTCTTGCAATATTTTTGTAATGACTGACAAAAACATTGCATCAGAAATGAGCAGAAAGAATTATAAATGGGGATATTTTGTCTCTAAGGCTTATGTACTATGTGACATTCAGATACAGAAAGAACTCAACCTTTTTTGGATGCTCTAAAGTGATGTATGTTGGCTCAGGAATAATGCACAGGTGTCTTTGCGTATTGACGGATTGAATTTGGTGAACATTTAAAGAAAAATATAACAGTGTTTTGACCTGAACAAGCTTTAGTGCTGCTTTCCTCCCGGGAGAAATAATTTGAAGGAGCCCTTTTAGCTTCAATGAACAGCCGAAAGGAGCAGGACTGTACAGATGGTTTGAGCCTCTTAAGGAGCTATTGTCAGTCACTGGTGAACTGTATAACATGAGATGATTGGTTCAGGGAAAAGTTTTCAAATCTCAGAGGTCCACTAAGGTTGAAGACCCACCTGCCGCAGATCCGTAAGAAGTCTGAGCTGCAATAACACTGTGAACTGCTGCAAGGTCTATAGAGGTATTCAGCTGCAAGGTCAAGAGGGGTGAACTGCAGCAGGGATTGGGGTGGTGAACAACCAGAGTGTCTTGGGCTCGAACAGCTGTAAGGTCTGGGTGTGAACAGCTGCGGGGTCTGGGTGGTGAAGCCTTGTTCAGTCTGCGTGGAGGTGCAGAGGTGCGTGGTTCTATGCCTGATTTATCTCTACGCCTCTGCACCTCTCGGTCTGAACAGCTGAAAGGACGCTGCTTTGGTCACTGCAGTCTTATAACCAAGATGTCCACTCGTGACCATGTCTCTGTGAAACGTTCGGTCCGATTTTCAAAGATCTTTTTCGTTTTTCAGCAGATGTAAAGTTTGTACCCACATATCGATTTATGGACTGATTTTGGAGGTTGGAGAAGAGCCGTATTTGACGAGCCGATTTGTGAGCAGGAAGCGGGCGTCGTGTTGGCCAGGTGTCGTCAGCCAGTCAAGGGGCAGAGAAGAGGCGGATTTTAGCACAGGAAGGGGCAGGGCTTCTCAGCATTACTCCACACTGTAGCTGCTGAGGTCACAAAAGAGTCATGTGACGCTCCTGGTGCTGCTCCTGTCCGCCGACCTGACATTACCTTTTTTGTTTTAGTTTAAAGGGTTTTATTACGTTATTTTCTGATCTCTGTTTTAATAGTTTCCTCATCACAAACACACCTGGAGTTTTTTTATTCCTTCACATGTTTAACACACAAACCCTGCACATTTACACTGAGTTCTTCTCTCAAATGGAAAACACACTC